>JAZKJV010009423.1:0-479045 GCA_037367405.1 Ottelia alismoides
CCGGTCCTCTCTCGGCGTCTGATCGGTCCAGAGGGCTCCTTCGATGATCGAATGCCACCATCCCAGCCGTTCGATCACCACGTGTACGTCGGCTAGGATTAGAACTGGAGCAGAGGGTGCATCGGACGGCTCTGGAAGATGGAGGAAGAACTCGACGCCGGCGAACTTCGCCCGACTTCCTGCGTGCGCTCCGGTCCTCCTCAGCTGCTGCAAATGATCCGAACACGCTCCTGGTGCAGCCCCGCAGCTGATGACATGGCCGATGTCCCAGCCGAGCCCTGGAGGGGCTCCGGCGAGGCCTAGCGGCGCGAAGCTCCGGTCTCAAGTGAAGAGAGGCTCAGGCACCTCTCTTTGAACCTGCAAAACAGCCAGAACGCTTCGCGGGTCGAGGGCAAAGTGCCTCGACCCAAGAAAGCGGGGTGAAGGTGGTCCGTGCGGTGTGGCGAACGAGCTCCGGCGAGGTGGAGACGATGGAACTCGACTCCCAGCTCCGGGGGCGAGCTGGGTTGAATGAGCGGGCGTAGAAGGTGCGTGGGGATACGGCGGAGATGACAGGGTGCTCCGATGATCGAAAGGGTACTCGAGATAGTCGGAATCAGGGAAGCACGGCGATGGGTCGATTTGGGCGAAATCCTAAATTAGATGAAACTAGAAGGAGCTAAGGTTACCTGGTGGCTGCAGTAGACTATGCTGGAGCTGCTCTTGCTCCTGGTCCTTGCCTCAAGGGCCGTCTCCTCCCGAGGCTCAAGCTCCAGATGGTGGTCGGAGCACGGCGGCGAAACGCGGCCGGATCGATGGTCCTGCTCCTCTTCCTCGCTGCAACACCGGCTGGGGCAAGCTGTCACCTTGCTCGTCTCGATGGAGCTCACTGGAGAGAGAGTGGATAGCCAAAGATGAGGCGCGGAGGCGGCGGAGGTCGGGATATATATGGTGACAGGTGCGATTAGGGTTGAGTGGAGACAGCGATGGAAGGCGTTGATTTCATGGCGAAAGATCGGGCGAGGATGAGGGATGATCGGCGAAGAATCCGGGCACGGGGTTCGCGTGGGAGACAGCCTGGAGATGCGTGGAAAAATCGGCGAAGGCGGGGCGGCACGCATCTTCCAGAAAAGGAAGGAGTCCGCGGGGGAGTTGACCGGGGTCAACAATCCCCCGCGGACCAATCAGAAGCTGCCACGTGTATTTAATTTTTGTTTATTTATTTTAAGGTAGAAATAGGCCGAATTAAAGAAAACTCAAAACATGAAATGTTTTTCTTTTATTTTTTTCTATTTTTTGGTGATTTTTAATTAATTTTTGGAAATAAAAATAGGGTAGCTATGTATATAGGTATATGTGCACTATATGGATTTTTATTTTTGATTTTTTATTTGTTATTTTTATGTATTTTTATGCTCATTTTGTATTTTATTTATTTACATCATAAATATGGAATAAAATGGTATTTTTATTTTAATTTTAATTATTATACACAAGCGTGAAATAAATAATTGTATACATTTATATACATGGTATTTATACAATGTTATTTTTGTATTTTTCATTTTGTAATTTTTTATTTGATTTTGTTTTGTTTCTTGTTATTTTATGTATTTACCATATGTAACATAGAATATTTACAAAAAGTTTTTAAAAATAATTTTATTTATTTATAGGGTTAAATAAATAAAGGATGATGGTCTACACATGGTGAAAGGGCATTTTTGAATTTTTGATTTTTAATTTTTATTTTGTTTTTTTTAATAAATATACACACAATATGTACAAGCATATTTTTGGGTGAGGAAAATATAATTTTATGTATTTACAGAAGTATATACACATGAGCTCCTATCTCCCTCTACTTTGGCTTTTATGCGGTCAGGCCCCATGCCTGAGCCCTCCCTTGGGTTAGGTTGCTCAATATTTATTCTAAATATTTCCCTCTTTTTCTTTTTGCTCTTTATTCTTTTTATTTTTGCACAAAAACATGCTAATTATAGGTTTTTTACACAATGCATGCTTTTGGTAATATTTGTATTTACACATATCTACATGTATTTGCAAAGGTTTTTGTAGCTAAAATAGAAGAATAAAGAGTGATGAATGGGTATTCATCAGTGATAAATCCTTAATTTATCATAATAATAATGATTTATTATTCTCCTAGCTTAATAGTTTATTAGTAATAATTAATAGATAATCTAATTTAATAATTAACTTCTTATAATTAATTAACCCACATTATTGATTATCAATAAATACAATATCGTGCCATTTATTTTATGTGTTTATTTATTATAAAAATAAAAAATAGTTTAATAATGTATATAATTAATTTAACATTATTCATAATTCAAAAATACAAAAAATAATAAATAAAATAAATAAATATTTTTAATACATTAAAAATTTATAAATTATTGTTATGTACATGTGATGTAATCTCACTTTAAGTTCTACATGAAAGTTATAGGTCTCATTGAGATCTATAACCTTCATATTGAACACTTTTTATAATTTTTAATATAACTATTTTATATTTATTTTGCATTATTTTCCTACTTTTGTTAATTTCTGATTGGGCCATGTGGGTCACTCTCAGTGAGCCACGTAGCCGGCTCTTCAGTCTAACTCGCGTACGATTAGGATCGTTTGATCATCTTAATCAGACGACCATGCTTAATTCCATCCTGCCTTAGTCCATGCCCTCCAATTCGATTCCATCAAGCACCCCATCATCGTTCACCCGTACCCAAATCTCGACCATCCAATCGCTATTTGACGGTTGGGGAGTCATCCCCAACCTCCAACCTTTGTGCTCCAACAGGCGCAAGAAATGGCAACTGCCCTAACTTCTTTGATTTTCTCCCACCTCTCCAGTAATCATTTCGATCACCAACACCCCCATCATGTAGCCCTAACATCCCTGGTCCACGCCAACTTCCTATCTTCTCCTAACCCTAACTTCATTCTAACTGGCGATGGTTGAAACCACTACCTGGACCAAGCAACCTTTTCCTTATTCCTCCTTAATAAGGCCATCACCGGACCCAAATTTCCTGGTCCACATTTAGGTGAAATACAAAATAGCCACTATCAGCTCTTTGTGACAGGGAGAAGGTGAATTGAGTGTGTGGTCATAGACCATTGCTTCATTTTCGACCCATGGCAGAGAAGCCATGTCATGACCGTTCCTCAGTCGTTCGAGCCTTCCATCATGGCTGGATGGATCAAGCAAAGACCCCAAGGACCCTAGGTCCTCACCCAAGCATATCAACCATCTCAGATCTTAGCTTCAAGGTTAGATTGATTAGGTCTTGTTTTTCATTTGGTTTCTTTGATTTTTCCAGCACTGTGTATAGGTCCTTCATGCCATCCAATCATGTCCCAACCTCCACCATGCATTGGAGATACACCTGGGATGGTCCACTCCCCATCTCCTGTTCATCAGCCCTTAGATCACTTCGAGCTTTCTTCTCCGTTCATGGTAGAGGAAGAGCCCAACATGACACCACCTTCTATGTCTCTATTGACCTCCACTCCCTACCCTTTCATTCTATTTTCCTTGGTTATGCTACTCTCACATTTGCATGATTAAAGTCTTCAACGGTCAGATGTTTTGGAGTATCTTCATTTTAGAGGAGCTACACCGACGAGCCTTCATTGACCCGAGGTTCTAGCCTTCCTCGATCATTCATCATAGCCCCCTTGCCTTCACAAGATTCTAGGGAAGACCCCCCCCCCCCCCGACCTTCTATGGATCTATTGGAGCACCGTAGGAGCAGCATATAACCTCGTCGATGCCCGAAGTCACATTGTCGCATGCAACAGAGTTTGGTCGAGATGAAGTACATTTATTGTCTGATTAGGTGGATCAGATGAACCAGAATGACCCCCAACCTCCGCCTCGAGCCTGACAGCCTCGATGGAACCGAAGCTACTCCGAAGCACTTGAGCCACCCATGTGGCAAAGGCCTACTGCCCCTAACCCGAGCCTTGACCCGAGCCTCGTCGCATGTGCGAGCTTGGGTATTTGAAGCTGAAGTGCCTGACATTCTCCAGAATTGCATCCAGGTCCTTAGTATGTGCCTCATGTGTGCATACTTGGTCGTTTTACATTCATATGTTATTTTTTCTCTATTTTTGTAGAAATGCTCCAGCCTAGGGGTTAATATTAAAAGATGAGTTGTGGTTTTGCATATTTGTATTTTATCCCTCCCAGAATTTATTTGTGATGTTATGTCTTATTTTATTTAAGTTTTTATTACACTTATGCCCTTACATTCCATGTTTATTATATTGAGAAATATAATTCTATTTGAGTTGATTTCAGCTGCATTGTGAAGCTATTCTCATCCTCTATATTTTGGTATGATTGATTCTTTGATTTGAGAATTGACTAATGATTGATTAATTAGAGATGACATAGCACTACAAGAAAAACACGTTTTGGTGAGCACAAAAGCGCTAGGATGTGGGCGAGCGCATGTGCTTGCCACCTTTGGGCGAGCACCATGTGAGCACTTGTCCTCGCCTACCTGCCTCGCCCATTTAAATTTCAATGTGTGTTAAAATGGTGGATGAAAATTTGGGGGAGAGCACTTGGAGAGCACATTGGCAAACACATGTGCTCGCCCATGTGCGTCGCCCAGTTAAATTTCAATGTGCAATTTTAATTGGCGCGTGAAAATTTGGGGGAGATCACTTGGAGAGCACATTGGCGAGCACATGTGCTCACCCACGTCTTCTAAACAGAACATTAACGGGGTCCCTGTCCTTCATTCCAAATGAAACCATTTTCCAAAAATCCTCCTTCAGCGATCTTTGAGCGGCATCCCTCAACTTCATCGACCATCATTTACCTCCAATATAGGCTACTTTTCTTCCATAAGGTATTTTGAGCACTCCTCTCTTGCTTATTTTTTTAGTTGCATAGTATGGATATATTCAATGTTTTAGGATTTGTAATTTTTTTTAGACTAGAACATCATACCTTGTTTTTAGGAATCTGTTAACTTTTTTATTATACAGCATACGTTTATATTGGTGTATATTAGATGCTAAAATAGATTTTGTTATCTATTTTATAGGCAAATCAACATGTATGGAAGGTGCATGATGAAAATCCTAAATCGTTACCATTAGAAACAACAATACTGTTAAATTTTTTTTTACTTGTAGATTGGACATTATAAAAATATATTACCATAGATTATTTTAGAACAAATTTTATGAGGCTATTCTATATGCAAATCAACATGTATGCAAGGTGTATGACATGCTAATGAAAAATTGAGAAATTCCATTGTTATAGGTGATGTGATAACCTATACATAAACTAGATACCCATATTTTTCTACATTTTTAGTATTATATTAATGGTTTATTGTATATGTGCTTGTGGTATTTAAGTATGTGTGTGTTGGGGTGTGTGTGTGTTAGTACATGTGTACATGTGTGTTCGTATGCGTAGATAGAGAGAGAGAGAGAGAGAGAGAGAGAGAGAGTGTGTGTGTGTGTGTGTGTGTGTGTGTGTGTTATGTGTGCATGCATGTGCATGTATCTTAGGGAGTGTGTTAGTATAATGTGTATCAGGTAGAGTGTGCATGCATATTAGAGTATGTGTTAGTCTCTGTTAGAGATGTATCAGTTCAGTATGCACGGAGCATAAGCTGTGAGAGTCAGGACACATTTTCTTAATATTTAGATTTATTTTAGTGTGTAATATTTATTTGCAAAGTATCAATAAAATGGTCTTTAATTTTGATGTTATAGATGAATACCTAATGTTTCTACATGTGGAAGGGTGTCATGGATATACGTGTTAACCTAGTGTTATATGTTACATTTTTTATTACTTTTCAGATGAACTTGATCGTGAGGGTGACCATATATTATCGTATTTGTTCCTATTTTGGATATAGTAGGAGGAAGCTCTCAGTATTATTGGTAACACTTTTATTTTTCAGTAAAAACTCTCTATATTTAGTTTATTAAGATTTCTACTGGGATTAGTCATTTATAATTGAATGCAAGCTACGTACATAATGTAGACTCATTTTCCAAACGTCAACTCCTCTATCATTAGATATGCACAATTAAATTATTTTCATCCTACTTTTATCCATGTATATCCAAGTTTCAAACTTTGAACTAAAATTTATAGTTAAGTGATTAGGAACATGTTATGATGCATATAAAATATGACATGATAAGAGTATGAAGAATTGTTTACGATAAGATGATCATGTATACATTTTTATTTGTAAGTATAGAGTCATGTACATGCCTTTCTAATTTTCATGAACATGCATTTCCCTATTGTATCATTATTCACATTTTGTCTTCATGTATTCATATTCATGATTTTGTAAGATGATTTATTGAGACTGCATGTCTAAAGATGCTATTCTTTTTATTCGTGAAAAGTGTATTCACTTCCAATTTTTTCAGAATTGCAGGATTTAGGTCCTTACATTTGAACATGATCGTGAGTATGAACATGATCATTTTTTAAAAGAGAATGAATATGATCTTGAGGGGCAGAAGGTCAAATCCTACGTCATTAGGTATGCTTAATTAAACTTTATCATCTTTCTTTGATACATCTATATTCAAGTTCAAACTATTAATTTAATTTTACTGTGAGTCGATTAGGTACAAGACATAATCTATATAAAATTTAATAGGAAGATGATAAGGAGCACTACAAGAATTTAGACTTTTCGGGACGACAACTAGTGACGATTCCACGATGACCGTCCCTATTGATAGTTTTTGGGGATGGTCAAACGATAACCGTCTTCAATACCCACATAATGGGAGACGGTCTTTGGGGTATCGTCTCCCTTTATAATAAAGTAATAGGGACGACCGTTAATGACCGTCCCCTATGCCCTCACCAAGCCATTGATCTATTTTCCCACCGGGGAGCTTTAGGGGACGATGCTGACCGTCTCATTGCGCTTCTATTGGCATCGTGATCGGGATCAAGGACATGGGTGGTGGACCAGAGGGGACAGTCGTTAGTGATTGTCCGCTATGCCCTCACCAAGCCACTGGTGCTACTTTCACCCACTGTAGGAGCCTTTGGGACGGTTATGACCGTCCCCAACTACGCTTATGTTGGCATCGCGATCGGACTGGGGACATGGGTGGTGGACTAGAGGGGACGGTCGTTAGTGACCGTCCGCTATGCCCTCACCAAGCCACTGATCTACTTTCACCCACCGTGGGAGCCTTTGGGGACAATTATGACCGTCCCCCATTACGCTTGTTGGCATCGCGACCGACCAGGGACATGAATGGTGGACCAGAGGGGGCAGTAGTTAGTGCCCGTCCCCTAGCCCTCACCAAGCCACTAGTCTACTTTCACCTACAGTGGGAGCCTTTGGGGACGATTATGACCGTCCCCATTACGCTTCTGTTGGCGTCACGACTGGCCCAGGTGACATGGGTGGGACCATAGTGGATGGTCGTTACTGACCGTCCCCTATGCCCTCACCAAGCCACTGTTCTATTTTCACCCACCGGGGAAGCCTTTGGGTACGGTTTGCCCGTCCCATTACGCTTTTGTTGACGTCGCGATCATCCTATGGGGGCCAAAGGAGACGGTCACTAATGACCGTCCCAATTCCCGGACCAGAGGGGACGGTGTTTAGTGATCGTCCCCGATGCCCTCACCAAAGCATTGGTCTACTTTCACCCCTCGGGGGAGCCATTGGGGATGGTCTGACTATCCCCATTGCACTTCTGTTGGCATCGCGACCGACATAGGTGGCCAAAGGGGACGGTTTTTAGAGACCGTCCCCGATTCTCACCAAAGGGTACAATCGAGACGACCGTACCCGATGGTTAGATCGAAAAAAAACCCCTTCGACCTGCATTCTTTCTCATTTCACCTTATTCCACATTCCTGCCGCCATCCGCCGCCCGTCGTTCCCTCTGTTGCCCCGGAGACTCTCGTGCTTGCAGCCTCTTCCATCTTTGTTTATAGTGATTATCAACACTCCTTTGCGTTCATTGTTCTTCATTTTGCTCAGTGAAATATGTATGGGTGTTTTCTCCATATCTATAAGATGAAGATAGGATAGGAATGTATGGCATGTTTATTTGTCTCCATTTTTTACATCTTCCCCATGCTTAACTTGAGTCCATATGATCCTTTCTTGTTGTAATCCATATAACTTGTTGTGTTTAACTTTGTCACGATTAATTCACAAAACTTATTCCATATAACTTTTTCCATATAGCTTGTCTTCATATAACTCGTTTGCCCCACATTTAACTTGTCTCCATATAACTAAAACATCATGGTGATTATTATTCTGATTGTGCAGCGAAATGGATAAAACATGGATGGATAAGAGATACGATGATTTTCAGCGATATAAGAGAGGAGTGATCACGTTTTGGACCGGACATTTCAATTAGAAAGAGTTAATAAGAAATTTGGTGGTTTTAAGATTTATTGTCCATGTGTGAGATGTAAGAATACTAAATATAATGTTAGAGAGGAAGTTCGTAACCACCTTATACTCAACGGATTTTAGTTGCATTGCTCCATTTAGACTGAACATGGATTGGTTATATATCATTTGCGAATGGATGAGGATATGGACGTAGGTGTAGGAGCCACTACACAATCCTTGAATAAAGTTGATCACGAGTTATTTGAATTAATAGACGACTTAAGAAGACCTAAGACACAAGAAACTGGTTTAGATGTTGGCTCCTGGGGTGGAAATGTCGCATTTACAGCTTTTATTATAGTTGTTTAAGATGAAAGTAAGGAAAGAATCAACCGCTGCAATGATGACAGATGTACTGGCCTTAATCCGGAAGTTGTTGAATAATCCTCAGAATTATCCAAAGGATTGGAAAGAGGCGAAGCGACGATTCCGATCGCTAGGTCTGAAATACGAGAAAATAGATTCTTGTGTTAATGATTGTGCACTTTTCCGAGGAGAAAATTCAGATTTAGTACTTTGTCCCTATTGCGAGGCTTTCAGGTATAAAGAAGAAAAAACTAATTTAAAGAGGAAGAAGAAGTCGGTGAAGATATTACGTTACTTCCCATTAATTCGAAGACTAAACGTCTTTTTATGTCAGAAAAAACCGCAAAGTGGATGATGTGACCGATGAACGCGAAATTCACCTCTTTAATAATCGATAATTGTAGTATAGGAGGCGGATTTCGGTCGATCAAAAATCACAATCTTTGAATGTTGTGGAATATTTTACTTGGCAAGTGTACCAAGGTCGAACACAGGGAATAGTGATTTTTAGTTGCGCAGTTTTAAATCAAATTAAATAATTAATAAATGTTAATTAATTTATGTGTTGGGAGAATATACAATGCAATGATGCGAATGTACTGCAAAGAAAATAAATTGAGAGAACTATGCCCAGGATCTGTGATTTTTAAGCATAATAAATCCTCAAATAACATGATCCTTAATTCCGCAAAATTAACCACAAATCAAAATGGATTGATCTTGACTCATTGCTTCAGGTTAATAATCAACTAATATTCAGAATAGTGAAGCAGAGTATTCAGACTCCAACTATCTTTGATTCAATTCCTCAAATAATCGGCAATAATTTTAGAGGAATAAATGTGAATTAACCACCTGTGAAGACTTTACTAATTGAAGTAATTAGCAATGATTACAAAGGTTTTAATAAGAGTAAAATCTTGATCCGAAATCCTGCAGAAGATTTATCGTTAATTTCTCAAACACAAGTATGTCAAATTTAGCCTGCAAAAGTCAATAATGATCATCAATAATAATTCTCAGTAAATAACCTCAGATCTGTTCATAAGCTATGCTAAAAGGTAGAGCCCAGAATTAGCTTCGAAATGACATATTATATGCTAAAATCGGAGTCCGAATGACAAAGATATGCTAAAATGAAATTCCAGGGACTAAAATGTAAATAAAAAAAGTTTTCCATTCAAAAAGGTCCCTAGAGGGACTTATCTGTAATTTTATAAAGTCGGCAAGGCACTTCTGTAATTTACCCACTAGCTGGGGTATTTTTGAAATACCTCAAACTTCCAGGGGTGTCCGCGTAATTTTTCCAGAAGCACGTGCATTACACGTGCGCTTTGAGGCTTGGGAGGGCCAAGCACGTGCCTGGGGCACTCAAGGACCCAAATGTAATAAAAATAAGTCCCTAGGACCTATTGATAACTCGTATCAAAAGTCCAGGGGGTTATCTGCAAATATCCCAAAATAAAACGCACATGCGAATATAAAGTGTTCACAGGGGTATATATGCAAATAAACAAAACATTTTATTCAATGAATAACATCCAGAACTACAGGGCGTCTCATGCAAATATCCCAACAAAACACGTGACGACGCACGTGGTTCACAACTGGCGGGGGTATAAGTGCAAATAAAATAAAGCGCGAGGTCCAGAATGCAAATAACCCAGAAAATAAACAACTTGAATTAAAAATTACAGGACTTAAACGAAAACAACAAACTACGAGGGGGCCCTACGATATTTACCCCTTTATTAGCCGACGGTCGGATGCGCGCCACGTGGGTGATCTGACGGCTGGGATGGCGGCGCTACTCCTCTCTTCTCCTCTTCGACTCGATCGACGGTCCGAGAGAGGCCACGTGGAAGATCAAGCGGTGCTGGGCTCGGGTGCCTCTCTCCTCGGCTGCAACGGTCCAGATGTCTCCTCAGATAGATCGATGGCTGCTGCTCCTTCAAGTATGGACGCTCAGGATTAGAACTGGAGCGAGGTCTTCATCGGACGGCTCTGGAAGATGGAGGAAGAACTGATGGCCGGCGAACTTCGCCGGCCTCGTGAAGGTGTATCCGCCCTCCTCTGCTGCGCCTGAAGGTCGGAGAAGATCCGGCGTGAGGTTGCGCAGCTGCTGCGGGTCTCCGATGCCTCGGCCGAGCCCTGGAAGGCTCCGGCGAGGTCCGGCGGAGAAGAAGCTCCTGGCTTGAAGTTGGGAGGCCTCAGACGCCTCCCTTTGGACCTGCAAAGTAATCAAGAAGCTTCGCGGGTCGAGGGCAAATTGCCTCGACCCAGAAAACGGGTGAAGGTGAACGGTGCGGTGGGGCGAAAGAGCTCCGGCGAGGCGGAGACGGTGGAGCTCGACTCCCAGATCCTGTGCGATCTGGGTTGAGTGAAAGTGCGTAGAAGGTGCGTGAGGGGATTGCGAAGGTGATGATCGGGTCGGATGGTCGAGATGTGACGCGAGATGGTCGGAATCGGAGAAATGCGTCGGAGGGTCGATTTGGGCGAAATCGGAAATTGGAAGAAATTAGAAGGATCTAAGGTTACCTGATGGATGCTGGAGACTGTGCTGGAGCTGATCTTGCTCCTGGTCGTAGCTTCGAAGGGCGTCAAGGCCTGAAGCTCGATGCTCAACGCCGGCGGCGGAGCAAGGACGGCGAGAATCGCCGGATCAATGGATTCGCTTCCTCGCCTCACTGCAACAAGGGCAGACGCTTGCTGTCACTCTCGCGAAGCCTATGGAGGTCACTGGGAAGGAGGAGAAGGGCCAAAGATGGGGCGCGGAGGCGGCGGAGGTGCGAATATATAAGGTTGACAGCGTCGATTAGGGTTGAGGGCTGACGGCTAAGGAAGGCGTTGATTTGATGGCGAAGGATCCGGCGAGGGAGAGGGGATGAACGGCGAAGAATCCGGGCATGGGATATGCGTGGGGGACAGCCTGGAGTCGCGTGGGAAAATCGGAGAAGGCGGGGTGGCGCGCGTCGTCCAGAATAGGAAGGAGTCCGCGGGGGAGTTGACCGGGGTCAACAGTCCCCCGTGGACCAATCAGGAGCGGCCACGTGTGCTGGGTTTTTGTTTATTTATTTTAGGGTAGAAATAGGCCGAATTAAGGAAAACTCAAAACATAAAATATTTTTCTTTTATTTTTTTCTATTTTTTGGTGATTTTTAATTAATTTTTGGAAATAAAAATAGGGTAGCTATATATAGGTATATGTACACTATATGGATTTTTTATTTTTGATTTTTTTTATTTGTTATTTTTATGTATTTTTATGCTCATTTTGTATTTTATTTATTTACAAGATGAAATGAGGAATAAAAGAATATTTTTATTTTATTTTTATCACTTATATACAAGGGTGAAATAAATGGTTGAATACATTTATACACATGGTATTTATACAATGTATTTTTGTATTTTTAATTTTGTGATTTTATTTGATTTTTTGTTTTGTTTCTTGTTATTTATTTTATTTACAATATGTAACATAGAATATTTACAAAAAATTTAGAAAATAATTGAATTTATTTACAAGGTTAAATAAATACAATGGTGATGGTCTATGCACATGGTGAAGGAAGGGTTTTTGAATCTTTTTTGCTTTTTATCTTTTTTATTTTGTTTTTAATAGTTTCTAAATATACACAATATGGACAAACATATTTTTGGGTGAGGAAAATATAATTTTATTTATTTACAGAAGTATATACACATGAGCTCCTATCTCCCTCTACTTTGGCTTTTATGCGGTCAGGCCCATGCTGAGCCCTCCCTTGGGTTAGGTTGCTCAATATTTATTCTAAATATTTCCCTCTTTTTCTTTTTGCTCTTTATTCTTTTATTTTGTGCACAAAAACATGCTAATTATAGGTTTTTACACAATGCATGCTTTTGGTAATTATTTGTATTTACACATATCTACATGTATTTGCAAAGGGTTTTTGTAGCTAAAATAGAAGAATAAAGAGTGATGAATGGGTATTCATCACCCTCCTATGCTTAACTTTGCTAGTCCCTCAGCAAACACTTATTTGAAAAAGAAGTGAAAAAAGAAAGAAAAAAGAAAAAGAAAAAGAGGATGTACATGGATCAAGGTTGACTTATTAAATTTTCCTTCATTAATATTGAAATATGGAGCTCGATCAGATCTTTGGATTATTAATGTGTCGGAACCTTATTTGGACTTAAGTCTAAAACTCAACAGCCTCCAAGTTCCACCAATCTATGGGCAAGACTCCTCAATAAACCAGATCAGAACAAGTCTACATACACAAACTCTAATGACCATGAATCTTTTCATGCAGTGTAAGTGATATGTAGCTCTCCACCTCAGAAGTAACAAAGAAACAACCTCCCCTCAACCTGGTAACTCTAATGCCTCAGTCTAGCAACTCTTTCCTCGAGAAGCGGGGTATTCCTTCTAAGTTCAAGTGCAACCGGCTCAAGAAGAGGGGGTAGAAGTATAGAGTTTTGGAAGCTTAGCCAGTGTAGCTAAGTCCTCCCGCTGCAAGCTTCATGAGATGTAACATGGATACCATAAGCTTTTGCTTTGTACTCCGGTGGGGTTATTAAATTTTCAATCCGACCCACCACTTTTTTGGAGTTCTTTTTGCATTTTTGCATTTTTTTTTGAGACTTCTGTACACATATCTACATGGTGCAGCATATAAGAAATTTCCCCTTGAGCCAGTAGACTATCCCTCTTTTGAAGCTTTATTGCAACCCACAGCTTCTGTCTTTAGCTTTCAACACCACTAGACCAAGTTGAGGTGCACTTCCTTCACTATAAGAAGAAGAGAGGTTCCGCCTAGAAGTACTACCCTCATATGCTACCCCAAGCCAAAGGAAACTGCCTCCTCACCACCTCATCCGTGGAGAGCCATGTGTAAAGTGCAGGTGCAAGTGAAGCCATTGTCTCTGAGAGTCATGCGTGTGTTGTTAAGTGCTCTACTTAGGCTCATCAAGATGACATATGCTCATAGCCTAGTGGACTCAAAGAATTAAGTCCTTATGGACCTGAAAAGCCTTAACCCTAAGTCCTACAAGGTTCCTCTTGAAGTTAAGTGGATTAAGATCTTATTCAAGCTCCATTTCTCAATTTAATTCCAGGCTTAGTTTAAATGTCAACTCTCATCCAGGAAAAACTATATACATATATGTACACAAGATGCTATTTACAAATATTTTACAATCATGCAAAAAATTTTGAAAAATGTTTTGAAATCATGAATGAATGATGCATGAGGTGCAAGTTTTGCAAAAAGATATTTACAAACATTTACACAAGATTTTTGCAAACTTTTGATTTTCAAAACATTTTGGAAAAATTTTGTACTATATACATAATTTTGATACAAAATATTTACACAAGCTTTACACAAAAGATTTTTGAAATCATTTTTACAAAAATACTTTATACACTAGCTATGTATGTGCAAGAATAAAAGAGGTTTATGTACATGAAAAATTTTAAAAATTTTGTGATTTTTGTGGTTTTTAGCCATTTTATTTATTAACACACTCACACAAAGTACGAGTTATGGCTAAAGTATATATGAAATATATACACACCCCCCCTATACTTAGCTCGAACGATGTCCTCAGAGTGATCAAGAGCGATGAAGAAGACATAACTCGTGCTTAGTAAAGGGGAAGTGAAAAGGAATGTCTAAGTACAGGAACAAATAAATGAATAGAATGAGAAGAACTCGGTGGTTTCCCCCTATACTTAGGATTAACTAATCCTAAGTATAGAAAGCTGTACATGAAGGGAAAGCCGAGTGAAGAATATACAGAATCTGCCCCCCTATACTTAGGGTAAAATATCCCTAAGTATAGGCAGCAAAAACAAGAGCAGAAAGAATGAAGAGAATACTCGCAGGTCCGACATCCCCCCTATACTTAGGGTAAAGTACACCCTAAGTATAGCATAATCATAAGATGAGAGACGGGATGTGGGACTAAAGAATAGAATGATATGGACAACTGGATCTATACAGGCGGAGGAACAGTGAAAATCAGGCGTGAGATGCAAAAGATGTGAGTCAAAAGACCACATCTCACGCAAAATGAATAGCAGCAATAATAACGTCCCGCGGCTCATGATCTAGAAATGGTTTGAGCCGCTGGCCGTTCACTCGGAAGGTACTCTCAGAAGATAACTCAGATATATCAATGCTACTGTTATCGTGTACCTTTCTGACCAAATAGGGTCCTTTCCATTTGCTCTGTAGCTTCCCTGGAAATAATCGTAGCCTTGCATCAAACAGCCATACTTTCTGTCCAATCTCAAAATGCTTGTGGCTGATATGAGAATCATGCCACTCTTTGACTTTCTCCTTATAATGTAGGCTGTTTGAGAAAGCTGCATCTCTAAGCTCTTCCAAGGCGGCTAACTCTGCCCTCCTCTGGTCTCCTATACCATCTGGATCCATCAATATGTCTGTAACTGCCCAGAGTGACTTGTGCCTCAGCTCAACAGGTAGATGGCATGGCTTGCCATAAACGAGGCGAAAGGGAGATGTACCCAATGGAGTCTTGAAAGACGTCCGATATGCCCACAAGACCGAGTCCAAAAGCTGTGACCAATTCTTTCGGTCAGGGCGGACGACTTTCTGCAAATATTCTTGATCTCCCTATTCGACACCTCAGCTAGACCATTTGTCTGTGGATGGTATGGTGTAGCAACACGATGGTCTATGCCGAACTCGCTAGCAAGGGCCTTCACCTGGCGTTGATGAAATGAGATCCCCCATCAGAAATCAGAACTCGTGGAACCCCGAACCGCATAATGATGTGCTTCTTCAAAAATCTGCAAACTGTCTTCGCATCTGCGGCTCGGGCGGGGATAGCCTCAACCCAACGACTAACATAATCTACGGCCAACAGAATGTACTCAAATCCCTGACTCTTAGGGAATGGACCCATGAAATCGATGCCCCATGCGTCAAAAACCTCACAGAAGTGGAATGGGCTGCATCGGCATCATATCACGCTGTCCACAAGTGCCCATCCTCTGACAGTCAGTACACCTCTTCACGAACTCATCAGAGTCTTGAAGAGTGTAGGCCACCACCAAGCCGGATTGGAGCACTTTCTGTGCCGTTCTCCTCCCAGAATGATGTCCTCCTGCCTCAAGCTTGTGGCAGTAAGTGAGGACACTATGATGCTCCTCCTGAGGAATACACCGACGCCAGATGCTATCCCCTCCTTCGTGGTAAAGGATGGGATCCTCCCAATGGTAAGACTTAGCCTTCGCAAGGAAGGTCTCAATCTTCTGCTTGGGCCAATCTTGTGGGACTTTCCCAGCAACGAGAAAGTTCACAATATCGGCATACCACGGGAGTGAGGCGATAGCAAGGATCGCCTCATCTGGGAAGGTATCTCTGATCGGATCAATCTGCTCTGTCTCCTCAGGCTGCTCTAATCGGGATAAATGGTCCGCCACCACATTCTTGACTCCAGGCTTATCCTTGATCTCAATGTCGAACTCCTGGAGTAGAAGGATCCATCTAGTAAGTCTGGCCTTGGCATCCTTCTTTGACATGAGGTACCTGATGGCGGTGTGGTCAGTATACAAAGTCACTCTAGATCCAATGATATATGATCTGAATTTTATCTAGGGCAAACACTACTGCTAGCATCTCCTTCTCTGTGACCGTATAATTCCGCTGGGAGGAATCCAATGTGCGGCTAGCATAGTGTATGGCAAATGGAACTCCATCCCTCCTCTGTCCTAGCACGGCCCCTACGGCAAAATCAGAGGCGTCCGTCATGATCTCGAATGGGAGAGACCAATCAGGCGGCTGAAAGGCAGGAGCCTCAATAACACATTGCTGGAGAGTTTCAAAGGACGAAAGACACTTGTCATCGACAAGGAACTCGGTGTCTTTCGTCAAGAGGTCAGTCAACGGTCGGGCAATCTTGCTGAAATCATGAATGAATCTCCTATAAAAACCAACGTGCCCCAGAAATGACCGTAACTGCTTCAGATTGGACGGTGGTGTGAGTTTCCTAATGACATCGACCTTGGCCGGATCAACCTCCATGCCTCTGTTGGAGATGATGTGGCCAAGCACCGTCCCTTGAGTCACCATGAAGTGACTCTTTTCCCAAGACAGAACCAAGCGGGTAGCAATGCATCGCTGGAGCACTCGGTCTAGGCAGTCAAGACAGGAATCGAAACCGTCGCCGTAAACCGAGAAGTCGTCCATGAAGACCTCCAAACATTCCCCTACCATGTCCGAAAATATTGACAGCATGCATCTCTGAAAAGTCGCAGGGGCGTTACATAGCCCGAATGGCATGCGTCGAAAGGCGTAAGTACCGAAGGGACAGGTAAAGGTGGTCTTCTCCTGATCCTCAGGAGCGATGGCCACCTGGTTGTAGCCCGAGTACCCATCCAGGAAGCAATAATGGCTCTTCCCTGCCAGTCTCTCTATGATCTGATCAATAAAAGGCAGGGGGAAATGGTCCCTTCTTGGTGGCCTGGTTGAGTCTCCTGTAGTCAACACAGACCCGCCAAGAGGTGGGTACTCGTGTAGCAATCTCCTCTCCCGACTCACTGATCACAGTTGTGATGCCCGTCTTCTTGGGCACCACATGCAAGGGGCTAACCCACTTGGAGTCGGAAATGGGATAAATAAAATCTGCACTCCACCATTTTGATATTTCCTTCATGACAACTTCTCGTAGGTTGGGGTTCAGTCGCCGCTGGAACTCACGCGACGGCTTTGCCCCTTCCTCGAGATAGATATGGTGGGAGCACAACGAGGGACTAATCCCATGGAGATCTGCTACGCTCCATCCGATTGCCTTGCGGTTCTTTTCAAGAACCTCCATCAGACGGGATTCTTGTTCTCCAGTCAGATCGGCAGAGATGATGACTGGGTACATCTCAGACTCTCCCGCAAGGAATCTATACTTCAACGAAGTAGGGAGCGGCTTTAGCTCTGGACAGCTGGGTGCTGGCAAATCGGGCTTCTGAAGAAGATGTGTGTATGCGGATAATTCTGCCAAATTTGCCTGGGAAAATGATAACGAACTCTCACAAACTGGATCTGGAGAAGGCGGGCCCTCTGCATTGTCTCTGATCTGTTCTGCCTCTACCTCCTCCTCATCTATAGGCTCAGGTGGATTCAGATCTGGCATCTGATCATCACAATCTGCCCAATCAGATTCTGAATCCGAGGGATCTATATCAGACTCGGTGGCATCAGTACCACCGGGAGAACAATGTGGTATCAGCACCACCATAGAGCAGGGTGGCCTCAGTACCACCATCACTGGAGATCGTGTCGCGATCAAGATCCGACTCTGCTGACTCAATAGTATCCTGAACCAAGGTTGTGCTCTCCCAGACTATCCTCTGCTACATCTCTGCATCAGCTGTATCTGAATATGAGAGGGTAGTCTGTGACTCAAGGTCTGCCCAAGCTGCCTCATCATCTGTGATCACAAAATCACAGTCCTGGTGGATGTCTGGCTCGGTGTCTGTCAGCTGCTCTGAATCTGTACTGCTATGTGAGCGGGATCTAGATCTGGCTCTGTAGTCCTTGACCGTCTCTATTTGTATACTCTCGCCCTGGACGCGAAAGTACACCTTCCCACTATCATGATCAGTCACCGCCTTGGCTGTGGCCAAGAATGGGCGACCGAGGATGATGGGGGAATCGGTCAACGAGTCAGGGGTCTCCATGTCCAGTACGACAAAGTCCACGGGGAATTGCAAACCCTGAATCGTGACGACAACGTCTCGCAACAACCCCTTTGGCCTCTTGACAGACCGATCAGCAAACTGAAGGTATGTCCTGCTCTGTCTAAGAGTGCCCAACTCTAAGTGATCGAGAAGGGCTGCCGGAAGAAGGTTGATCGACGATCCGCTATCTAATAGAGTGCGGTCGAACCTCTGCTCACCAATCTGACATCTGACATACGGGGCCCCTAAATCTGGCCTCTTAGTCGGCAGATGGTTCTGGATCGCGTAACACGTGGCTTTTGTTAGCACATGAATTTCTGCGGTCTTGCTCCTCTTCTTCCTTCTGACTGTGGTCCTATCTCTTAGGGATCGCTGAAGAAGAGGATGTGCTGCAAAGCCTCATTGAGGGTCAGCTGAATGTGAAATCGGTCTATCATGCCCTGGCTGAACTCCTCCTGCTCTCTCTTTTTTGGATCTTTTCTTTTTTCTTTCCCCTTCCCCAACTCAAGGGCTCTAGGAAAGGGGATCACAGGGTCCTTCTCAGATGAAGGACTAGGAATAGGCCTAGACGGTTCGATGACCGGATCCTCACAAACATCATTCACCACAGTGGGATCAGAAGAAACTAAACCTTTTCCTTTATTCAAATCAGAGTTCCGAGATACATTCATGCGAGGAAAGACAACATTTCTATCAGAATAAATGTTGGTGGCATCAGTACCACCTCTAGCTGGCTCTACAACTAGACGTCTTGCGGCCTCAGTACCGCTGGCTGGCTCGGCTCTGCTGGTGGCGTCAGTACCACCTCCTCGATGTGGTGAAATGGCGGCCTCAGTACCGCCGGTGGAATCAGCATCTCGGGTGGCATCAGTACCACCGTCATCATGATGTGCGGCTTCAGTACCGCTCTCCTCTTCCTCATCTGGCGCTCTAGATGGATCCTCGTGTTGTCGCTCAGATGAGGCGCCGCCTGCTGGTTTTCTACCGCTCCTAAGTGTAACAAAATCAGCATCAAATAGATCCGACGAGATAATATCAAATGAGTCACCAGAAGTGGTAGGCTCAGTGTGAACTACCTGCTCAGATTTCCTCTTCAAGTTATTCGGATTAGGCTCGATCTGTGCAGGGATGGCGGCCTTCCCTCTCATCAAGTCCCGCATCTCCTGGCGGAACTCGTCCATCTCCCGTCTAAATGTAGCCTGTTGCTCTGTGAAGAAGCGGGCTAGATCATCCATGGCGGGGCTCTCATGGGAGCCCGACGGGTTGCCTCTCTGATAATGAGGCTGCTGGACATGGTGCTGCTGCGGCTGAGAGGGGTAAGAGGAAGGATGCTGCTGCTGGTGAGCCTGCTGCTCACGTCTCCAACTCTGTCCCTGCTGCTGGTAGGGACGAGGTACGAAGGATGATGGCTGGTATGCTGGGGGCTGCTGGTGATCTCTCTGCTGGGAGTACTGCCCTCCCTGACCGGCTGGCTGCTGTTGGGACTGGTTACCCCCATTCCCCCACCTGAATCCGGGATGGTCTCGTCGGATTCCAGGTTGAGGGCGGTCATACCAAATCCCGTTGACATCCATCAACGGTTCCGCGTCGTACGGGGCTGGTGGGAGTACATCCAGAGGCTGATCCGGCTGATATACCACCATCTGCAAGTCTGGAGATGGTGGTGACTGGTAAGAGGCTGCTGCTGCTGGTATGGCTCCGCCTGTACAAGGTGAACTTGTCTAGGCTGCTGCAAGGAGCTGGAGCGCTGGGACGAGCTGCGGCTGCTGCCGGAATCGCCTCGCGACAGAAGACGGGGCTGAGGAGCCGTCTGTGCCTCCTGAAGACACAAGAGCTGGGTCTTCATGTCGCTCAGAGTTTGTGCCATTTCCTCCATCTGAGTTATGCCCTGGCACTGCTTCTTCTCTATTATTTCCATGCGGTCCAACTTCTCGCTGATAATCCCCATGTCCGCAGCGGCCGACTCTGCCTGTGCGGCTGCAACTGTGGACGAACTGGATGGACCTGCATCAACCCGTGCTATCCGCTGATACTGCACGGGTCCTGGCGGCTGCTGAGATCTCTGTGTGTACAACCGAGTCTGGGACATCACCATGTAATTTTCTGCCATCTCTTCGTAGATGGCCCAGACTTGGTTGTGGTCCTTGGCAAAGTAGGACCCGCCGCAAGAAGCATTCACCAGACCCTGAAGCTCTGGCGTCAATCCCACTAAAGAAGCTCTGAACTAGGTTCGGCTTGGAGATATCATGGTGTGGGCATCTATCCAGAAGCTCTCTGAACCTCTCCCATGCCTCGTGAAATTGCTCGTTAGGGAGCATGGAGAAGTTATTGATCAGGGCCCTCGCTGCATTCGTCCGCCCGAGTGGATAGTACTTGTTCAAGTACTCGGTGCGGAGTTGCTCCCAGGTGTAGACAAACTTCCCTAGATGTTTCAGCCAGGCGGCTGCTCTATCTGCCAGTGAAAAAGGGAAGGCCATCATCCGAATCGTATCTTGGTCCACATGACGGTCGTGGACAGTGCTGCAGATCATCAAAAACTCCTGGAGATGGAGATGGGGCTCCTCAGTGGCAAGTCGTGAAAGTGAGGAAGCATCTGCAGGGTGTTCGGAGGAATTTGAAATCCCCACGATAGCAGGTACCACCACCCAATGGTGCATCAGTGTAGATCCGGGGTTGTGTAACTCCCGCATCGGTCTCGGTGGTCCTCCTCCGGCCGCGGCTGCTGCTGCGGCAGCCGCGGCTGCTGCGGCTGCTGCCTCTGCATCAGCGTCAGGAATGTCCTCAGGCTCGCTCGCGGCTCGTCTCTCTCTCTCCGGAGTCGCTCTAACTCCCTCCTCATCTCTATCATGAATGCCCCCTGATCGCGTAACTGTTGCTGAACTGTCTCTAATGATGCGATCAGGGTGGAGTTGATCGCCCCCTGGTCTAAGACAAAATGTTCGGGCTGGCGATCGTCTGAACTGCCGGCTCCAGCCATAGGGATGTCTGCAAAATCAGATGAGCCTAACTCAGGTTCTGTCAAATTAATTCGTCTTTCCTCGGGCTCATATCTCTCAGTAGCAGAAGAAAGGGGATCGAGGGGGAACAGGGTGGAATCGAACTCGGGCCCGGAGAGCTGGTCTCGACTCTCACGGGCCAACCTAGATGATGGAGTAGACGCGCCTGAAAGCGGTGCAGCCAGAGGCTGCCTAAGAGATCGTCTACCCATCATCTTGATCTTGGCGAGTTGGGCGGATGGGATCTGGAGAAAATATGATCACAAAGCAAACCCCCGGTTCACCAACGCAACACAATCTGAAGACCGTGAAAGCTCGGTCAATTTATCTTGTCAATTTTATTTGGTGAACATTCGAAATATCAGAGCGATTACGTGACCTGTTAGGATACCCGATGCTACTCCAACCGACTGGCCCGCACGGAAGAGTCGGTAGTCAGCTAGAAATAACACCGGAGGGTTCTACCTAGGGTGCGGGTCACTCTCTCGCGCATCCAAACCATACAATGAGGGGGTTGCTCTCCCCAAGACAAATTTTTAATGTGAGTGTCTTTTAGGGTCAATAATGTTATCCAGTCCCAATTTTTTTTTGTTTTTCTTTTTAATTTTTTTTTCAAAATAAATACAAGCGGCCTAACGGTTTTTCCGATTCTCCTGATGATTAAGCCAAAAACAGAGGGAGAAGACGAAAAAGCCGATGCGCGAAGAAATCAATGATGCATGCAGAGAAAGAAATGCGTACCTTGTCTCCAGCACTCTACATGCAAGTGATCCGCGCAGAATTTAAAGACAGAATAAAACTACCTAAATGGTGCAGCGGGAAAAACCGAGTCCTAGATGAGCAACTTCTATTGATCGTGAAGAACAGTAGTTAGCTAACCGAATCGAGTCCGGAGTCCGATCTTGGGAGTCACTCGGTGCCCGCCACAACGGGTCCTGCCAGCGCTGTATGTGACTCCTCACGGCACGTGGTCTCAAATCCAATTAAACTAACTTTTTCAGTGAATTTTATTAAGGTCCAATTACGTTCTATAGGAACAGATATTCTATTAGGTGTTGGGCCTTAGAAATTTACGTCACAATCAACAAAAATTCCTACGTCTAGGGGCCAAAACCGCGAGAAACACCGGAAAAGGCAGCTAGCTATAAAAACCACGATAAAAGCCGCGAAAATCCAAATGGGTCCCCCAAGCACACCGGTGCTCGGCGAAACAGACCCGCTAAGTTACAAATGTCCACAGTTCAAAGTCTGAGTCCTAAATTATTACAAGAATATTGTTCTCTCAAATAAATGACATTCTTCTTCTTCTCCCTGTCTTCTTTCCCGTGCGGGTCCTCAAAATAGTAGCTCCAAGTCGTCCAAGCAGTACCTCGCACAAAAATTCAAGAGAGAATGTCAGAAAACAGTTATAATGTAGAGAGACAATAATAGAAGAATGAAAACTGACTACAAAGCCGTGTTGCCCGGCAACGGCGCCATTCTGACGACCGGCCAAACGACAGAGGTAAAGGTACAGAAAATCAGGTCGTCGCGACCTCTATCACTCAACCGAATCAAACAAGAAGAAATCAATCACTCACATCAGATAAAATCAAGCAAGCACAAGAAAGAGCGATCTAGCTATAGGATTAACCTGGTATAGCTCCCAGGGTCGAACACAAGGAGCACAGATTGGCCTTGCGGCCTACGATGTAGTCAGAAATCCAAGGGAATCTCTTTTTTAATGGTTTTTATTTGTTTTTATATATTTTTTTAGATTATTTAATTATAAAGAAAATGAAAGAAAGTAAGTACAAGGGAACTTCAACAATTTATTAAACACACCAAAAAGGATGCAAAAATTCCAGAAAATTGGTTTTTAGGTTTTTTAGGTTTTTTACTGTTTTTGGTGAATTTTTGGAATTTTTCTAATGGTTAAATTATTTACTAAAAATAAACAATGTGGTACTGTCCAGCAAAGGCCTTAAGACCCAAAAATAAAATACTCTTGGATCTCAAAAAGCCCTAAAGGTAATTTTCCTATAATCTAGAAAGAATAAGGAAAATTTAGGCACCCTAATTATTATTTTTGGATTTTTAATTTATTTATTATAATTTTTATGAGTTTTTAGGGGTTTTTCAATTTTTAGGGTTTTTAAGTGATGAAAAGTAGCCAAAATTGGCTAGAAAATCAAACAACAAGCAAACAACAAGTCCTAATTTTTTTAGAATTTTTGGTGGAATTTTTAGATTTTTTTGGTATTTTTAAAGTCAAACAGTGGCAAAAATATGGGTTTTTGAATTTTTAAAAATAATAAATGAAATCAAAAATGTCCTCAAAAATCATAGAAATTCCTACACCATGGCAGGAGCCATGTGTCAAAATCTCATTGGATTTGGAGGTCGTTTGATATTTTATTCAAAAATAAAGGTGGGGCACTGTGCACAGGGACCTAAGTGCAAATACCCCAAAAGTTCTGGGGGTCTGGTGCAAAATACCCAGCGAAACACGTGCCAAGCACGTGCCTGGGGCACTCAAGGACCCAAATGTAATAAAAATAAGTCCCTAGGACCTATTGATAACTCGTATCAAAAGTCCAGGGGGTTATCTGCAAATATCCCAAAATAAAACGCACATGCGAATATAAAGTGTTCACAGGGGTATATATGCAAATAAACAAAACATTTTATTCAATGAATAACATCCAGAACTACAGGGCGTCTCATGCAAATATCCCAACAAAACACGTGACGACGCACGTGGTTCACAACTGGCGGGGGTATAAGTGCAAATAAAATAAAGCGCGAGGTCCAGAATGCAAATAACCCAGAAAATAAACAACTTGAATTAAAAATTACAGGACTTAAACGAAAACAACAAACTACGAGGGGGCCCTACGATATTTACCCCTTTATTAGCCGACGGTCGGATGCGCGCCACGTGGGTGATCTGACGGCTGGGATGGCGGCGCTACTCCTCTCTTCTCCTCTTCGACTCGATCGACGGTCCGAGAGAGGCACCCGAGCCCAGCACCGCTTGATCTTCCACGTGGCCTCTCTCGGACCGTCGATCGAGTCGAAGAGGAGAAGAGAGGAGTAGCGCCGCCATCCCAGCCGTCAGATCACCCACGTGGCGCGCATCCGACCGTCGGCTAATAAAGGGGTAAATATCGTAGGGCCCCCTCGTAGTTTGTTGTTTTCGTTTAAGTCCTGTAATTTTTAATTCAAGTTGTTTATTTTCTGGGTTATTTGCATTCTGGACCTCGCGCTTTATTTTATTTGCACTTATACCCCCGCCAGTTGTGAACCACGTGCGTCGTCACGTGTTTTGTTGGGATATTTGCATGAGACGCCCTGTAGTTCTGGATGTTATTCATTGAATAAAATGTTTTGTTTATTTGCATATATACCCCTGTGAACACTTTATATTCGCATGTGCGTTTTATTTTGGGATATTTGCAGATAACCCCCTGGACTTTTGATACGAGTTATCAATAGGTCCTAGGGACTTATTTTTATTACATTTGGGTCCTTGAGTGCCCCAGGCACGTGCTTGGCACGTGTTTCGCTGGGTATTTGCACCAGACCCCCAGAACTTTTGGGTATTTGCACTTAGGTCCCTGTGCACAGTGCCCCACCTTTATTTTTGAATAAAATATCAAACGACCTCCAAATCCAATGAGATTTTGACACATGGCTCCTGCCATGGTGTAGGAATTTCTATGATTTTTGAGGACATTTTTTGATTTCATTTATTATTTTTAAAAATTCAAAAACCCATATTTTTGCCACTGTTTGACTTTAAAAATACCAAAAAAATCTAAAAATTCCACCAAAAATTCTAAAAAAATTAGGACTTGTTGTTTGCTTGTTGTTTGATTTTCTAGCCAATTTTGGCTACTTTTCATCACTTAAAAACCCTAAAAATTGAAAAACCCATAAAAACTCATAAAAATTATAATAAATAAATTAAAAATCCAAAAATAATAATTAGGGTGCCTAAATTTTCCTTATTCTTTCTAGATTATAGGAAAATTACCTTTAGGGCTTTTTGAGATCCAAGAGTATTTTATTTTTTGGGTCTTAAGCCTTGCTGGACAGTACCCTAGGTTTTTCGCATTGTTTGATTTTTAGTAAATAATTTAACCATTAGAAAAATTCCAAAAATTCACCAAAAACAGTAAAAAACCTAAAAAACCTAAAAACCAATTTTCTCGAATTTTTGCATCCTTTTTGGTGTGTTTAATAAATTGTTGAAGTTCCCTTGTACTTACTTTCTTTCATTTTCTTTATAATTAAGTAATCTAAAAAAATATATAAAAACAAATAAAAACCATTAAAAAAAGAGATTCCCTTGGATTTCTGACTACATCGTAGGCCGCAAGGCCAATCTGTGCTCCTTGTGTTCGACCCTGGGAGCTATACCAGGTTAATCCTATAGCTAGATCGCTCTTTCTTGTGCTTGCTTGATTTTATCTGATGTGAGTGATTGATTTCTTCTTGTTTGATTCGGTTGAGTGATAGAGGTCGCGACGACCTGATTTTCTGTACCTTTACCTCTGTCGTTTGGCCGGTCGTCAGAATGAAGGACGGCGAGAATCGCCGGATCAATGGATTCGCTTCCTCGCCTCACTGCAACAAGGGCAGACGCTTGCTGTCACTCTCGCGAAGCCTATGGAGGTCACTGGGAAGGAGGAGAAGGGCCAAAGATGGGGCGCGGAGGCGGCGGAGGTGCGAATATATAAGGTGACAGCGTCGATTAGGGTTGAGGGCTGACGGCTAAGGAAGGCGTTGATTTGATGGCGAAGGATCCGGCGAGGGAGAGGGATGAACGGCGAAGAATCCGGGCATGGGATATGCGTGGGGGACAGCCTGGAGTCGCGTGGGAAAATCGGAGAAGGCGGGGTGGCGCGCGTCGTCCAGAATAGGAAGGAGTCCGCGGGGGAGTTGACCGGGGTCAACAGTCCCCCGTGGACCAATCAGGAGCGGCCACGTGTGCTGGGTTTTTGTTTATTTATTTTAGGGTAGAAATAGGCCGAATTAAGGAAAACTCAAAACATAAAATATTTTTCTTTTATTTTTTTCTATTTTTTGGTGATTTTTAATTAATTTTTGGAAATAAAAATAGGGTAGCTATATATAGGTATATGTACACTATATGGATTTTTATTTTTGATTTTTTTTATTTGTTATTTTTATGTATTTTTATGCTCATTTTGTATTTTATTTATTTACAAGATGAAATGAGGAATAAAAGAATATTTTTATTTTATTTTTATCACTTATATACAAGGGTGAAATAAATGGTTGAATACATTTATACACATGGTATTTATACAATGTATTTTTGTATTTTTAATTTTGTGATTTTTATTTGATTTTTTGTTTTGTTTCTTGTTATTTATTTTATTTACAATATGTAACATAGAATATTTACAAAAAATTTAGAAAATAATTGAATTTATTTACAAGGTTAAATAAATACAATGGTGATGGTCTATGCACATGGTGAAGGAAGGGTTTTTGAATCTTTTTTGCTTTTTATCTTTTTATTTTGTTTTTAATAGTTTCTAAATATACACAATATGGACAAACATATTTTTGGGTGAGGAAAATATAATTTTATTTATTTACAGAAGTATATACACATGAGCTCCTATCTCCCTCTACTTTGGCTTTTATGCGGTCAGGCCCATGCTGAGCCCTCCCTTGGGTTAGGTTGCTCAATATTTATTCTAAATATTTCCCTCTTTTTCTTTTTGCTCTTTATTCTTTTATTTTGTGCACAAAAACATGCTAATTATAGGTTTTTACACAATGCATGCTTTTGGTAATTATTTGTATTTACACATATCTACATGTATTTGCAAAGGGTTTTTGTAGCTAAAATAGAAGAATAAAGAGTGATGAATGGGTATTCATCAGTGGCGGAGGTTCGGGCGACCCTGAGCTGAGGTTCGGGGACCCGAGCCTGTGGTTTGGGCGAAGAAGCTCAGGCTCGGATGCCGAGCCTACGTGGCACACGACTGGAGCTTCGGGGGTCCCGAGCCTCGAGGTTGGGACCGAGGCTCGGGGGGTGGCACGTGGCGTGATCTCGAACGTCGGATCAAGGGTTGTGGCTCGATCCAACGGTTGCTGGACGAGGTGCTGTGCAGGCCGAGAGGCAGAGGCGGTGCGGTCGGGGCGTGGCTGATGGGCGGTCGGCAGGCCCTTCGTCGGTCGACACACGACCGGCGGAGGGAGGCAAAGGCGGAGGAGGCGGGGCCACGAGGCGGAGGCGCATCTCGGCAGGCGACACGGAGGCGCGGGCGGTGAGGCGAAGGCGTTGGGTCGCGCGGCGGAGGCGCTGCTCAGCCGGCGACGTGGAGGCGTGGGCGGAGGGGCGGAGGCGCTGGGTCGCCACGCCCGATGGCGGGGCGGGGCGAGGCGCGGAGGCGAGGGCCAAGGCGCGGCAGAGCAGCTGTGGCGGGTGGGTCTACCTGCAACGAAGGAGATCAAAATGGAAGAAAAATAATGGGGGTTATGTGTCGAGTTTGCATGGGAAGTGTGTAGAGGCCAACGCCTCTTCGATCTTTGCCTCAGCCGTGGGCGTACGCGGCGGAAGCTCAGCCACTCGTCGGAGGAGCGGCAGCAGAGGTTAAGTGATGACACAAAAAAGCCGAGCAAACGAGGTAGATCAGATATATCTCAAATGGTCGTTGCGACCTCAATCGCTCGTGTGTCAATCAAGAAAAAGAGACCACCAAAATCGAATAAAATCAATCAAAATCAAATAGCGGTCTTGCTATTTTATTAACCTGGTATAGCGACTAGGGTCGAACACAAGGAGCACGTGATGGCCTTGCGGCCTACGAAGTAGTCAAGAAGAAAGAAGAAAAATAAAATAACAGGTATTTTTGGTGGATTTTAATTTTTATAATTTTTTTGGATTTTTAAAGAGTTAAGAAAATAAGGAAAACAAATAAACAAGGCAATTCAACAATTTATTTAATGCATCCAAAATCAATCAAAAATTCCAATAAAAATGTTTTTGTGTATTTTATGTTTTTTTTACAGTTTTTAGTGAATTTTTGGGATTTTTCTGATTTTTATTTAATTTTCTAAAAATCAAACAAGGTAAGAAATTGAAGGTAATGTCCAGTCAGGAGTAAAAGGCCAATTTAAAATGCAAAAAGGCCTATTTAGCTCCTGGAGGCAATTTTCCTATAAACTAGAAAGTTTAAGAAAAATGTGGGTACTGGAATTATTGTCTTTGGATTTTTATATTATTTATTATAATTTTTATGAGTTTTTAGGTGTTTTCAATTTTTATGAGTTTTATATGATCAAAATGACCAAACTTGGTCAGAAAATCAAACAAGGCAAAAGATACAGTAGCTAATTTTTTGTAATTTTTAGAGGTATTTTAATATTTTTTTGAATTTTTAGGTCAGACAGTAAAGAAAATGCATGTTTTTGAATTTTTAAAAATAGTAAATGAAAACAAAAATGTCTCCAAAAATTCTAGAAAATTTTACAACATGGCAGGAGCCATGTTTCCAATTTTCATGGAATTTGGAGTAAGTTTGCTATCTTATTAAAAAATCAAAACCAAGCACAGTGCAGAGGGACCTAAACGCAATTATCCAAAGCTCTGGGAGGTGTGGTGCAAATTTCCCAAGAAATCACGCGTGTCGCGCGTGTCTGGGGCACATAGGGACCTATATGTAAAAAAACAAGTTCCCTGGACTAAATAATAACAGGTATTAAAAGTCCAGGGGGCTTGTTGTAAAATACCCAAGAATAAGCACACATGCACAAATGAATCCACGCACAGGGGTATAAATGCAATTTCCTAAAAATATTTCTTCATTTCATAACCATTCAGAACAACAGGGCTACATATGCAAATATCCCAAAAAGTTCACGTGACGTGCACGTGGTCCACGTAGACAGGGGCATAAATGCAAATAAAGAAAGTACGAGGTCCAAAGTACAAAATGTTCGGAATAAAATGAACATGCTAAAATATTTACAGGACTAACTATTAAAAACCATAAACAGAGGGGCATAAGATAAATTTACCCCTTATTAAATCTCGAGGGCTGGATGTGAGACGCGTGGCAGATCTGACGGGTGGGCTGGCGCGGCGCACGACGAAGGGAACCCTCGGCGCTATCCGACGGCTGGGAAGAGCCCACGTGGATGATCGAACGGCTGAGCTGCGACGTGGGACTACGAAGGTGGACCTGGCTCGGATCTAACGGATGAGATTCAGCCACGTGCTGGATCTGACGGTGGAGACGCGTCGTGGCTAAATCTCGCTGGATCAACGGTGGCGATCGAACCTCAAGGATCTGGCGGTCAAGGCTGCTCCGTGAATGAACGGACGAGATCTAATCTGGAGCGCCGAGGCTGATCTGACGGTCGGGGAAGATGGTGGAAGAACTGTCGGCCGGCGAGCTTCACCGGCCCGATGCATGCGCTACGATCCTCCCCTGCTGCTCCTGAGGTGCGGAAAGGCTCCGCCGTGAAGGTCCGCAACTGATGGCGGTCTCCGATGAGTCGGAGAACCACCAGAATGGCCCCGCGACGGCGGTGGCCTGAAGCTCCTGTGCCTGAACTTCTGGCCTCCATATGAGGCTCTACGGATGATGTAACCTGCACAGGAAGAGAGCTGGGTCGAGGGCAAACTGCCTCGACCCGTCAGAGCGGGAAATGGATGGGCGGTGCGTCGAGATGATGGTTCTCCGGCAAGCGGTGGAAGGGAAGAACCGATGTCCCTGCTCCGGGACGAGCCAGGGGGATGGAAGGTCGGAGAACGAAGTCTAGTGAACGTGGTAGAGGTGTCGGAAGGGCTAATGGGTAGACGGAGGCGAAGGGCGAAGCTGGCGGAGCTACATTACTGAAAACGGAAATTTCCTAATCTAAGCTAATCTACGAGCTAAGAAGGCTACCTGGCGGGTGCTGTCGACTGGGCTGAAGCTCGGCGAGCTTCTGGGTCATTGCCTGCAAGGGGGCGACGTCACCCCGAGGCTGGGCGCGCTTGCGGCGGCGTACGGCGGCGAAAGCAGCCGGATCAGTGGCACCCGGCTTCCCGAGCCTCGCTGCTACCCCGGCAGGCACGGCTGTCACTAAGGCTCACCAGAGGAGGTCACAGGCGACGAGGGGGAGGTCCAAAGATAGAGGAATAGGTCGATGGAGACGAAATTTTATATGCTCAGGGATCCGAGAAGAAAGGGATCGGGTGAGTCTCTCGTGCCTCGGATCCCTAAGATCCACCCCGGGCGAGAATCAGGGATGATCAAGGATTAATTGGAGCCCGGGGTTAAGGTATTCGTCTGTCGGGTCAGGTGGGAAATAAATGGAGCAGTCGGGTCATCCACCAGATCCGCAAGGGAAGTGGTCCACAGGGGGGAGTTGACCGGGCGGTCAACAACCCCTGTGGGCCAATGGGAGAAGGCCACCTCAGAAATATTTGACAATTCATTTTAAAGTAGGAGGCCGAATTATTAAAAACTCAAAAAATGAAAAATGTTTATTTTATTTTTTACTATTTTTTGGTGGTTTTAATTAATTTTTCCAAATAAAAATAAGGTATTTACACTTTATGCTATATATAGGTATATGTACAATATGTCTTTTTAATTTTTGATTTTTTTAATTTGTTATTTTTATGCATTTTTATTCCCATTTTATATTTTATTTATTTATATCAAAAAATTAGGAATAAAAAGATATTTTTATTTTATTTTTATTATTTATATGTAAGGGTGAAATAAATAAGTATATACATCTATATACATGGCATATGTACAATATTATTTTTGATTTTTAATTTTGTTCTTTTTATTTTGTTTTCATTTTTGTTAATTTTTATTTTATTTATTTACAACATAGAAGATAGAATATTTACAAAATTTTTGGAATTTTAATTTATTTATTTATAGGGTGAAATAAATAAATATAAGTGAATGGACTATATACATGGTGACTATGTACAAGTGTTCTATTTTTGTTTTCTTTTTAATTTTTCTATTTTTGTTTTGATTTTTATATTTATAAATATATACAAGTATTTACAAGCCCATTTTAATCTCTTTTTTGGAGGAAAATATTTTTATTATATTTACAAATATATTTACACACATGAGCCCCTATCTCCCTCTACTTTGGCTTTTATGCGGTCAGGCCCATGCTGAGCCCTCCCTTGGGATTAGGTCGCTCAATATTTATTCTAAATATTTCCCTCTTTTTCTTTTTACTCTTTATTCTTTTATTTTAGCACAAAAACATGCTAATTATTAGTTTTTACACAATGCCTGCCTTTTGCTAATTATTTATATCTACATGAAGATACATGTATTTGCAAAGGTTTTTGTAGCTAAAATATAAGAATAAAGAGTGATGAATGGGTATTCATCACCCCCCCTATACTTAACTTTGCTAGTCCCTTAGCAAACACTTATTTGAAAAAGAAGTGAAAAAGAAAGATAGAAAAAGAAAAATAGGAGAATATACATGGATTAAGGCTGATTATTAAACTTGCCTTCATTAAATTGAATTATGGAGCTCAATCAGATCTTTGGATTATTAATGTGTCAGAACCTTATTTAGACCTAAGCTTAAAACTCAACAGCCTCTAAATTCCACCAATCTATGGACAAGACTCCTCAATAAACCAGATCAGAACAAGTCTACATACACAAACTCTAATGACCATGAATCTTTCCATGCAGTGTAAATGATAGTAGCTCCCCCACCTCAGAAGTAACAAAGAAACAACCTCCCCCAACTTGATAACTCTAATGCCTCGGTCTAGCAACTCTTTCCTCGAGAAGCGGGGTATTCCCCTTCTAAGTTCAAGTGCAACCGGCTCAAGAAGAGGGGGAATAAGAGGTATAGACTTTTGGGAGCTCAGCCAGTGTAGCTAAGTCTCCCGCTGCAAGCTTCATGAGATGTAACATGGATACCATAAGCTTTTGCTTTATTTGACTATATACACTCTGGTGGGGTTATTAAATTTTCAATCCGACCCACCATTTTTTGGAATTCTTTTTGCATTTTTTTCAAGTGCATCTGTACAACATATCTACATGGTGCAGCATATATACAAGAAATTTTCCTCTTGAGCCAGTAGACTATCCCTCTTTTGAAGCTTTATTGCAACCCACGGCTTCTGTCTTTAGCCTTCATCACCACTAGACCAAGTTGAGGTGCACTTCCTTCACTAGAAGAAGAAGAGAGGTTCCGCCTAGAAGTACTACCCTCATATGCTACCCCAAGCCAAAGGAAACTGCCTCCTCACCACCTCATCCGTGGAGAGCTATGTGTAAAGTGCTGGTGCAAGTCAAGCCATTGTCTCTAAGAGTCATGCGTGTGTTGTTAAGTGCTCTACTTAGGCTCATCAAGATGACATATGCTCATAGCCTAGTGGACTCAAAGAATTCAGTCCTTATGGACCTGAAAAGCCTTAACCCTAAGCCCTATAAGGTTCCTCTTAGAATTAGGTGGATTAAGATCTTAATCAAGCTCCATTTCCCAATTTAATTCCAGGCTTAGTTAAATGTCAACTATCATCCAGGAAAACTATATACATATATACAAAGATGCTATTTACACATATTTACAGTCGTGCAGAATTTTTGAAAAATGTTTTGAAATCATGAATGGATGAATGCATGAAGTGCAAGTTTTGCAAATGTATTTACACAAATTTACACAAGATTTTTGCAAACTTTTGATTTTCAAAAATATTTTGGAAAAATTTTGTACTATATACATAGTTTTGATAAGAAAATATTCACACAAGCTTTACACAAAAGATTTTTGAAAACATTTTTACAAAAATAATTTTGTACACTAGCTATGTATGTGCAATAAAAGAATGATTATTTACAGGAAATTTTTTTTAATTTTTGTGATTTTTAGGGTTTTTAGCCATTTTATTTATTAACACAGTCACACAAAGTACGAGTTATGGCTAAAGTATATATGAAATATATACACACCCCCTATATTTAGCTCGAACAATGTCCTCAGAGTGATCAAGAGCGATGAAGAAGACATAACTCGTGCTTAGTAAAAGGGAAGTGAAAAGGAATGGCTGGATATAGAGATGAATGAATGAATAGAATGAGGCGAACTCGGTGGTTTCCCCCTATACTTAGGATCAAATAATCCTAAGTATAGCAGGCTGTACACAAAGGGAAATCCGAGTGAAGAATATACAGGGTCTACCCCCGTATACTTAGGGTAAACTATCCCTAAGTATAGGCTGCAAAACAGGGGTAGCAAGACACGAAGAAAGTCGACACATATATGCAAGGTGGAGGGGCATCACTCCCCCTATACGTAAGGTGAAGCTCCTTAAGTATAGGCAACACATCAGAAGTGATGAAACAGAACGAATGAACAACCCGGTGTTTCCACCCCCCTATACTTAGGATGAGGAATATCCTAAGTATAGCAAAGATAATCCTAGGCGAGACCTGGAGTGAAAACAAGAACGGAAGACAGAAAGATCAAACTAAGACAAAACCCGTATATACAAAAGAGTACAATGTTGAGGTGCCTCTCAACAAGCGCTAGATTTTACGCCCCTAGCTGGGCGCAAAGGCTAGGATAATGCAGTATCAAGGTTCAGGATGGCATCGGTAAGGCGAATGCCGTACTGTTGTCGCAATCTCGGTATGAAAACAGCGACGAACTCAACAGTGTAAACAAAGACACCCAGGTATGCAATCAAGCGGGTGTCTGCTACCGGCCAGTGATATAGAAAGAAGTGACCGGGGTCCGGTAGCACAAAAGAAATCAGCGGCTCTGGGTCATACTTGAGTGAGAGTATAGAGTCGAAGAAATCAAACGTGGAGAAGGATGGATCAGTAATAGAATCCTCCACGTCAATCAGTGTCTCAAATAGATATGTGCGGTCAAGATCAGGAGACTCTCTAAGCAGACTGATATTCGATGCATGAAATATAATCAGATCAGGCAAATCATCGAATATCTGCAGAATGGGCTCATCCTCACGAGGGTCGTCGAGGTGAGAAGACTCAGAATAAGAATGATCTAAAGACTCGGTTTCGTGCTCCGCCAGATCGGAAACACTCTCAGAAGGTGAAACCGAGTATACATCGAGTGTGGCATCCTCCCGCAGATAACCCTCGGGGAGACATGCAAGATCAGAAGTGAATGTAAGAGGATCAGGATCTAGAAGAGCATTTGCCGCTGCTGTGAAGTATCCACTCGGTGCACCAGGCTGCATCATCATCGGAAGTGTAGGTGTCGGCAATCTGGAAACAGGAGAAGGTACTGGACAACATCGCGGAGGCTGGCAAAGTGTCTGAGGCTGATCCTCGCTCTACGGCTATGTTGGCTGCCAACTGGTCCTCAGTAAGTGTATCTGTCTCAACAAAGTGGAGGACAACAGACTCGAATACAGGATTGTGTTTATCTGACAATTCCAAATGGTGTCCCTCATCGAGCTGTGGCTGCTGGGCTGAGTCCTGGTAACTGTCAGAATCTAAGAAGTATCTCTGCAAAAAGGAAGCTGAGTCCTTCGGGACTGGAAAATGAAGTGGTTGAATCAATGGTTGTAGTAGTTGGGGCTCCTCCGGTTCCTGGAGTATCAGAAGATCTGATATCCAAGACTCGTCGACTGAAAACTCTGAGGTTGCCTCGAACTCTAGCTGGAAAGCCAACGGGAACTCGAGGAGACTCTGGGTCCGAACCTCTGCTATCGCAGTCATGTCCTCTGTCAGTGGTGCTGCATCATCCAAGCCCTCGGGATGGTGTGTAGAAACTATCTCATCATGTAAAGCGACACACTGCACTGGTATCGCATCGTCCGCATGTGTTGTTCCGACTACGGAATCTCGTGAAGATCTCTGTGAAAGTAAACCCGAGATGGTGTCTAGTAAGTGAATGTCGGAAGTGCGGTGTGAACCGCCACATGTGGTAATCACCAGTGCAAGCTGCTCTGCGGTCATCCCCCGCATGGAGATCTCTATCAGGTTTGTCAGTGGAAGTCCATGGTCTGGAAATCTCCTCAAGAGGTCAAGAAACCTCGGCCATGCCTCGTATAATGGCTCCTGGGGGTCTACTGAGAAGTCGGTGATCAAAGACCGCATGAAATTTGCTCTACGTGGAGGGAAGTATCTCTGTAGAAACTCTCGACGTAGCTCTCCCCACATCTCGAATGTCCTCCCCAATCGGCGATGCCATCTCATGGCGCTATCGTGAAGTGTGAATGAGAAGGTCATGCTCATCAGCTCCTCTGCAGTGATATCTGAATATCTCTGTACTCTGCAAAACTCCTCGAATGCGGACAGGTGAAGATAAGGCTCCTCGTGCGCCTCTCCTGAAAATGTCAGCAGTCGCTGAATGTAATCCAAATCCAAGACGAATGGGCCAAGTGTAGAAGCTGACTCAGCTCCCTGTGCTATCTGCTCCTCCATCCTTCTAGAATAGGATATGTCTGTTGATCTCCACTGCTCTCTCTGATCACCCAGGGAGTGCGCTCTCAACTCAGCAACAGCATCGTCCGGGTCTCGCATCTGCTCTATCTGGTATCCTCGGACGTCTCGCATAGCATGCCCGGAGTAATGAGATGAAAGGTAGGGAGGGAGGGGGAGGTTGGTCGGAGATCCGACCTCCCTAGAAGGTGAACTGGAGTGATGGTCAGATATGGAGAAGAAGCCATAAAAGTCGGCTCGAAGTGAGGGGGATCCATCATCCAGGGGTAAAGGAGAAGAAGAGGGAGACTGAAGGGAGGGAGGGTGGGAAATAGATGGAGAAAGATGGGGAAAGATCGAAGGGATCTGGCAATCACACAAGATGAACAAGCAAACCCCCAATTCACCTACGCACACAAAGCTGAAGATCGAAAGGGATCGGTCAATTATCTTGTCGATTTTATTTTAGGTGATCATTCAGTCTATCAGAGCGATTACGTGAGGTAAATAGGTATCCAGATATTTCTCAACCGACTGTCCCGTACTGAAAACCGGTATCAATCAAGAAAGATCGGAGGCTCTATCCTAATGTGCGGGTCACTCTCTCGCTCATCCAAACCAAACAAGGAGGGGGTTACTCTCCCCAAGACAGATTTTCAGTGAAGTGTCTTTTAGGTTAAGTATGATTAGCAGTCCCGATTTTATTGTTTTTTTTGTTTTTAGATATTTTTAATGCAAGCAAAAACGCCTAACGAATTTTTCGGTTCTCCTGGTTATTAAGTCAAAAACAAGGGGGAGAAGACGAAAAAGTCGATGCGTGAAAATCAATGATGCATGCAAAGATAGAATGCGTACCTGTCTCCAGCACTCTACATGCAATATGATCCGCGCAGAATTTTAAAGACAGAAATAAAACTACCTATATGGTGCAGTGGAAAACCGAGTCCTAAGCAAGTAAATTCTACTCGAAAGCACCGTCTAGCTGTTTACTTGCCCTCGATCCAAAGAGTCCGGTCTAGACCCACCCCTCCTCTTCTCGACAGGTCGAGTTCAGGATTAGCGCTTGACGGGGCAGGCTCGCGGCGCGTAGGCTCTCAGGAAAGCGACTCAGCTATTTTTATTAATGAATTATTAGTAGGTCCAATTACGCTCTATAGGAACAGGCAAGCAGTTAAGTGTGGGGATCCTACTACTTACGGCACAGTCAAGCAGAAAATCCTAAGTCTAGGGGCTCGAGAAAAACTGCGTAAAACCGTAAAAGGCAGCGAAAAATCTAAAGCCGCGAAAAATCTAAGCTAATCTAAAGGGTCCCCCGAGCACACCGGTGCTCGGCGAAACAGACCCGAAGAAGAAAGTCCAAGTCTCTGAGTACTTGTATTATTACAACAGTTCAAATATGCGGGAAATAAAACTAATCTACTCCTCTCTCACTCAGCTCCTCTCTCGCTCTCTCCTGCGGCTCCGTGCAGAAGGGAGCCGCCTCCGAATCCCGCGGTTGCGCCGGCTCCTCGAAAGTCTTCTCCGCGGTCCTCGGGCCCTCGCAAGAAAGAAGACAAGTGTCAGACCAGTTTATTGTAAAAAAATGTCAGAAAAATATATCTACAGAAATCTATACAAAAAGCCGCGAAAATTAAACCGCGGAAAAACTCAAAAATCGACTACTAAGCCGTGCTCCCGGCAACGGCGCCAATCTGATGACACAAAAAACCCGAGCAAACGAGGTAGATCAGATATATCTCAAATGGTCGTTGCGACCTCAATCGCTCATGTGTCAATCAAGAAAAAGAGACCACCAAAATCGAATAAAATCAATCAAAATCAAATAGCGGTCGTGCTATTTTATTAACCTGGTTTAGCAACCAGGGTCGAACACAAGGAGCGCGCGATGGCCTTGCGCCCTACGAAGTAGTCAAGAAGAAAGAAGAAAATAAAATAACAGGTATTTTTGGTGGATTTTAATTTTTATATTTTTTTTGGATTTTTAAAGAGTTAAGAAAATAAGGAAAACAAATAAACAAGGCAATTCAACAATTTATTTAATGCATCCAAAATCAATCAAAAATTCCAATAAAAATGTTGTGTATTTTATGTTTTTTACTGTTTTTAGTGAATTTTTGGGATTTTTCTGATTTTTATTTAATTTTTCAAAAATCAAACAAGGTAAGAAACTGAAGGTACTGTCCAGTCAGGAGTAAAAGGCCAATTTAAAATGCAAAAAGGCCTATTTAGCTCCTGGAGGCAATTTTCCTATAAACTAGAAAGTTTAAGGAAAATTTGGGCACTGGAATTATTGTTTTTGGATTTTTAGATTATTTATTATAATTTTTATGAGTTTTTAGTTGTTTTTCAATTTTTATGAGTTTTATATGATGAAAAATGACTGATAACCGCCCGAACGACTAAGGTAAAGGTAAAGAAATGGTCGTCGCGACCTCAATCACTCGGGCTAAGTATATCAAGAAAAATTAACCACTCAGAACATGTAAAACTAATCGAGCACAAAAGAGAGCGGTCCTGCTATGAGATTAACCTGGTATAGCACCCAGGGTCGAACACAAGGAGCACAGATTGGCCTTGCGGCCTACGATGTAATCAGAAATCCGAGAGAGTATTTTTTAGTGTTTTTAAGGGTTTTTATATTTTTTTTAGGATTTTTGGAATATAAAGAAAACAGGAAAAGCACACAAACAATTAACTTGAACAATTTATTTAATGCATTAAAAAGCAAGCAAAAATTCAGACAAAAATATTTTTATGTGTTTTATATTTTTTATGTTTTTGGTGAATTTTTGAGATTTTTCTGATGTTTATTTTATTTCCTAAAAATCAAACAGTGCGAAAAGCAAGGGGTACTGTCCAGCCAGGCCCAAAACCCAAAGATAAAATATCTAAGGATCTCAAAGGGACCTGGAGGTAATTTTCCTGTATACTAGAGAAAACAAGGAAAATTTGAGCACCAAAATTATTGTTTTTGAGTTTTTAAATTATTTATTATGATTTTTAGGAGTTTTGAAGTGTTTTTAGGTTTTTAGGGTTTTTACTCAATGAAAAATAGCCAAAATTGGCTAGAAATCAAGAAACACAAAATAAACAGTAACTAATTTTTTTTAGAATTTTTAAAAGGGTTTTGATATTTTTTTGGGGTTTTTGACTCTAAACAGTAGCAAAAATAAGGGTTTTTGAATTTTTAAAAATAGCAAATGAAATCAAAAATGTCCTCAAGAATCTACAAAAATCCTACACCATGGCAGGAGCCATGTGTCAAATTTTCGTTGGATTTGGAGGTGATTTGATATTTTATTCAAAAATCAAAAGGGGGCACTGTGCACAGGGACCAAAGTGCAAATACCCAAAGTTCTGGGGGTCAAGGTGCAAAAATCCCAGCTAAACACGCGCGTGGCGCGTGCCTGGGGCACTCAGGGGCCTTCTGGTAAGAAAAACTAAGTCCTTGGACCTTGTGGTAACTGGTACCAAAAAGTCCAGGGGCTCGATCGCAATTAACCCACTAATACACGCACATGCTCAAATAAAACGCTCACAGGGGTATAAAAGCAAATACCAGAAAGTTTATATTCATTCCATAACCCAACAGAACTACAGGATAAAGGACGCAAATAGCCCAAAAGTACACGTGACGAAGCACGTGGGCTCACATACACAGGGGCATAACTGCTAATAGAGTAAGTACGAGGTCCTTAATGCAATTATTCCAGAAAATAAACAACTTAATTCAAAAATTACAGGACTAAAATGAAATCAAACAAACAGAGGGGCCTAAGATGAATTTACCCCTTTTATTATTATCGACGGCCTGATGTGTGCCGCGTGGCTGATCCAACGGTGGAGAACGGGGCGGCGCTCTTCTTCTTCAGCTCTTGGGCCAGATCGACGGTGTAGAGGTGGCCACGTGGGTGATCGGTCGGGTCAGGCGCTGGGGGCCTTTCTCCTCTGTGCTGACGGTTCGGATCAGCCCCTCGAGATAATCAACGGCTGCTGCTCCTCAGTGGATGGACGATCAGGATCGAGACTGGAGCGGCGGGGCTGATCGGACGGTGAAGGAGGATGCAGGAAGAACACTCCGCCGGCGAGCTTCGCCGGCTTCGTGCGCCTGCAGTCGTTCTCCTCAGCTGCTGCTAAGTATCGGAACAGATCCGCGGAGACGTCCCGCAGCTGGTGAAGGCCTCAGATGACCCGGCCGAGCCCTGGAGGGGCTCCGGCGAGGTCGGCGGTGACGGGCTTCTGGCCTGGATGTAAGGGGGCTCAGATGCCCTCCTTTTGACCTGCAAAAGGCACCAGAAGTTTCGCGGGTCGAGGGCAAAGTGCCTCGACCCGAAGAAGCGAAGTGAACGTGGACTGTGGGTCGGGGCGGATGAGCTCCGGCGAGCGGAGGATGGTGGAGCTCGACTCCCAGCTCCGGGGCGAGCTGGGTTGAATGAAAGAGCGAAGAACGTGCGTCGGAGGATGGCGAAGGTGTGTGTGGGTTCCAATGATCGATAAAGTGCGCGATATGGCCGGAATCAGGGGAACTCGTCGGAGATGCGATTTGGGCGAAATGAAAAATTAAGCTAAATGGAAGGGCTAATCGGCTACCTGGGTGATGCGAGAGACTGTGCTGGAGCTTGGCTAGCTCCTGGTCGTAGCCTCGAAGGGCGTCAAGGCCTGAGGCTCGAGCTCCTGCACGCGGCGGAGCAACGGCGGCGCGAAGCTGCCGGATCGATGGTCGGGGCACCCTCTCCTCACTGCAACAGGGGCAAACGCGAGCTGTCACCTCGGTGATTGCTCTGGAGGTCACGGGAATGAAAGTGGCGAGCCAAAGATGAGGCGCGGAGGCGGCGGAGGTCGGGATATATATGGAGACAGGGCAGATTAGGGTTGAGTGGAGGCAGCTATGGAAGGCGTGGATCCCACGGCGAAGGATCCGGCGAGGATGTCGGATGAACGGCGAAGAATCCGGGCGCGGGGTTCGCGGGGGCGACAGGCTGGAGACGCGTGGAGAAATCGACGAAGTCGGGTCGGGCGCGAGTCGACGCAAAAGGAAAGAGTCCCGGGGGGAGTTGACCGGGGTCAACAATCCCCCGTGGACCAATCAGGAGCTGCCACGTTTTTAATTTTTTGTTTATTTAATTTAAGGTAGAAAAAGGCCGAATTAAGAAAAACTCAAAACATGAAATATTTTTCTTTTATTTTTTTCTATTTTTTGGTGATTTTTAATTAATTTTTGGAAATAAAATAGGGTAGCTATATATATATAGGTATATGTACACTATATAGATTTTAATTTTTGATTTTTTTTATTTGTTATTTTTATGTATTTTCGTGCCCATTTTATATTTTATTTATTTACATCATAAAATAAAGAACAAAATGGTATTTTTATTTTATTTTAATTATTTATACACAAGGGTGAAATAAATAGTTGTATACATTTATATACATGGTATCTATACAATGTATTTTTGTATTTTTTAATTTTGTAATTTTTATTTGATTTTTTTTTGTTTCTTGTTATTTTATGTATGTACAATATGTAACATAGAATATTTACAAAAAGTTTAGAAAATAATTTTATTTATTTATAGGGTTAAATAAATAAAGGATGATGGTCTATATACATGGTGAAAGGGCATTTTTGGAATTTTGATTTTTAAATTTTTATTTTGTTTTTAATAGTTTCTAAATATATACAAAATGTATACAAGCATATTTTTGGGTGAGGAAAATATAATTTTATTTATTTACAAAAGTATGTACACATGAGCTCCTATCTCCCTCTACTTTGGCTTTTATGCGGTCAGGCCCATGCTGAGCCCTCCCTTGGGTTAGGTTGCTCAATATTTATTCTAAATATTTCCCTCTTTTTCTTTTTACTCTTTATTCTTTTATTTTTGCACAAAAACATGCTAATTACAGGTTTTTACACAATGCATGCTTTTGGTAATTATTTGTATTTACACATATCTACATGTATTTGCAAAGGTTTTTGTAGCTAAAATAGGAGAATAAAGAGTGATGAATGGGTATTCATCAATGACCAAACTTGGTCAGAAAATCAAACAAGGCAAAAGACACAGTAGCTAATATTTTTGTAATTTTAATGTTTTTTGTGAATTTTTAGGTCAGACAGTAAAGAAAATGCATGTTTTTGAATTTTTAAAAATAGTAAATGAGAACAAAAATGTCTCCAAAAATTCTAGAAAATTTTACAACATGGCAGGAGCTATGTGTCCAATTTTCATGGAATTTGGAGTAAGTTTTCTATCTTATTAAAAATCAAAACCAAGACACAGTGCACAGGGACCTAAACGCAATTATCCAAAGCTCTGGGGGTGTGGTGCAAATTTCCCAAGAAATCACGTGCGCCGCGCGTTTCTGGGGCACACAGGGATCTATATGTAATAAAAACAAGTTCCCTGGACTAAATAATAACAGGTATTAAAAGTCCAGGGGGCTTGTTGTAAAATACCCAAGAATAAGCGCACATGCACAAATGAATCCACGCACAGGGGTGTAAATGCAATTTCCTAAAAATATTTCTTCATTTCATAACCATTCAGAACAACAGGGCTACATATGCAAATATCCCAAAAAGTTCACGTGACGATGCACGTGGTCCACGTAGACAGGGGCATAAATGCAAATAAAGAAAGTACGAGGTCCAAAGTGCAAAATGTTCGGAATAAAATGAACGTGCTAAAATATTTACAAGACTGACTATTAAAAACCATAAGCAGAGGGGCCTAAGATAAATTTACCCCTTATTAAATCTCGAGGGCTGGATGTGCGATGCGTGGCAGATCTGACGGGTGGGCCGGCGCGGCGCACGACGAAGGGAACCCTCGGCGCTATCCGACAGCTGGGAAGAAGCCCACGTGGATGATCGAACGGCTGAGCTGCGACGTGGGACTGCGAAGGTGGACCTGGCTCGGATCTGACGGATGAGATTCAGCTACGTGCTGGATCTGACAGTGGAGACGCGTCGTGGCTAAATCTCGCTGGATCAACGGTGGCGATCGAACCTCAAGGATCTGGAGGTCAAGGCTGCTCCGTGAATGAACGGACGAGATCTAATCTGGAGCGTCGAGGTTGATCTGACGGTCGGGGAAGATGGTGGAAGAACTGTCGGCCGGCGAGCTTCGCCGGCCCGATGCACGTGCTACGATCCTCCCCTGCTGCTCCTGACGTGCGGAAAGGCTCCGCCGTGAAGGTCCGCAGCTGATGGCGGTCTCCGATGAGTCGGAGAACCACCAGAATGGCCCCGCGACGGCGATGGCCTGAAGCTCATGTGCCTGAACTTCTGGCCTCCAGATGAGGCTCTACGGACGATGTAACCTGCACAGGAAGAGAGCTGGGTCGAGGTCAAACTGCCTCGACCCGTCAGAGCGGGAAATGGATGGGCGGTGCGTCGAGATGATGGTTCTCCGGCGAGCGGCGGAAGGGAAGAACCGATGTCCCTGCTCCGAGACGAGCCAGGGGGATGGAAGGTCGGAGAAGGTGGAGAGAAGTCTAGTGAAGGTGGTAGAGGTGTCGGAAGGGCTAATGGGTAGACGGAGGCGAAGGGTGGAGCTGGTGGAGCTACATTACTGAAAACGGAAATTTCCTAATCTAAGCAAATCTACGAGCTAAGAAGGCTACCTGGCGGGTGCTGTCGACTGGGCTGAAGCTCGGCGAGCTTCTGGGTCATTGCGTGCAAGGGGGCGTCGTCTCCCCGAGGCTGGGCGCGCTTGCGGCAGCGCACGGCAGCGAAAGCAGCCGGATCAGTGGCTCCCGGCTTCCCGAACCTCGCGGCTACCCCGGCAGGCACGGCTGTCACTCAGGCTCACCAGAGGAGGTCACAGGCGAGGAGGGGGAGGTCCAAAGATAGAGGAATAGGTCGCTGGAGATGAAATTTTATATGCTCAGGGATCCGAGAAGAAAGGGATCGGGTGAGTCGCTCGTGCCTTGGATCCCTAAGATCCACCTCGGGCGAGAATCAGGGATGATCAAGGATTAATAGGGGCCCGGGGTTAAGGTATTCGGCTGTCGAGTCAGGTGGGAAATGAATGGAGAAGTCGGGTCATCCATCAGATCCGTCAGGGAAGTGGTCCACAGGGGGGAGTTGACCGGGCGGTCAACAACCCCCGTGGACCAATGGGAGAAGGCCACCTCAGAAATATTTGACAATTCATTTTAAAATAGAAGGAGGCCGAATTACTAAAAACTCAAAAAATGAAAAATGTTTATTTTATTTTTTTCTATTTTTTGGTTGTTTTTAATTAATTTTTCCAAATAAAAATAAGGTATTTACACTTTATGCTATATATAGGTATATGTACAATATGTCTTTTTAATTTTTGATTTTTTAATTTGTTATTTTTGTGCATTTTTATTCCCATTTTATATTTTATTTATTTATATCATAAAATTAGGAATAAAAAGATATTTTTATTTTATTTTTATTATTTATATATAAGGGTGAAATAAATAAGTATATACATATATATACATGGCATATGTACAATATTATTTTTTATTTTTAATTTTGTTCTTTTTATTTTGTTTTCATTTTTGTTAATTTTTATTTTATTTATTTACAACATAGAAGATAGAATATTTACAAAATTTTTGGAATTTTAATTTATTTATTTATAGGGTGAAATAAATAAATATAAGTGAATGGACTATATACATGGTGACTATGTACAAGTGTTCTATTTTTGTTTTTTTTTAATTTTTCTATTTTTGTTTTGATTTTTATATTTATAAATATATACAAGTATTTACAAGCCCATTTTAGTCTCTTTTTTTGGAGGAAAATATTTTTATTATATTTACAAATATATTTACACACATGAGCCCCTATCTCCCTCTACTTTGGCTTTTATGCGGTCAGGCCCATGCTGAGCCCTCCCTTGGGATTAGGTCGCTCAATATTTATTCTAAATATTTCCCTCTTTTTCTTTTTACTCTTTATTCTTTTATTTTAGCACAAAAACATGCTAATTATTAGTTTTTACACAATGCCTGCCTTTTGCTAATTATTTATATTTACATGAAGATGCATGTATTTCCAAAGGTTTTTGTAGCTAAAATATAAGAATAAAGAGTGATGAATGGGTATTCATCATTAAGCTTCCTCTGGATCATGCCCTCCACATCGTTGTCACCGACTTAAGGGATAATGGCGGATGGGTGTTGGAGCCGGCGAGGGCCTGCTTTATAGGCGGGGAAGGAGGGCGTTACGGAAGGAGAAAAGGCTGGCAAGGGAGAGGGGTGTAATGGCGAGGAGTGATGGCGAGGTGTGGCGCTGTGGCGGCGGTTACGAGGAGGAGAACAGCAAGGGAGGGGCGTGGCTTGCAACGGTTGGAGGTAGAAGAAGGTCACGTGCGCAGCACGTGACTTGGGGGAGGGGCGGCTGGAAAGAGTGGGGGTGCCATGTGGCATGCCCAGGAGCTGCCACGTGGCACCAAAAAAATTTCAGTTATTAGAGAGGAAAAAAGAGATAGAAGATGACCTCGGATCGAAAGATTTCCTTCATGAAAGTTGTTCGTCTCGACGAGATCTACAACTTTCATGAAGGACCCATAGCAAAAGAGGTCATCTGTGAGATATGGTATTTTTGGCGGTTCTCCATATGTATAGAAAACCGACTTTTGGAGTTTTGTAATTTTTTTGGTGGTTTTAGAGAGAATAAAAATAAAAAAAATCACTATAAAATACAAGAAGAATAATTACACACTAATCTAATTTTTTTTGGATTTTTAATAAATAAGAAATTAGGAAAATAAAATAGAAGTCAGGAACACGCAACTTTTGTACAGACCGACAACAGACACCTTGAGTCAGTCAGATTCTTTGATTTCGGTTTGGATCTGAAATTGGATTTTTGTATTTCGTATTAAAACTTTCATCAAAGAACAATAATGAAGAAGAAATAAAATTAAAAGGATTAATTATGTACATAAAAACTCAGGTCAAAAATATCAAAAAGTCAAAATACGCAAAAGAGGCCCAAAACCCAACTTTCACATATGAGCTCCGAATTTTACGAAATTGGTCTTGTTTTGAAGGTATTTAAAAATGGAGTGCTTTAAAAGTGAGTAGACCAAAATCGGACACTGTATGTGGGAGATATCATGAAATTAGACTTTGGGTTTATTTGACACTTATTGGGGTTAGTAATTTTTTGTATTTTTTATTTAATAAGGTTAGTAATATTTACACAATGGAGGTGGTTTGGTGTCAATCAGAGTTAGGATGAATTAATTAAAAATGTAAGAAGTTAGCGGCTTTTTGGGCTAATTTACACATGGGATTTTTAATGCAATTTATGCATTGATGAAATGCAAATATTATTCACACATGCATGATGGCTAATAATGCTCTATTAATGATTAATTACAAATGGATGAAGGGAAACCGAGCCTAAATGATTGATTTTAGCATGATGAATACGAGATTCATCATACCACTATACTTAGACCATGCTCGTCCCCAAGCATGAATGAATGACTTAGTCGAATGCATCCTTGACTGTGCATGTGAATTTTCAAGGCTTAATTCATAGAAGACCCTTAATTTGAGTGATCCTAAAATTCTGGGCTCGACCAAGCTTTAATCAAAAAGAATCCAACTTCTCTGATTTTCAGACTCTCTGTTTGTACGTATAATATAAGGATATGACTTTTAGTGTACTGCATTCATGAGAGTCAAGTCTAGACATCACCTAAAGTTCTAATCCAAGAGACTCTCCTCTAGACCTGATCCTCAACACTAGGGAATAAGTCTATTCTTACGTCAGTCAACCGTCTCATTAGTTTGTCAGACTTGAAAGTGTAGATGGACGGCCAGATGATTGAGGGCATAGGATTATGTCTGATTTTCTCTCCCTTACATTGGAACAAGGTGCCTCTCGAGTGCCTTATTACTCAACACAAGTATATTTTTATTTTGTTTGATCAATGTGTCCGTCAAGAGAATTTGGAGTCGTCTGCACTATTTTTCTGGGAGTACACCGGGGTGTGTCTGTTTTGAGTATCTAAGATACCTTTGACACCCAGACTTGTAGCATTTACGATGCAGAGCCCTTTTTTGGTGTCAGCCCGACTCCTTGGTCCTAATTAGCACTTGGTCCAAGTGGACACTTTGAGAATGTTTGGGAGCGCTCGCCATTGGTGGAAGCTCATTTAGAATTTTGTCTTGGATAATAGAGCTTTTCTTTGACATTTCATTGCTTTTCTGTTGTTGGCTAGCTCAACTGCTTTTACCAAAAGTTGGCACACATTGATCAACAAATTTCATTAAGTTTCATCACACCCTGGCACTTAGGTCAATATCAAAAAGATAGCATATGAATCTTGTTCACATACTGGCTAGGGTTTAGCTGACACTCAGGTTTTCTGCAGTCTTCATTAACTTTATCCCCTCCTCGAATATCATCAGATCGGGTCTAAACTCAAATCTCCAGTCCTAGTTCCTCAAGTGATATCTCAACTCATCTCATCAATCATGCAGTCGTGGAAGTGATTTGTGCTGATCATATTCTTTGAAGGTAGAGATGAAGAGTGCAATATAGCGCTCAAATCTTTCAAACTAGGGAAGTGTAGATTATTAAGTTCAAAAACCCTAATGACTAAGGCAGGCTGACTCAGACTCTCAAGATCTCAGAAATCAAGTGTCCTCAAAAATCCTCAAACCTTGAGTGAAAGTGATTGTGTCAGGAATATATTAACCAAGGAATGAATGAAATGCTTAATGAAATGCAAGACCATGAATGATGCAATGCAAAAAGTTTTTTTGGTGTTTTTTTAGTCCTGGTTTTATACACATAATATACACTACTTGTACGCATCCCCGATGTTAGATAAAAACGATTAAAGTACGAACTATGGATAAATTAGATGAAATATATACAAACGCACCCCCTATACTTAGCTTGTGCTATGTCCTCATGGCACAAAGTGAAATGTTGACATAGCTCATACTCAGTATAGATGGGATAAAAAGAAGAGAAGTGATGTATAAACAATGGTAGTGGTCCCCATATACTTAAGCTCAGGCCAACCTAAGTATAATCAGATAAATACAGATGGGGAACCGGGTAGATTTGCGGATGTACAAGATCAAGGAGGTTTGCGACGGACCTTCTTGCGGGAGAGTGGAGGGAGATAGTATGGAGATGTGGAGTGTGATGAAGAGGGGGCCGTTGAAGAAGACCAGCCATCGTCGGAGTCGTCCTTAGGAGAATAGTAGTCATCTGCAGAGGATCTCCAACTTTTGTCGATCAGAGGTAAGTGCCCATGGATCAGAGCTGTACCTATTGCACTTATCTGATGAACCTCATCAGGACCTGACGAGGACTCTTCAGAAATCACGTGATGTCTAAGGTCAAAGGCGACTTTCTTGATCGGTTTGTTTCCGTGGAAAGTATTGGGAGGAAGTTGGACAGTCTTCATCTCCCTATCTTGAATAACCGGTGTGGCATTTGTGAGTTCCTCATCAGATGAATCCCCATAAAAGTCGACCAATTATTGAAGGGTCATGCATTGCTTCGGTCGAGGGAGATTGTTCCTACGGATCTTGTGGTTTATGACTGGGGGTGTTGATGTCACTTTCGGATGATCGTGAATTTTGGTGACATCGGATGTTTTCGGAGTCGGTTCCTTATATGGTTCAAGTATCTCATGAATTACTGCCGACTCGAAGATTGGTCTACTCAAATAATCGTGGTGGTCCTCAATAATATGGTCCAATTATTCATAAGCTCTAAAATCTTGATTTTTCCTAGGAGCAGTAATAAGGTGGTGAGAATCCGAAGTTTGTCCAACAGTCAGTCCCTTAGGTAACTCTCCTAGGGTTTGTACCAGTGTGTCATGTGGAGATGTCTGATAATGGGAAATATTTATCTCCTGATCATAAGTGTTGCTTTCAAGTTGGTTTTCCTTATAGCAGGATGTGTCATTGGGGTCGTGTTTATTGTGGTCCGAGTTCGGGAACTTGATTTCCCGAGTCTCGCAATCGACGATCGCCTTAGCGGAGGCTAAGAACGCCTTTCCTAAAATAATAGGAGACTCAGACATCCTTCCAGGGTGCTCGATGTCAAGGACAATAAAGTCCACCTTATGTTCTTTACCTCGGAAATTTACGACGACAGAAACAATCCCCTACGGTCTTTTGATAGATCGATCAGGTAATTGAACGATCACCCTAGTCTTTTTGAGTTGTCCGAGTTTGAGTTGGTCAAAGATGGAATTGGGGAGGATGTTTAATGTGGAGTCGTCGTCTAACCGAACATGAGTGAATGTTGAATCCTCAATTTCACAAGTGATCCGAGCCAACCGCTTGACTTTAAGGCTTTTTATTTTATGTTTCATCACCAAAGAACTAGCCATAGATATGACGTGATATTCAATCCGGGATCGTTTCTTGCCCATCTTTTTGGGGTTCAATCGACTCTTCACAAATCTCTTAAGATCGGGCACATATTTTATGGCTTTGATCAATAGAAGCTCTAAGATCAGACTCTTGCAAAATGCTTCCATTTCAGAATTGTCCAATTTTTTGAATTTTCAAATTTTCCATTTTTTTTAGTATTTTCTGTAATATGGTCAGTCGGGGGGTCATAGGTCAGCGGTGGTTGTGCTTGATTGTGATGATCCAGTGGCTCGCATGGTGGTGGCCTTACTTCTTCTGAATTCTGCATGGACTGGATGAGATCATATATTCTCTCAGTTAAAGTGTCTGCTCTATGATTAATCCGAGCAATCTCATCCTCAAACATCTCATGACTAGTGATTGAAAAATCATTCTCCTTGTGTCGTGATTCTGGCATGTAACCTCGAGTAGAGTATTGATTGTTCATAAACATTGTGGTCCGGTCATGAGTTGTATTTCCTTGACTTTGGTTTTCTCGTGGATTGTCGAAGGAAATTTGATTATACTCAAGAGGATAGTCATCTTGAGTAGAGGATGGTTCAAGACGCTGTGAGATCATAGTAACCGGAAATCGTGCTCTGTTGTCAATATCGGTCACTCTATTGTTCATCCTCGATTCTGGTCTCTCTCTCTCTCTTGTCCATAAGATTGTCAGAATGTGAGAGAGGACTATTCCAAGAAGAAGTGTGGTCATAGGGTGGGATGTAAGGGTGGACAGAGAATGATGGCTGAGGGGATCTTGACTTTAAGATCAGGTTTCCCTGAGGAGTGTGAGAAGAAGGATATCGGGACATGGTCGTGGATATCGGAAAAGAAGACCACTGTGCCGACATCTTGTAAAGAAGGATGGAATGATTAACGAACCACGATTTGCTTGCGATTGCAAGGTCTTTGACGTACACAAATCGAACACAAAACAAACACGTCGATTCACCCACTCAACACTGGTGAAGGCACGTTAGGGTTCGCCCGCTTATCTTTTCAATTTTAATTTAATGACAAAACAATATTGCAAATTAAGCGGAGCTATTAGGTACCGAAATATCTCTCAAAGACTGTCCTGAGTCCGTACAACTAGTTGCATCTACTCTCAGCCAGTATAGGTGGAAGTACAGACCGTTTAAACGGCTACCCGTGTTCCTTGAGGATGGTGCCTTCCGCGGTGTCCTCTAAACCACCCACTCTGCTAAGGGAAGTCGGACCGTAAAACGACTACCCGAGATCCTCACTGAAAAGTAGCTAATTGTTTTTAAAAACAGTAGTCTTTGTGAAATTCCTCAGTTTTGGCATCCAAGGTGTGCGTTCTAGTCCTTACAAACAATGAGTGGGTTTCTCTCCACCAGACACAGGTTAATTTTAGGTCAGTTTATTTACAGTCACCTTGATTAGCAGTCCCAATTTTAGATTAGGGTTATCACTGTAGTTTATGTGAGCACAGATATTCACGCCTAACGAGCAGTTCCAATTCCTTTAATTCCTAGGTTGTAAAACTTGAGAAGGGGAATCAGAAAAGCCAATGCAAACGTAAATCAATGATGCATGCTTAAGAGAAAGACTTACAGTGAATCCTCACGTTCTTCTTGCGGGATGCAAGACAAGGAATTAAAATTTACACTAAATGATATGCACAGATGAAAAATGCCCTAAACGGATAGTTCTATTAGCGGGAAGAATTGATTTCAGAATTTGGCTAATGTTGAACTATTTATAGTGTGTATAGTTAGTGAATGTGTGGCCTAAGAATTACGAGCACAATCAAATAGTAAACAAGCAAGCATATATGTGCCTAAGTCCTACGCCACTCAAGTTGGGTCCCAACCACACAGATGGGGATGAACAGACCCGACGCACCACAGAAGTGTTCAGTCTGAATTATTACAAGGGTTCAAAGAGAGGGACCCTGAGAATAATGCAGAAAATTAAATCTATACTAAGATCTCTCTCACAAAAATCAAAATTCGATCTTCCTTGCAGATCCTTGATGAATATCCAAAATTCTGCTCCCAGAAGTCTGTAAAGAGAGAAATTGTTGTTAGTATATGGAGTAAGAGAGAAATGCCGAATAAAATGCAGAAAGAAAAAAATGACACAAAAATTAATTTTATAAAAATTAATTACAAAAAATGATTCAAAACCCTAAAAATTCGTCGTTCCCCGGCAACGGCGCCATTTGATGAACGCGAAATTCACCTCTTTAATAATCGATAATTGTAGTATAGGAGGCAGATTTCGGTCGATCAAAAACCACAATCTTTGAATGTTGTGGAATATTTTACTTGGCAAGTGTACCAAGGTCGAACACAGGGAACAGTGATTTTTAGTTGTGTGGTTTTAAATCAAATTAAATAATTAATAAATGTTAATTAATTTATGTGTTGGGAGAATATACATGCAATGATGCGAATGTGATGCAAAGAAAATAAATTGAGAGAACTATGCCCAGGATCTGTGATTTTAAGCATAATGAATCCTCAAATAATATGATCCTTAATTCCGCAAAATTAACCACAAATCAAAATGGATTGATCTTGACTCATTGCTTCAGGTTAATAATCAACTAATATTCAGAATAGTGAAGCAGGGTATTCGGACTCCAACTATCTTTGATTCAATTCCTCAAATAATCGGTAATAATTTTAGAGGAATAAATGTGAATTAACCACCTGTGAAGACTTTACTAATTGAAGTAATTAGCAATGATTATAAAGGTTTTAATAAGAGTAAAATCTTGATCCGAAATCCTACAAAAGATTTATCGTTAATTTCTCAAACTCAAGTATGTCAAATTTAGCCTGCAAAAGTCAATAATGATCCTCAATAATAATTGTCAGTAAATAATTTTAGATCTGTTCACAAGCTATGCTAAAAGGTAGAGCCCGGAATTAGCTTCGAAACGACATATTATATGCTAAAATCGGAGTCTGTATGACAAAGATATGCTAAAATGAAATTCCAGGGACTAAAATGTAAATAAAAAAAGTTTTCCTTTCAAAAAGGTCCCTGGAGGGACTAATCTATAATTTTAAAAAGTCGACAGGGCTAATCTGTAATTTACCCACTGGCAGGGGTATTTTTTAAATATCTCAAATTTCCAGGGGTGTCCGCGTAATTTTTCCAGAAGCACGTGCATTATACGTGCGCTTTGAGGCTCGGGAGGCGGCGGAGGTTCGGGCGACCCTGAGCTGAGGTTCGGGGACCCGAGCCTGTGGTTTGGGCGAAGACGCTCAGGCTCGGATGCCGAGCCTACGTGGCGCACGACTGGAGCTTCGGGGGCCCCGAGCCTCGAGGTTGGGACCGAGGCTCGGGGGGTGGCACGTGGCGTGATCTCGACCGTTGGATCAAGGGTTGTGGCCCGATCCAATGGTTGCTGGACCAGGTGTTGCGCAAGCCGAGAGGCGGAGGCGGTGCGGTCGGGGTGTGGCTGACGGGCGGTCGGCGGGCCCTTCGTTGGTCGACACATGACCAACGGAGGGAGGCGGAGGCGGAGGAGGCGGGGCCACGAGGCGGAGGCACCTCTCGGTAGGCGACGCGGAGGCACGGGCGACGAGGCGAAGGCACTGGGTCGCGCGGCGGAGGCGCTGCTCAGCCGGCGACGCGGAGGCGCTGGGCCGCCACGCCCGATGGAGGGGCGGGGCGAGGCGCGAAGGCGAGGGCCAAGGCGCGGCGGAGCAGCTGTGGAGAGTGGGTCTACCATCAACGAAGGAGATCAAAATGGAAGAAAAATAATGGGGGTTATGTATCGAGTTCGCCTGGGAAGTGTGGAGAGGCCAACGCCTCTTCGATCTTTGCCTCAGCCGTGGGCGTTCGCGGCGAAGCTCAGCCACTCGCCGGAGGAGCGGTAGCTGAGGTTAAGCTTCCTCTGGATCACACCCTCCACATCGCTGTCACTGACTTAAGGGATAATGGCGGATGGGTTTTGGAGCCGGCGAGGGGCTGCTTTATAGGCGGGGAAGGAGGGCGTTACGGAAGGAGAAAAGGCTGGCGAGGGAGAGGGGTGTAATGGCGAGGAGTGATGGCGAGGTGTGGCGCTGCGGCAGCGGTTACGAGGAGGAGAACGGCAAGGGAGGGGCGTGGCTTGCAACGGCTGGAGGTAGAAGATGGTCACGTGCGCAGCACGTGACCAGGGGGAGGGGGCGGCTGGAGAGAGTGGGGTGCCACGTGGCATGCCCAGGAGCTGCCACGTGGCACCAAAAAAATTCAGTTTTTAGAGAGGGAAAAAGAGATAGAAGATGACCTCGTATCAAAAAATTTCCTTCACAAAAGTTGTTCGTCTCGACGAGATCTACAACTTTCATAAGGACCCATGAGCAAAAGAGGTCATCTGTGAGAAATGGTATTTTTGGCGGTTCTCCATATGTATAGAAAACCGACTTTTGGAGTTTTGTAATTTTTTTGGTGGTTTTAGAGAGAATAAAAATCTAGAAATATTACTATAAAAATACAAGAAGAATAATTACACACTAATCTAATTTTTTTGGATTTTTAATAAATAAGAAATTAGGAAAATAAAATAGAAGTCAGGAACACAAAACTTTTGTACAGACCGACAACAGACACCTGGACTCAGTCAAATTCTTTGATTTCGGTTTGGATATGGAATTGGATTTTTGTATTTTGTATTAAAACTTTCATCAAAGAACAATAATGAAGAAGAAATAAAATTAAAAGGATTAATTACGTACATAAAAACTCAGGTCAAAAATAGCAAAAAGTCAAAATGCGCAAAAGAGGCCCAAAACCCAACTTTCACATATGAGCTCTGAATTTTACGAAATTAGTCTTGTTTTGAAGGTATTTAAAAATGGAGTACTTTAAAAGTGAGTAGACCAAAATCGGACATTGTATGTGGGAGATATGCGTATTTTAGTCCGTCAAATGGTTTCAGATGAGAGAAATATCCAGTTAGGATTAGCTTCAGATGGTTTCAATCTGTTTGGTAATATGAGTTTGAGTTATAGTTTGGCCCGTGAATTTGATGGTCTACAATATACCACCATGGATGTCAATGAGTTCTTCATTTATGATTATGACACTGCTGATTCCTGGTCTTAAAGGTCCTGGCAATGTAATTGATGTGTACCTACAACCGTTAATTGATGAACTAAAATTATTATGGAGCATAGGAATACCTACATATGATGCATGTAGGAAAGAAATATTTACGTTGCATGTTGCACTGTTGTGGAGTATAAATGATTTTTCAGCGTATGCAAATTTGTCCGGTTGGAGTACCAAGGGAAAACTAGCGTGTCATGTCTGTCTTTAAAAAATACACTCAACTTGGCTTATTGGAAGTATGAAGCATTGCTATTTGGGTCATCGTCGATTCCTGCCACCGAAGCATAGATGGTAAAGGGCGGATAATATTAAGAAATTTGACGGTTTAACATTTGGACACTGACTTAACTTAGCTCGTCAGCATTATTTGGGAACAACAATTACTTGTACAAAATAGTTATTTAGACGGACTTCGAAGAAGAGTATAGCCGGTGGATGGAAGAAACAAAGTATTTTTCAGAGAGTTACCATACCGAAAACATTTATAAATTCGTCATAATTTAGATGTCATGCATATTGAGAAGAATGTTTTGGAAAATATTTTGGGGATGTTAGATCTTTCGGGTAAATCAAAAGATAATTGAAGGACGAGACGCGATTTAGTTCAACTTGGTATGCGTAAAGAATTACATCCAATTGAATTGGACAATGGGCAGATTACTATACATGCAACAGTATATACATTAGCCAACGGTGAGCGTGATAAAATTCTTAGCTTCCTTAAAAATTTGAAGGTTTCAGACGGGTTCTCGTCGTAGTTGTCGAGGTGCGTAAATGAAAGAGAACGTAAGATAACCGGATTGAAAAATCATGACTGTCATATTTACATGGAAAATTTACTTTCGTTCGCTATTCGTGGGATTGTTAACGACGTTATCCTACAATACTTAACAGAATTGAGTGGATTTTTCAGAGTATTGTGTTCGAAGGTTTTAGATCCGTTGATCTTAAAAAGACTTGAAGAAGACATTGTTTTTTACATTATGCAAATTAGAGCAAATATTTCCACCTGCTTTTTTGATGTAATGAGTCATTTAATAGTTCATTTAGCTGGTGAAGTAAGGATAGGTGGATCGGTTTAATATCGTTGGATGTATCCAATAGAAAGATACCTTCAAAAATTAAAAAATATGATCGTTAATAAGGCACAACCTGAAGGATGTATTGTTGAAGGTTATCTTTGTAAAGAGTGTATTAATTTTTGTGCAATGTATATGGAAGGTGAAAGTGTGTGTTTCAACCTTTTTGAACGAAATGATGAAGGCAAATTCGTGGTGGAAGAGGACGAATCCAAATTATGGTTCTTTCAATCATGTGGAAGGTATATGTTCAGTGGTATCAGTCGTGTAATATCCGACGAGGATAGAGATCGCATACACTACTAGATTTTGATGCAGTTATTAGAGATTGATGAATTTTTTGATGAGTATAATTCATTGTTTAATGAGACTCACAATAAATCTCAATTCATCAATTGATTTCGTTCACGTATGAAATATTTAAAGGAAATAGAAGATGATAGGTGGAACTTTAAACTTGATATTCTTGAACGAATACCATATTCACAAGTTATTTCATACAAAGGTTATATTGTGAATGGCTACAGATTTAGAACAAAGTCCGCCGACGATATGAAATCAATGCAAATGTCCGGTGTTATAGTAAAAACAGATTTACCTTCAGGTTTAGACGACTACTATGGGGAAATAGTTGACATAATAGAGATCAGCTTCACTCATGAATGTCGGTGTCTTCTTTTTATGTGCAATTTGTTCGATGTCGGTCGCGAGGGGATAGGATATCAAAGAGATAGAAATGGGATTATTTCATTAAAAATATCGGGCAAATGAGCCTTTTACACTTGCCAGTCAGATAGAATAAGTATTCTACATTCCAGACAACTTAAGTGATGGGTGGATCATACCCGTGAGGACAGTACCAAGAGATTTTTTTGATATCGATGATGATGATGAGTTATTAAATATAAACGACGCATATCAAGCCGAGATATAAGAACATCCATCTGATTTTGTAGATGTTGATGTTTAAATTGTAAGTTCATCATTAAATTTTTTCCAATTGTTTGATTTAATATGTGAAATATACAGTTCTTGTTATATCATTTAAATGTTCATTATATATGCAGATATGCTTCCACGTCCTAGACGCATTCGGGATGCACTGCTTGTACCACGTGCAGGAAGTGAGACCTCTGATCCTGACGGATCCAGTGGCTCAGTCGGACGTAGAGGCCCATGACAGTTCCGAGTGTTGGACTGGCTGCGTCCCGATGAGACACTTAGGGTACGGATAGTTAGAGGTGATGCAGTGGGGGAGAACTCGGCTGTGTTTCATAGTTACATGGGGCAGCTGTGAAGAGTCAGGATTCCTATCCACATTACAGATTGACGTTTAGTGGAGCATGCAATAAAAGATTCCATTCTTCATGATTTGGAGGTATTAATTTAAAACTAAAAACAAAGCAAAATTGTTGTTCACTATATAAACTTAATTTAAATTTTTTTGCTTCCTTTTCTTTACAGTCTAGTTTTTTATGGGATCGTGACCCGACCACATATGCTCTAATTTTAGGACATGTCGCGAAATTGATGCGTAAATATCGAGGTCGTCTGAAGGCCGGAATAAGTAAAATAACTTGATTTTTCATTATTTATGATGTAAGTAATTTTCTTAAAAAATTTTCAATACTTCGACCCGGAGCTTCCATTGGAGACACTTTTGGCAAATTGTCCTCCAAATGTACCCACTGAACACTGGAGGGCGTTGGTATATATTTGGATGGAAGAAGAACATGCGGTATGATACATATATGCGTATTGCCAATTATTTCGGATTCCATTATTGAAATTTTTACTTTCGTATAGGGCATCTCATGGCAAAATGCTCAAAATTGGAGGAGAAGTTTCAAGTCTACCCATAGAATGGGGAGAAATCAACTGAAAGATGACTTTGTAAGTAATCTACTGTATGAATTATGTTTAAATTTCATCCATTAATGTATATATATATATATTAAATTGGTATCGTAAGTTTTACTTATCTTTTCACATTAGGCGGTGGAGAACAATCGTGTGCTTAGCCGGATGGAAGTCTTTGAGAGGTCTAAGAGTCACGATGTGGGCGGGGAAGTTCTTCGGGTAGATCCTGCCTATGGTCCAATTCATGTAAGCTATTCGTAACAAAGTTGCATCTTTTTTACAATTTAAATGAATTTTTAACTTAGATAAATTTTCAGGAGGAGATGATCAGACTCACGACCACTGGCTCTCTTGACAGCACTGGAACGAGTCAACCGCCTCTTACTCCTGATGCGGCCTTCCTTCAGGAGACTGGTCCGGAGCATCAAGGTCGAGTCTGTTGTGGTGGTCGTGGTGCCACCTTACGGAATTGGTATGGAGTAGGGAGCGACTCGTCATCTTCCTCTCAGAAGACACAAAAGGAGAGGGAATTAGAGAGTCAAGTGTCTAGCATGAATATGGAGATTCAGGATTTGCGACAGCAAATGGTAATTTTTAATGCATTCATGCAGGCACATCAAGGTGCAATGTCGACTAACCAGCCAACACAAGTGGATAATCAAGTTGCGAGGCTAGGCGACGATGATGAAGGAGAAGAAGAAGATGATGATGATGATGATGATGATGATGATGATGATGATGATGATGATGATGATGATGATGATGATGATGACGACGACGACGACGATGACGATGTGGATGAGGACGACGATTAGGATATAGATAGTTTGTTTAGTTGGTAGGATATAGTGTAGTATATTGTATAATTATTTTGGACAATTACTTTGCAAAGTAGGTTACTTTGTTTAAGTAGTTTATTCTTCCCTACTTTTATTTGAATCTTGTAGCGTATTCGTCATTTCAAACATTTCGTTTAGATATGAATGTTATTTTCTGTGTTGATCATACTGTTTGTGATGAAGATACAATTATTGTAAAAGGTACTCAATGTTTAGTGCCACTTTTTGCAGGGTAAAACGAAGAGCAAATCAGGGGTAATGAATTTTTTTACAGCAGAGGACCAAAGGGGACGATCATCGCGACCGTCCCCTTTGTTATCGTACGAGACGGTCATAATCGTCTCCGCTACTTAATCTTTTTGGGACAGTTACAAAGATGACCGTCCCCGTTGCTCTCACTATGAGGGACGGTCATGACCATCCCCTCTAACTAACTTTAAGGGACGATTTTGACCGTCCCCTCTAATTGACTTTATGGGACGGTCACGATCGTCCCCAATGTATGATTATAGGGGACAGTGTCAACTACCGTCGCTTATAACAAATGGGATGTAGGTTATGGAGATGGTTTTTTGACCGTCCCCGCTGATCAGAGGGGATGGTCAATCTGTCAATGGCGACGGATAATGACTGTCGCATGTTCTAAACTTTCTTTTAGTGAAAGATGCACTTCACTAGATGCATGAGGTTAGTGCATATGATGATTTTTGCTTTTGAATTATGATTCATACTCTTTCTTGATGTATTTATTTTCATGTTTTTGCAAGATAATTTTTTGAGTACTTACATGTTCATGTGTGCATTGTCTACGTTCATGTATATCTATGTGTGTGTGTTAGAGTGCTCGTATGTATATGTTAGTGTGTTTATGTGTGTGTGTGTGTATTACATTGTGTTAGTTTGTGCTATAGTTCGTATGTGTTATACGATGTAAGAGAGGGTGTGCGTGTTTGGCTTAAGTTTGTTTGCGTTTGTATGTTTGAGTGTGATTATGTGAATACAAGTATGTATTAGTATGTATGCGTATATTTTAGCATGTGAATGCAAGAGATATAGTGTGTGTATGTCTGTTAGAGAGTGCAAAGTGTATAAGTATAGTGTTTTGGTTTTAGATATGAAATGCTTGTGTTAGTATGGTATTTGTGTTAGTATGGTGTCTGTTGAATAAATTATAAAAAAGAGCATCAACTATGTCTCAATTCTCAATTAGAAAACTCATTTTTCAATTGTAACAAAGTGGGGCCCGATTTTATAATTTTTTGTCTCAAATAAAGGCCTCAATAAACTTCAACGACCCTTATATATTGACGTCAAACCCTTAAGTTAAAAGTTCAGGTCTTTATTTGTTACAATTAAAAAATATAGACCCTTAATTAAGAATTGAGTTATAATTGAAACCTTTTTGTAATTTACCCATGATTATTTCACCATTTTTCTATCCCCACATTGAAGCGGTTCTCACTAAATCAGTCATCTGTATGTAATCTAAGAACCCCATGGAATCAACAATGAGAATATTTAATATACTGATCGAAATTCATATATTAAGATACATATATTCTTACGGTCGAATACAAATAAACTGTTTTTGACACACGAAGGGAAAAAAGAATCGAATAACCCTAAAATCCAATAGAAGAGTCCTTAATTCCTTCCCTCTCCAAAACGATCACTGCACTACACCCTCTAAGCAGGAGAGTTGAAGACGTTGCACCTCTTCCTGATCTCCCCCGCAGTCCCCACGAGGGCATCGATGCTCCCCATCTTCACCATCGCAGCGGCGAACTTCCTCTGGAAGAGACCCCCATCCCTGGCGAACCCGTTCACGAACCCAGAGCTCAGCCTATCCAAAGCCAACTGCTGGTCTATCTGCAGCACCCCCTTCTTCCCCACTATCTGCCTGTAGAACTGATTGTCCACCACAGCCGACGTGTTCTGATCCAAGAACGCCGTCGGATCACTCCCAGACGCTCCACAGATCCCCACGAGCTTGGTCCGGAGAGCGGGATCTATCGTCGGGTCCGGCTTCCCGGTACCCTGGAAGTTGACGAGCCTGTTGCGGAAAAAGCTGCAATGCGCGACGCCTACGGTGTGGGCGCCGAGGAGGGTCACCATGTCCTCCATCGTGAGCCCTTTAGCCGAGAAGCTCTGGAATGCCTGGGAGACGGAGGAGGACGGGCCGGGGAGAGACACGTCAGCGGCGCGCGAGACGAGGCCGTCGCGCCTTCCGGTGGGGATGTCATAGTTGGGGCCACCTGCGAGGACGACGGCGTCCCGTGTGGCGACGGTGATGACGTCTGCGCAGGAGACTGTGGACGGGCATTGCGCTTCCACGGCCGTCTTGGCTTCGTTTATTAGGTCGAAGCCGCGGACAGTGAGGTTGGGTTCGGCCGCCTTCTCCGATTGTTGCTGCCTCGTCGAGTCGATCAGTATGGATGCATCGCAGCCCTGATCAAATTATATATAGTTGGTAAACTATTTGGTCGTGCCAAACATGCAGCATCATGAATTCATGCAACCTGTACTTACCCGAACAAAGCAATCATGGAAATGCATGCGGAGGAGGGCGGCGGTGATGGAGCGATCGGAGTTGAAGCGTTTCTGCACAACGGCTCGTATGATGGATTCAGCGTTAGGGCACGTGCTGTTGTAGAACCCAACTCGGAGGTCGGCAGAGACGAGAGGGGTGGTTAAAACTAACAGGAGCACTTGCAAGATCAAGCACCACATGGCCATTGTTGATATCCTTGGTTTACTACAAGAAAGAAGAAGTGGATACGTAGGTGGAGATGGTGCTGTCTGTTTAGGTTGAGGTGATTGGTATTTATAGGGAGGGAGCTCGAGACGTGAATCAAAGTGGCGAAGCAACGTGGCGCTTTCGGTAAGGTTTGACCGTGGAACCCAATAATGGAAGCAGTGTTTGTCCTCTTCGAATGAGTTCGGGGGACTTGGTCGGCGAATGCGTGTTGTTATTGGACCATGTTGGGTTTAGAGATAAGTTATGTTACTTTATCTTGGCGGTGTCCACCTAATCTATACCTTATCTGATATAAGACGAGGACAGGCATTGTTTGGATGTACGGGAAATTAAGAAGGATTCCTTTTCGTTGAAAGCCACACTAGTTGACCCTAGAATATTATCTACTGGAAGCAGATGTGATTACTTAAATGTGCAATGGATTCGTGAATATTATCTTACAATAGATGTACATATGATTCATAACAGGGACAAAGAATAAGAAAAATAATCATTAGCAATTTCCGAATGTCATTTTGCCATTTTAGCCGATGTTCAAAAGTCGCTGAATCAAGGGGGACGTTTAAACGTCGTCCAAAACCATTACCGCCGCCGTCTTTAAATGGTTATTTAAGCTTCTAAGCTCGAACGTCGACTCTGACGGCGCTTGTTTCTGCAAGTTGGACATCCAGTCGACCATTAAAACTAAGTGCAACAGTTTGTTTTCACGGAACGTATATTTTAACAATTAGGATTTGATTCGTGTACGTATATTCATCGTCATCTTTATCATGCATGCATGGTTTCTTCATCCAACAGTGCAAATGTATCCATCAAGAGATGGGAAAGAATTGGCGGTGAATTTACTCGAAATCAAATTAGGCCAACGAGAGAGAGAAATGTAAGAGGTGATGACCGATAGGAGATTAGCTGGTTGTCATGAGTGAGACATTCTAATATCCAAACCAAACCTGATGTGGTCGATCTGGTCCACGAGAAGAGATACGTCTCTTCCCCTCCAGGATCCGAGATTACATTCTACGGTCAAAGCACAAAGGTCCGGTGCACATCATTTTCCATGCAGCTTCACGTACGAATATACAGGTCATCCACGTGTGAACTCCACACTGTTTGAATTTTCTTTGCGTGTATTTGCAACCATCAACCTACCCGATTTCGTATTGCCGGTGAGACATACGTACATATATACATAAAATAATTATACACGGGCATTTCATGACTTTTAAGTACAGTAAGCATTGTTAGATCAACGAAGAGTTCATCTACTTATTTTCTTAAAAACAATGCACCACGGCTAATTACAAAGCCAGATAAAATGTTATATCGAATCGATTTCGGGCTTCACCGAAGAGCTAGCCTACGAAATCATATTCGTTGGCCAATAATTTTTCTCAGATAGGTTGAACTATTTGAGAAAAATAGAAAAGGGTGATCGAAAATGGAGGAGGGATTGATGTCACGTAAAAATTACATTTCTGGGAATTTAACAGGAAAGGGAAATGTTGCTTAGTTAGATCGATGCATCAGTTACATTGAACTACTTGCTTCGAATTCCTTAAAAAAAGGCATACAAAGCGATCCTGCAATCTCCCCCATTGTATGCTTGATCTGTCAAGAGGAGGGTGACACATGCGAAGAGGACACCACCATTTGGTTCTACTGTCGGTGATGTCCTCTGGGGACAAATGCATTGAGGAGACCAACCCCTACTGGATCACCATCCTCTGGGGACAAATGCCTCTGGGGACAAATGCATTGAGAAAAACCTCGTACACAACTTTGGCAAACTCCTGACCTACGAGGTTCCTCTTTTTTCGAGGACTACAACAACACCTCGGTGGTCAAGCTTTTGGTGGACATCCCCAGGGATCAAGCCATCCCCCGAGGGATCGAAGTCATTACCACCGATTCGAAGTCACTTTCCGTACACTACAGCAATTCTGAGAGGTGTGTTAAAAATCAACATCTATTCTAATTAAGCAAGCTTCTAGAGAAATCCTTATGTGGCTTTTTTGAGAAGCCACTTCTAAGTTGGCTTCTTTGAGAAGCTACTGTTGACTTCCTTGAGAAGCCATCTCCAATTTTAGCTTCTTTAAGAAGTCAACACTTATTCTAATGTACTCCATTGGCCTCTAAAAATAGGGCCCTCGAGGTTAGAGTGCAATGAACCAAGAGAAGAACCACGAGTTAGAGAGCAACCAGGTATATTGGAGAGGAATGTATAAAGAGCTTGAGTGGTGTATAGTTACAGAGTATAAGGGAGTGTATGTATGTGAAGTGGTGTATATTTTGGGATGTTGTATTAGATAATGGTGTGTTGTTAATGTATGGTTAATGAGTCATTATATTGTCCTTGTAGTCAGATTCTAACAACATGTATCAGGGCCTTGTTAAGTTCCAAATTAGTAAGGGAATAGTCCCCACATTATAGATTATCAGTTCCATCTAGTTGTAGTAGAGGTCTCTAAATAAATTAGGAGAGTCTCTATCTGTGTGTCCAGTCAAGTCTTGGGTTTTTTGGTAAGGGGAGATTTTGTCCTTGTGCAGTCAAGGACTATAATCGGGATAGGTGTAGGACCAACTTCGCTAAGTGAAGAAAAAATAAAATTTTCCCAAAATAATGGAAGATCCCTTCAACTCTGATTTCGGGATCAAGAAATTGAATGGGCACAATTACAATTATTGGAGGACTTGCGTCAAATCTTATCTGCAAGGGTAGGATCTCTAGGAGATTGTCGGAGGAGATCATACAACAACACCACCAAAGGAGAATGTTAATGCCTTGAAAAAATAGAAGATCAAAGCCAGTAAAGCAATGTTCGTATTAAAGATCACGATCGAGGAGGAGTTGGTCGAGCATATCCAAGAAGTTGTTACACCAAGGGAAGCGTGGGACACATTTGCTACATTGTTCTCACACAAGAATGATTCTCGACTTCAACTTCTAGAGAATGAGTTGATGTCTCTCAAACAAGGAGAGATGACAATCAATCACTCTCTATGTGGTGAAATCTCCCAATTAGATCTAGAATCAACGATTAATGAGTCACGGGTGAGAAGGATCATCAATCGTGGATTACGACCAGAATATGGTGCTCTCGTAACAGTCATATCCGGTTGGTCTAAACAACCAACTCTCTTAGAGTTAGAGAGTCTCTTAGCTAACTAAGAGACTTTAGCCAATCAAATAGATGGTCTGTCAGTAAAAGGTGACGAAGAAGTACTATTTAGTACACAACGAGTGAAGCTGCATGAATCGCATTAAAAAGACTCAACTCCTCGATGGAAGCAACATTCTCAGAGGAGCTCCAAGCCAGGGAGAGCTTCATATGACCGATCACAAAGGCCAAATGATTCTTTGCAGAAAAAGAATAAAGGAGAATGCTTCGATTGCAGACGAAAGGGGTAATTTGCACAAGATTATAGAATCAAGAAAAAGATAATATAGAATAATGTTGTAGTGTTAAACTATCACATAGAAAATCTTAGTGACGAATATTGGGAGCAACCAGCTCTGATGGCGATTATCGAATATGAAGAAATGGTGTTGTCAACAACAATGACCAAAAGAGTCAATTATGATAATGATTGGATTGTGGATTCCGGTTGCTCCAATCATATGACCGGTGATAAAAGCAAGCTCAACGACATGTTCGAGTACAAAAGAGGGTGAGATGTGGTGATAGCCAACAATTCAAAGCTGCCGATATCCCATATTGGCACTACAGCGATAGTGTCACACTTCAACTCCAAGGAGGTACAGTTAGAGCATAAGTACCATGTACCATGTATGAAGAAAAAACTTCTCTCCATGTATATACTTACATATACATGACATTATGTGGTATTCGGACTTGAAGACGTACGAGTGTATCGAAACCTCAAGTTATCTGATACTACCATCATGGAGGGAAGAAGAGTTGAGTCTGTCTACGTTATGTCAGCAGAATTTGCATACGTCGGTAAGATAAAGAAAAATGAGACTGTGGTTATTTGGCATGCTATGATTGGACATGTAAGCTATCACAAGCTTAAGATACAACAACAACAACAAAGCCTTTTCCCACAATTAAGTAGGGTCGGCTACGTGGATTCTTCACCTCCATTCAGATCTATTTTGGGCCAATCCCGGGCTTACATCCACAAAACTAAGATCCCTTCGTATGGTCTCTTTCCAACACTTCTTAGGTCGTCCTCGCCCTCTCTTAGCCGGCTCAACATCCCAACACTCGCATCTCTTAACTGGTGCATCAGCAGATCTTCTTTGCAAATGTCCGAACCATCTTAAGCGGTTTTCTCGCATCTTATCCTCAATCGAAGCTACGCCAACTTTCTTTCTGATTGCATCATTTCGAATCCGATCTTTATGTTTGTGTCCACACATCCACCTTAGCGTTTTCATTTCTGATACATTCATTCTCTGCACATGTCTATGGTTCACAGGCCAACATTAATTTAGATCCATAAAGCATAAGATAATGATGCAGATATCAATGCTCAAGGGTCTCCCGCAACAAGATGTTCAAGAAGGTACAATATGCGATGGATGTCAGTATGGTAAGACCCATCAGTTGCCTTACAAGGAGTCAAAGTATAGAGCCAAGGAGCCATCGGAGATGATCTATTCATACTTGTTCAGGTCAATCAAGACTCCAACGATCAGTGGTATGCGATATATGGTGACATTTATCGATGACTACTCGAGGTACGTCTGGCTCTACTTTCTCAAAGAAAAGTCTTATGTTTTCTCTTGGTCCAAGGAATTTAGAGAGAAAGTTGAGAAAGAAATCAAAAGAAGGATCCTACATTTTCACCAATTATCAAAAGTAAGCTGGAATCAGAAGACAACTGACATGTCCGAGCATGTCACAACAAATCGGAGTAGCATAAAGGAAAAATCACCATCTTGCAGAAATATGTCGAAGCTTATTGCATGCAAAGAGCATTCTCCAAAGATTTTGGGTAGAATGCATGAAGAAAGTAGCTGATGTAACTAATCGACTAACTTAGGCAAGGTTGGGATTCTTCTCTCCCTTTGAGAAGCTTACAGAACTTAAGCCAATTGTAAGTCATTTTTGAGTATTTGGATCTGTTTATTATGCCTTCGTTCCTAACCACGTTCACAGCAAGCTCGACAAAAAGGCAATAAGATGTATTTTTATCGGATATGATAATGAAAAGGAAAGGATGGAGATGTTATGCAAGTGTTATGTATCAAGAAACATCATCTTTGATGAAGCGTCATCATGGTGGTCATCTCAATAAATTAGCTTATGAGACATGAAGGCCTCATAAGATCAACTAGAAAAAAAATGCTCGAGGAGATTCAACAAGAAAATAAGACACCATACAAGATGGTGAGTCCTTGGAGGAGTGAAATTCATCAACCAATTGTAGAAGAAGTTCATCCCAGCCAGCATGAGATTAAAGAGGATCCAGTTGTGCCTCTAAGAAGAACTAGCAGACTTAGGAGGCCAATCCCAAGTAGGCAGATGCAGCAATCTTTCAAGAAGAAGCACCTTAAAAATATCAACCAATGATAGCTGTGAGGAGCGTGGCTGCCATCGCACATGAGTGGGATCCAGGCGTCCTCTCCCGATGGAGGCAACCGAGGGCGTCGGAGCTCCGTTGCCCCAAGAGCTCAGATAATGACTGTCAAGAAGCACAATGCGGGGTCAAACCGAAGGCTCATGATCTAGAGGATGAGTGCGGTGAAGGCGATGAGCCAGGCAGAGCTCGCGAAGAGAATCTGCGAGAGGGCGCAGGTGGTGCAGGAGTATTAGAGCGAGCGGGCGGTGCCGGACCAGGTTGTGCTCACGAATATGGAGAAAGTGCTAGAAGAAGAGATTGAGATGAAGTCATTAGTGACAAAAGACCAACTAGCTGATATATTTACGAAAGATTGTACTCGCCACAACGAAGATCGAGTATTTTCGAAGACAACTTGGATCGCGAAGAGTCGATGGATTAAAAATCAACATCTCTTCTAATTAATCATGTTTCTAGATAAATCCTTATGTTAGCTTCTTTGAGAAGCCACTTCTAAGTTGGTTTCTTTGAGAAGCTAGTGTTGGCTTCCTTGTGAAGCCATCTCCAAATTTGGCTTCTTTAAGAAGCCAACACTTGTTCTATTGTACTCCATTGGCATCTATAAATAGGGCCCTTGAGGTTGGAGTGTAATCAACCAAGAGAAGAACCAAGAGAGTTAGAGAGCCACCGAGTATATTGGAAAGGAAAGTATAGATAGCTTGAATGGTGTATGTTAGAGAGTATAAGTGAGTGTATGTATGTGAAGTGGTGTATATTTTAGGGTGTTGTATTGTATAATGATGTATTGTTAATATATGTTTTAGTCAGCCATTATATTGTCCTTGTAGTCAGATTCCAACAAGGTGGTGTTCACACACTATGATAGCCCCATCAGAATATTTTCTATTATTGAATCTTTACCCAATATAGGCATTATGCTCATTTTTTTAACATGTAGTGCCCGGTGCACCTGTTGTTAACTGTGTAAGTTTGGTTCACTCTTTCAATTTCTGTAACGAGAGACGTTTATGGTATATAACATTGAGTGGACTTATATAAAATGAGAAATCATTTCCGGTAAATTTGAGTTTTAGTTGTTTCACAAGTATTATGGCATATGTTTTAAACAATTTTAGCTCGTCTAACTTGAGTTGAGATTGACTTTGAACAAAACTCAAAGTTAATAATATATAATGGGTGGAGATGGGCCGACCCATAGGAATTGGATCAGGCCAGGACTTGGGCCGAACCAAAAAGAAGTTGCAGGCCTAGGCCCGACCCAAAGCCTGAAGTTTTTAAGTGGGCTTGGACCTGGACCCTTCAGGGCCCGACCCAGCCTGGCCCATGCTTATCCCTAATTCCCGGACATAAGAACCATTTTCTCAGCAATAACATAGCTTTTGCCACCATGAAAATTATGGACCCTTTCTTTTCCTCGTGGTCAAACCTTATCATGGTCTTGTTTGGTTCAAATTTGGATATAGCATAAATTCATCAGATTCTTGATATTTGAGCACTTTGCTATGTGACCTTTTACAAAGCTGGAGTTTTGAAAATTCTGTTAGGATTGACAACTTATAAAATGATAAACAAATTGTGGAATAAATAAAAGGCAATAGTATTATCTTTTCCATTTATTATAACGAAGCTTGATGTAGATTAAAAGTAAAACCAATGCATGTCCTTTTTTCGAAAATAAGAAGTTAAAGTTAATACAAGTGAAGGGTCCATAAGCGGTTTTGTCAAAAAAAAAACAGACGAGAGTTAAAACTATTTTATGGTTGTTTCTCCTCTCCTTTGCTCAAATTTACTAAAGCAGTTCTCCAAATGTCGTACTAAAAATTGTGTTTTGTTCGGGTATTTGATTAATCTCAGGGTTGTAGAATGCAAACATCAAGCCAAACACCTGTGTTGCAAATAAATATAGGGTTGATATATAATTATCCAAAAAAGGCATTACTCACATATACAAAATTTAAGAGTTTAATGGGGCTGACCCATGCGTTTTTTTATTTTTTTGAAAAATATCACCACGTATATTCATCACTATATCCCTCCTATATGTCATTCGAATTTCGTCAGAAACTGAGACTCCTACAACCTCCATCGATATGGTGTCGATTTAAAAAATCTTGTTACCGTTAAAAATGATTGTCTGGATGGAGACCGTAGGAGTCTCTGTTTCTGACGAAATTCTAATGGCATATAGGAGGGATATAAGGGTGAATATACATGACGATATTTTTCAAAAAAAAATAAAAAAAATATCAAAAACGGCGCGGGCCCATTAAATTCAAATTTTAATGGCCCGGAATCTAACGATTGGAGAAAGGGCTAAGCAATGCGGTATCCGCAATTTCTTCTATATTTATTTCTGGCCACCTACAATCTGTTGCTGGCAGTAATATCAAACAGGATTTCGAACACACTTACAACTTATAAGAGATACAATGAATAAATTCCTTGCCATTGATCGATAGCGGTCGTTAAATTGTTGTGTTTCCAGCTTGAATGTATAATATCCCCTCCCCCGTTCAGGAAACTCGAACAGGACGTGTGGTGCATCCCCGTAAACCAACATCCGCATCTGAAGAATCCCCGCATCTTCATAATTAACAACTTGCGTCCCGCTAAAATGACACACGCATCTTCATAATACAGTACAACCTCCATGATAACATCTCCAATCAAATTGAAAACCTACCAATACTCCCAGGGAACAATATATTCATGGTGAGAGTTCAGTACCTCAAAGTTCACTTGTCCTGCATCACGAGGTGGCAAAATCCTTCTAAAATCAAGTTTACATATATTAATTGTAATGTTAAAGATCTAGTTAAACGAAGATGATTCTCTAGCTTTAGCAAATGCTGCAGCAGTTGTTGGTCGGGACTTCCGACGCTCCTCTTGGACGGCAGAGTGGAGGAATTTTTTGTGCTTACCTTCATGTGCACAAGATAGCTTAAGCATATCGCGCCCCCTCATCCACTTCAGCAAGATTTTCATGTGGGTTTTGCTGTTCAGTCCACTAACACCAGCTTCCTGTTTAGCAGAAGAGTATTGTATTATGATATTATCACGAAAGAAGGATGGCAACATTAATGATACAGTGACGCTAACTTTGTGGCATCAGGCAATTCTGTTTCAGAAAACACGAAAAGTATCGTCATACCTCGCAATAGATGCAACAAATAGGAATAACTAAGCCAGGTGTTAATCAGAATTGTTGATAATCCTTGCTCTGTTAACTTGACAAACACCACCCATTTCAATTAAAGGCGTAATAAGTTCGTAATGAATAATGTTTTTTTGAGAAAAAAGGCTTGCACCGTATTGCCATGTAGGTGTATGCCCAAAAATATCATGATCAAGCAAACACATGAGCGCTTACCTCATACTTGGTGTGCATTCACTGCACATACCCATGCACATGCATAGGTGTCTCCTTGCACATACACGGTTACGTCGTAAGCCTTATAACTTCGTCTTGCTATCTATCTTTCCATCTGCTGAGGTTTTGGGGACTTCTACTAACTAAAAGAAGGGCCAATTTCAGTCCCAAAGACCAAGACACCAGGAATCCCAGGAAAGTCAAGAAGAGAAAGCAAGAAGACCTTTCAACCAAGTGTATCGGACATCATGCACTTTGATATAGTTTCGGAGGGCGGCGTTTATTGGGTTATAGATATTACAGTCTAGTTAAGGAAGCTCTTGCATTCGACAAGTCTTTGATGTCACATTTCCGTAGCCCCTTCGCCCTTCGTTCGTAGAACTCTGCTACTACATCCTACACAACTGTTGTACAGTATAGGACCTGCCTTGGAAAATCATCTGTAGCTTTCTTCTCTGCTAATTAGTAGTAGTGTGATGTTTGAATCGCTTCAATTCATGCGTATAAGTTAGAGTGAGTTCGTGATGACGGAAATGACAACTGCAAATAACGGTTTCTAATCTGGTTATAGTCTAGTTAGGCATTGAACTAGTCATTCTGGGAAACGTGCTTTAGGAAGGGTTGATACTGAGAAGCATATTAAGACCATGTGACATGCTTGTAATTTATAAAAATAGGGGGAATTGTCATGATCATCTGAGCTTTCTAACCTGAGTCAGATCTCATTTAGCTTTCACCTTGGGCATTTGCCAAGACTGATTATGGCGAGATGTGCTCTATGTCTTCCTATAAACCTTTTGAGCATCTTGATCATCTACTTTCGGAAGCATGAGATTAGCCGACTTCGGTTCCTTCTCATCTTTTTATGTCCAAATCCAATGGATTCAAAATGATGTTATTGCGTGGATCATGATTCTCAATCTTCCTATTTTCGTTCATTAAACAATATTGAAGTACTTGGGGAGTTTGTTTAAAATTGTCAAGTAATAAATGTTTCTTTACCAATATCTGATTACGAGATCTAAAATGGTAAGATGAATCAAAATTCGTGATATGAGGCCCAAAGGGCCCAAGAAATTTCTAATTGGAATTGTTAGATCTTTTTTAATTAGTTCTTTTGTTACATTGTGATATTTCGAACCGTTGAATGAGCCGACTCAAGAACAATTAGATGATGACAAAATTCTCAAAGATTGGCATTCCTGATTTCAATTCAGCAACGTACCAATACCAGTATCAGGAGTTTCCTTATATTGGATAAGTGGATGAATCTTCGCCTTGGAATCAAAAGGATTGATATTGGTACAATCTAATCCATCATTACAAAGAAACCCCGAACCCGTTGTATCCTTCCTTTATTAAAAAGGGGGTTGGACTAACTCAATTTTGATGAAATTGCGAATCAAAGCTGTTGGAGTATTTGATTGTGTGTCATGAGTTGTAGCAGGGTAAATGGATCCTGGAGAAGATCCATTTACCCCATCCATGTGTTTAGTCCCACATCGTCTAGTGGTGGGACTTGGAAGCTCTGGAGAGGCTATATAAGGAGCCCCAGACCTCTTGTATCCATCGAGAAAAAGGCAATGCAGCATATGCCCCTTTGAGGGCTTCTCCCGTGGTTTCATCCCGCTCCTCACGGAGTAGGGTTCCACGTAAATCCCGCTGTTCTTCTTTGATGTTTATTCTTTTTCCATGTTTTCGCTTCCGCTTCCTATTTCTTAACATGGTATCAGAGCGGGTTCGATTCTCGGAGAGTTTATGTTGGTTATTTAATCGAGATTCGATTTTTTAGTGAGTTGTTCTTGTAAGTTATTATTTAGTATTATTTTTGTTCTGGGATCATGTTCTGAACCGAAGACCATGATTGTCGAGGAAAATTCCAAGCTTATAGGGTTTCCTGGAACCCTACTTATGCAATGAGCAGATTCTGCATATCTCTGGTCCCTGCGGCACTCAGGCGAGCCCACTCCAGTATCCTCGCCCTGGCGACAAGCCCTAGCGGCTCCAGGCACCCTTCGCGCACCTCCAGACGAACTCCGATGGCGAGCTCCAATGGCGAGTTCTCCCTACCGTGCGTAATCCCCACGCGAGCCTCCAAACATCTTGACGGCTCGTCATCCAGGCACGCGGTCCTATGCGTGTTGCTCCCGCGAACCAGACCTCCTAGCGGGCGACACTGATCTCCAGGGCACAATCCAAGAGCCCTCAACGGAGGCGGCCCCAGGCGAGGGGATGCGGATCAAACCCTCGCGCGAACCCTCCATGCGGTGATCCAGCGCGCGCGTGCCTCCAGATGCTAGCCCCACCATCGCCGCGCACCACTCAGGCATCGCCCAACCTTCGAGCGGCGCTCCCCACGGCACCAATCCTCCCTGTGCGTGAAGCCCGCGCGATGATGCCCTCTCGATCTCCAGGCCAGCCCCTCCCCCAGGCACGGCTACACCCGAAGCAACGGTGCCCCGAGTCGCACAACCTCCAGTGGCTATCCCCAATGCCCTAGCGTAGGTGGCGCATCCCCTCACAGACGGAGGCATGGCTTCATGCTATCGCAAAGCCCAGGCGCGCACCCCAGTTTCCCGACGCGGGCGGCGGTGGCTCTTCGAAAAACGAATGATTCCCAGGGAACCCTAGGGTTGCGTGATCGAATAGGGTTCCCAGGGAGCCCTAAAAGGGGGCGCAAATTCAAGGGGCCGAGCGGGCCGTTTCGTATTAAAAAAAGGACCCAAGGGGCTGCGGCACTAAAAAAAAGGGAGAAGGCGTGCAGAGAAAAAAAGGGGGGAGAGAAATTAAAAGAAAAAAAGGGGGGCTGCAATATTTATGGTGTCCATGTGGGCCACGTTTGTTCCTTTTAAAAGGAGTGGATTTGTTAAAAAAAAAAGGCACGTACATTTGAAAAGCCGTACGTATATAAAAAAAAGGAAGAGAGCCGGAAAAAAATGGTTGAGACGGCTTTAAAAAAATGTTAAAAAATGTGACGGTTTAAAAAAAATGAAACGTCGTAAGAAATGTTTCGAGGATGTTCATGTTTTATGTACCCCTTATTTATCTTGTCTTCTCCCAACTTGTCGACGTTCATGTTTTCCGACAAGTATGGGAGAAAGGGGGAGTGTTGTGTAGAGTCACAGGTCCGAGTCAGATCCAGATTTTCCGGACTCCAGATTACAAACCAAGTCATCTTTTAGACTCTACAGCTTTCCAGATGAAGATTTTCCATGCGCAAGATTCGGACTCGACGTTCAGATTCCGAGTCCACAGGTGTGATGCGCAGTTGTTCAAGATCGAGGCACTCCATGATGAGAGGGTCATTTTTGAGATCTCCAAAGAGAGACTCATTTCAGACACGCACGAGTTTGCGGTCATTTTCAGATGAGCACATGTTTGTCATCTTCTTTCGAGGTCCCCATCTTTTCTTATGTTTTCGGCCAAAGTTTTCATGTGGGTCATAGGGACTCCAGAGTAGAGGACCATTCCCTACGCCATGTTGGCAAGGGTTTTCATGTGGTATCATAGGTACACCAGAGCAGTGCACCATTCTCTGAGCCCTCCATTCTCCAACGACCGTGGACTCCGACGAGGATTGCACAGCCATGGCCCTTATTCAGTTTGGCCCTTTTTTCAGAGATGGAGCAGTTGTCCACATTATTGTGGTGGGCCAGAGTACTCCGACGAGGAGACTCATATTCAGTTGCAGTGACTCTGACAGGCACAGTTCAGATCACATGCTCTCCGAAGAGGAGATTCAGAAGACTCACACCCAGCCTGTTCGTCCTCCTCACATGCACGGCATGAGAAGCAACGTCCTCGACAGCAGCAGTTGTGCGCGTTGGGTTGATATTATCCATAGTGTCTTGTAGCGTTGAGTTGAGTTTCTTTCTGGTTGTCCAAGCTAAGCATTGCATGCTCCAGCTTGAGGAGGTGTTGGAGTATTTGATTGTGCGTCATGAGTTGTAGCAGGGTAAATGGATCCTGGAGAAGATCTATTTACCACATCCATGTGTTTAGTCCCATATCGTCTAGTGGTGGGACTTCCTGTATCCATTGAGAGGCTCTGGAGAGGCTATATAAGGAGCCACGGACCTCCTGTATCCATTGAGAAAAAGGCAATGAAGAATATGCCCCTTTGAGGGCTTCTCCGTGGTTTCATCCCGCTCCTCACGGAGTAGGGTTCCACGTAAATCCCGCTGTTTTTCTTTGATGTTTTTTCTTTTTCCATGTTTTCGCTTCCGCTTCCTATTTCTTAACAAAAGCATTTGTCCTTATTTCAACAAAGGAAGCATGAATCTATTTTATAGAACCATTTCTCTTGCATGATTTTTTGGAAGTTGGAGAACGAGAAATTGCAGGCTTCCCCGTTTATATCATGAAGGACTTGTGTTTGTCATCACTTTGTTGGCACAATCCTTTATCAATACCGCTATAGATAATTTCAATGGTGGCACCCCTCTCAAAAACCCAATGGTTGTACCTCTACCTCTCAAATGGCCAATGAAGTGGTGCATTTTGACAACCCTCGTGGGCTCATTTCCATAATCCATGGTTCAAATCTTGGGTAGACACTTGAGCGTTCCCCCCCCCTCTTGTTTCAAAAACCCTCAAGCATGCAGTTCTGAAGCAATCCAAAATTCCCTTAAGAATACGACATGGAAACCACTTGGATCTGGGGAGCCATCCATTGAGGTCGAAAATTACCCTTCAAACCTTAGCAATAGAGAAAGCTCGCACCTCCTCAATATGCAACTCAAACAATCGTGGCACGTCCATGCCCTTCCATTTGGTACCACCACCAACCATCTGTCGACTAAGCTCGCAGAACTGCATCTCATCATGTCCATAAAAAACACGGTCACCTTCCAACGCTCTTACAACTGTATCAATGGAGTGCAATATCTTACATCTCTTCCGATCATTCGCTATCGAGTGGAATTAACGAGGGTTCACATCCCCCTCCTTCAACCAAGTCGGTGGCGACCTTTGCCACTAGTCAATCTCCCGCATGTCTTCCTCCGTCAACACGGAATGATGTTCACATCTAACTTCTTCCTCCTCCAACAACATGCACAACCCCATGATGGACCTCCATCCTTCATGGCCCCCTACACCCGAATGTCCCTTTTGAACTCAAAAAACATACCATGTATAGTCTTAAGTTTCTCAGTGATCACTCACGACATCGAGCCATCCACTACCCTCTGTGAAAGCCCTATTCCAGTCCTTTTGCAACCACAAGCGCTCAAAGTGAAATAAGCCGCTGGAACAATGTTCCTTCCACTAGTCCCAACAAATAGGTGCATAATCCGAATGCAACTGGAATCGATACACCACACTGTGTTCAGAGTCCCAACTTATATGAATGTTGATTGGGTTGGATCCATGAGTGATTGTCGATCAACATCTGAGTTAATCAAATCATGCTCAATGTTATAGGCATCCAGACTAATCTTCCAATGAAGCTCTTACGACAAAGATGCTATCAACCTTGCAAATAGCCCACCCCAACATAATCATAGGAAGCATGTTGATGTGGATCACCACTTAATATGGGAAAATTTTGATGTCGGTCATGTCTACATGTCGTTTATGAACTCATAATATTAGTTGGCTGATATTTTCACCAAGAGCCTCTCTATTGTGCAACATGAAGTGGATGTAAGTAAGTTGGACATGATATACATAGGTGTCCAACTTAAGGGGGTGTTCAACAACAACAATAACAACAAAACCTTTTCCCACATTAAATAGAGTCGGATGCATGGATTCTTTGCCTCCATTCAGATCTATCTTGAGTCATTCTCGAGCTTAGATCCAGAAAACTAAAATCCATTCGGATAGTCTCATTCTGACACTTCTCGAGCCTTCCTCACCCTCTCCTAGTCAGCTAAACATCCCAAAACCCGCATCTCCTAATTGGTGCATCAATTGACCCTCCTTTCCAATGGCTAAACCACCTTAAGCGATTTTCTCGCATTTTATCCTGAATTGGAGCTACACCAACTTTCCTTCTGATTGCATAATTCTGAATCCGATTTGTACGTGTATGTCAACACATCCACCTTAGCATTTTCATTTTTGCTACTTCCATTCTCTGCACATGTCTATCACTCGCATGCCAACATTCAGATCCATAGAGCATAGCAAGTCTCATGACTGCTTTGTAAAATTTTCCTTTTATTTTCAAAGGATTTTTCAACTTAAATGGGAGTATTGAACCATATTTATTAGTAATGGATCTTGAATGTGAATCTCTTTATCCTATAAACATATAAATATTGTGCACACCCTTCCTTTGTTGATTAAGTGAAAAAGAAGAAAACCTAGTTGGGTGAGTGTCCTAGGTAATCTCCTCTTGGTTTTCCCTTCAAATGGCTTCCACATAAATCCTTTATTTTCATGCCTCTTGCCTTCTGATGAAAAAAATGTCGCATTTCATACAATATTATGGTGGAATATGTGTCATTCATGTATAGATGGTAAGTAGATCCTTCCATGATCTAATTACCACATCCAGTTGTTTAGTCCCATACCTACTAGTGATGGGACTTGGAGGGTCTGTGGAGGCTATCTAAGAAGCCCAGACCTCCTGTATCATATGAGAGAAAGTGCAATGAACACATCAACCCTTTGAGACGTTCTCTCGTGGTTTCATCTCGCTCCTTAGGGGTAGGGTTCCACGTAAAAACACCGGTGTTCCTTCATGTTATTATTCTTTTTTTCTGATTAAGCTTCTGTATTTCATGTTTCTAACATGGTATCAGAGCGGATTCGATTCTCAAGGATGTATTTTATATTTTTGTTCGAGATTCAATTTTGATATTGTGTTCTTGAAGATTATTATATTTTAGATTGTTAAAGTCCAAGTTATAGGGTTCTTATTGAAATCCTATTTTTTGCTCAATGATAATCGTCGACGGTTCTACGGTTCCTGGAACCCTAGTTCTGTCCCCTGCTCTGAAGATCTGTCGCCGTTCAGATCTATCTCCAGGCAGAGATCCATTCAAGTTCAAGTTTTAGGGTTTCATCAGAAACCCTAGGTCAAGTTACTACATGGAATTCCATGCTGCACTCGAAGAATTCCAGGCGGCGCTCCTCTGATTTGTGTGCAACCTCCAGTGCTGCATCCAAATACGATGACCGATCTAAAGATCAATATGTTCAAAAGGAGTTAGGGTTTCAGGCAAGGCTACCAGGCAATGTTTTAAAAAAAGTTAATGATCCATGCATGAGGGCCCTTCGCCTCCACATCCGTCATCATCGGAAGCCCCTCCAAGCTGCACCAACCTTCGACATCTCCAGGCAATGTGCCTCGCGCAGCACACCTCCAAACTCCTCCAGGCAGCAGCGCTACCGCCCTCCTCCATCTCCTCGAGCGATGTCCGATGTTCCAGGAGGAGCATCTCCCCTCCAGGCAGCACCTCTCATGTAACCACACCTTCGTCGCCACACCTCTCCGGTACCGTCGCATGCGGTGGATCCCATTATCCTCTCTCCAAGTCAACTCCAGGTGGAGCCTCTTCGATTCCAAGCGAGGGGTCTCGAGCCCTGTTATGTAGGTCTCTAGGCGGAGGTGTAGGTATCCCCTCCATAGTCGGATGTGGCGAAGCCTCCATTGCGTCCTGGGCGACGCTCTTTCCGCATCTTCAGGCCGCATCTCCTTTAACAGCGCAGCTCAGGCGATGCCCCATCCAACATCAAACACCTCTCACAAGTCCAGGTGGCGTCAACCACTCCTACTCGTCGTGAGGGGTTGCGAGGGGTTCCCAAGTGGGAACCCTAAAAAAAGAGCCCAAGTGGACTATTTCATTGGACAAAAACAGGCCCAATGAGCCCAGCGAGTTTCTAAAAAAGGGAGGGGGAGAGAGGGTCCAGGAGAAAAAAATAGGATGTGATTTGTGATTTTTTTAGGGGGGCAAAGTGGGCTGAGAGCTTTGAAGAATAAGGTGCGTACAAAAAAATCGCACGTGGGAAAAAACTGCAAGAAGAAAACCGAAAAAAAGGAACGGTCTATTAAAAAAAGAAAAAAGACGACTATAAGAAAAGAAAAAAATAGCCGCGAAACTAATTAATTTGTTTCCCCCATTTTCTTGATTTAACTTGTCTCAACTTTGTCGATGGCATTGTTTTCTGACAAGTATGGGAGAAAGGAGGAGTATTGTATAGAGTTCTATAGGCTAGTTTTTCAGATTATTAAGATTCCATACCGGCCAGATTCCATACTCTACAGAGATTTTCATATATCAGATTCGACGATCAATTTCTGAGTCTTCAATTTGATGTGCACATGTTTGCCATCTTTTGTACGGTCCCCGTCTTTGTTTTTGATATCAGAGTTTTCATGTGATCCATAGAGACTTCAGAAGAGAAATCACATTCCCTATGCCATGTCGGCTAGGGGTTTCATGTGGTTTCATATGGACTACAGAGTACAGATCTCATTCTCCGAGCCAGTATGGGAGAGACCCAGTTCTCCGACAATGAGACTTTTCAGACTCCATTCTCCAGCAACCGTAGACTCCGACGAGGTGGATGTCTCCACGGTTTTTTTAGTTTGGCCCTTCAGAGATGAAGCAATTGTCTACATGATTCAATCTTCAACATATGGTGGGTCAAAGTATCCTGAAGATGAAACTCTTTTCAGTTTCAGTGACTCTGACAGGTGCAGTTCAGAGCACATGTTCTCCAACAAGGAATCCCAGTTTGACCCACAATCCAGCCCGTTTGTTCCTCCCCACTTTGCACGGCATGAGAAGCAACATCCTCGACAGCAACCGACAATTGTGTTTGTATTGAGTTGATATTGTTTGTAGTGTCTTGTATTGTAAGCTTGAGATTTATTTTTGTTTGTCCAAGCTGGGCATTGCATGCTCCAGCTTGAGGGGGAGTGATGGAGTATATGTGTCACTCATGTATAGATGGGTAATTGAATCCTTCCGAGATCCAATTACCGCATCCAGTTGTTTAGTCCCACATCTACCAGTGGTGGGAATTAGAGGGTCTGTGGAGGCTATATAAGAAGACCCAGACCTCATGTATCATATGAGAGAAAGTGCAATGAACACGTCAGCCCTTTGAGGAGTTCTCCCGTGGTTTCATCCCACTCCTTAGGGAGTAGGGTTCCACGTAAAAATCCCGGTATTCCTTCGTGTCATTATTTTTTTCTTTGATTAAGCTTCCACATTTCATATTTCTAACCTACTATAATCAAGGATCCAACTTTTATTTAACTTTGTACCAGAGCATCACGTGATTATCCATCCAAATGCCCAAAATCGTGTTGAACACAACTCATCAATTATTTTCTTGGTGCCAAATAGTTTCATGCAAGCTCAAATTATGTCTACACAAGATTTACTTTCAGCATTTCATACACATAAAACACGAATTCTCTAATGAGAGAGGGGAAGGCCATGTTTGTGTGCAAAAGAACAATATGCTGCTCATTCTCCAAGGAAGACGAAGTGGCGACCCTCTTATGAGCCCTTTTTTCCTTCCTTTTTTTTAATGGACTACTTTTAGCCAGGTCGACAAAAGTAACCTATGTATGCCAAAAAACGTTCTGTACTGATGTACAGAAGTAGATAGAAAATGGGGAAATTTGTTGACAATGTACATATCTACACCGTGTACATGTCTCAAAGCTCTCACTCTATTGTCAATTTGTCTAAAGAATTCATATGAAATATAATTGTGAGGACCTTGGCCACCTGAAGAGCTTGTAACTTCATCATGCTTTAATTATATCTCATAAAGGTTTACCTCCAAATATAATTCAGAGACAAACAACTCTTGTATCTGATTGTCTATACAATTCTAACTTTTTTAAAAACTGAAACTGGCATTGTTGGGAAAAATGAAAGAGCATGTTTATTCCATCAACCCTAGGCTCTCTTATATAGGAGAGTAGCCTATGGGTAAATTACATAAAGAAGACGACAGGAATTGGAAATAACTAAAAAATACATAATTGAATAATATATGGTAACACTCCCCCTCAAGATGGAGCATAGATATCAATCATGCTCAGCTTGGATGCACACTTCTGGAACGGGCCTCATAGTAGTGCCTTGGTGAAGATATCTACAGTTTGATTCTCTGAACTGACATGGGATGTAGCAATGAATCCCTTCTGGATCATATCACGTATAAAGTGACAGTCAACTTCAATGCGCTTGGTTCGTTCATGGAATGCTGGATTGTTTGCAATAAACAAAGCCGCCTGATTGTCACACTCTAATGCCATAGGAAGTGGAACATCTATATGTAAATCTGTGAGCACAGCTTTTACCCACATCATTTCTGTGCTAACCTGGGCCATAGCCCTATATTCAGACTCAGCACTAGACCGCACTACCACGTTTTGCTTCTTGCTCTTCCATGAGATTAGAGAATCTCCAATGTATACAGCAAACCCCGACGTAGATTTTCTGTCCTTGGGACACCCTGCATAGTCTGCATCTGCACAAGCTGAGACAGAGATCGCCTTACCCTTCTTGAACAACAAACCCACACTTGGAGAAGACTTAAGGTATCTGAGTATCATGTGTATAGCATCCATATGAACCTGGCGTGGTTGCTCCACGAACTGGCTCATCCGACTTACTGCGAAGGTTATGTCGGGCCTAGTGATAGTGACATACAGAAGTTTGCCCATCAGTTCTCTGTATCTTCTCTTATCCACCTCCTCCGTATCATCATCATATAGTTTCATACTAGGGTCCATTGGTGTGGTAGCAGGTCGGCAACCAAGCATTCCTGTTTCACTCAACAGGTCAGTAACATACTTTCTCTGAGACATTACTAGCCCATACGGATTTCAGGCGAACTCCAATCCCAGAAAATATCTAAGAACCCCAAGGTCCTTAGTAACAAATTCACGCCCCAGCATCTCTTTTGCCTCCTTTATTCCTTGTATATCATCACCTGTAATTAAGATGTCATCTACATAGACCATGATTGCAATGGTGCCTCTGGAAGTCTTTTGTACAAACAAGGAATGATCAGCATTCGAACGTTTGTATCCTTGTTTTTCAAAGAGATCTGAGAGCTTCTGAAACCACGCTCTGGGGATCTGTTTAAGGCCATAGATAGCCTTATGAAGTCTACACACCTTGGAACACTCCCCCTCAACAGTAAACCCAGGTGGTTGTTGCATATAGACTTCCTCCTGGAGATCACCGTATAAGATGCATTCTTGACGTCCAACTGATACAGAGGCCACTCACGGGTAACCGCAACTGACAGCAAGATCCGTAGAGTAGAATGGCGGGCTACTGGCAAAAAAGTATCAAGGTAGTCCACCCCGTATGTTTGTGTAAAGCCACGAGCAACAAGGCGAGCCTTGTACCTGTCAATACTGCCATCCGCATTCTGCTTGATTGTAAATACCCACTTGCAGCTCACAGGTGACACATCAGCAGGTATAGGAACCAGACTCCACGTTCCTCTAGACTGGAGTGTTGTCATTTCTTCCTCCATCGCTAGACACCATCTACTATCCTTCAGAGCGTCTTGGTAACTCCTTGGAATATCTACAGCTGACAAGGCGACTACAAAGTTCCTGAAATCTCCAGATAGTCGTTCAAATGACACAGAGGCTGTTAACGGATATTTGGCGCAGCTTCGCTTCGACTTGCGCATAGCAATAGGAACATCTAAGTCAGTTGTGTCCTCGCCTGTCCTCTGCAACACATCCTGCTCAGAAACATCATTAGATCCATCAATAGTAATATCTTCAGAACATACCTCAGGCGAGCTAGTGGATGAGTCATGACCATGAGCTGGAGCAGTCATGCGGATATAATGAAATGGTAGTGGTGAAACAGGTATAAGAATAGGAGGTGCAGATGATGATAATGGAGCTGGTGGTGATGGTTGTAATGGTGGTGGTGGTGGCACATAGATAGCAACGGTAGTAGCTGGAGGTGTCAACTGATCACCTGAGGATGAAAAATACATGACGGATTCAAAAAATGTAACATCTGCACTAACAAGCCGCCTGCGCAATGGATCATAGCACTTGTACCCCTTCTGAGTTCTGGAGTACCCAACAAACACACACTTGACAGCCCTAGGAGAGAGCTTGTCAGTACCTGGAGACAACTGGTGGACAAAGGCAACCAAACCAAACACACGAGGAGTAAGAGAAAATAGTTCTTTATCAGGGAAGATAAGGGAAAAACGAATCTTTTCACCTAGAACAGATGACAGCATACGATTGATTAAATAACATGTTGTAAGAACCGCGTCACCCCAATAAGAGTAAGGAACATGGCACTGTATAAGAAGTGACCTGGTGACATCTAGTAAGTGGCGATGTTTCCTTTCAGCAATCCCATTCTGTTGAGAGGTATAGGCACAGGATGTCTAGTGGATAATCCATTGGGATGAGAAATAATTGGCTAGGACATGAGTACACAATTTCAGGGCATTATCACTTCTCACAATTTTAACAGATGTGGAGAAAACATTATGAATCTCATTAAGAAAATTGATAATAATATTTCCTGCTTCAGATTTATTCTTCAACAAAAATACCCATGACACACGAGAAAAGTCATCCGCAATAACAATATAAAAACGGTGTCCCTGATGGTCAGGAACACGACTCGGACCCCAGATATCAATATGAAATAACTCAAAATTGGATGTACTACTCAGATACTGACGACTGGGAAAGGTAGACCGACGATGTTTTCCCAACTGACACGCCTCACACTGGATAGATGTGTGAGGTAAAACCTGGGGTAACACACGACGCAACTTCTGAAGAGGCAAATGTCCAAAGCGCAGATGCCATAGTAGAGGAGAAACATGTCCAGTAGGTAGAGTTGAGGTGCTAGCAAAAGAAGTTTGGCATAGGCGATATAGGCCTCCTTGCTCATAGCCACGCCCAATCACATTGCCTGTAAGGATGTCCGAAAAAACAAGAGAAGATGGATCAAAAATAGCCCGACATTGTAAATCCTTTGTAATTTGGCTGATAGATAATAAATTCATTGAAAAATCAGGTGCATATAACACATTCTTGAGCTGCATCGATGGTGTCAGTCTAGTCTCCCCCTGACCAATAATCAGGGAATGTGTGCCATTAGCAATGACCATTGTTCGACCTTGGGAGATCTGTCTGTATCCTGTAAGTAGACTTTGATCGCCACATAGGTGATGTGTAGCGCCAGAGTCCATAATCCAAGCTAAAGTATCTGAACCACTACTAGTAAATGCATGTGTGCTACCTGATGTATTGGCAGAAACAGAAGCGGATGTAGCAACATCAGAATGGCTCTCAGGAGTGGATGCTGGATGAGATGGAGGAATAATGCCCCTCAGACGGGCAACAAGATCATCAAAGCGTTGATCCAAAGAAGCAGCAGATGGAGGCTCTATCTGCTCAGCGACTCGTGCAGATGCAGGGAAACCATGCTTAGAGTAGCATGTGTCTTCAGTATGTCCGGTGCATGGCCTCAAATTTCAGCGAAATTCGATCGAATTTCAGTCGAATATCGATATCCAGTCGAAATCGAAATTCGACCGAAATGGCCGAAATGACCGAAATATGGGTGCCCTAGTACAAAAAATGACCGAAATGACCGATATTTCTATCGAAATTCGACCGAAATTCCACCGAAATTCTGTTTCGGTCGGTCACCGAAATGGTGACCGAAACCGACATTTAAGGCCTTGGTCCGGTGCGATGACAGTAGGTACACGTTGGTCGAGTACGGCCTCCTCTACCACGAGGGCCACGGCCGCGTGTATGATGGTAACCTCCACGGCCTCGGTTGGCAGCCATGGTTGAGGCAGTCTGATTTGTCGTTGTAGATGGAACAGTGATCCGGCTCAACTTGTGGAAGGCTTCCTCCATAGGAGGAATAGTAGAGTCTGCTAAGATCTGAGATCGTGTTGCCTCATACTCAGGATCAAGGGCAGCGAGAAAAACTCCGACCATAGTGGCATTCCGGTAGGTCTTCTGTTGCTCTGGTGTGGCAGTCAGGGGCATAAAGCTATACAACTTCTCGAACATCCCTCTCAAGGATGTGTATAGTAAGTGTAGAGGACGTCCATTCTGCTTGATAGTGAATATGTCATGCTGGAGCTGCAGAATCTTTGTCTCATTCTTTGCTTGAGAATATGTGGCGGCTAGAATATCCCACATATCTTTGGTCGTGGGCTGGTGAAGAATATCGTTTGCAATCTCGATTGCCAGAGTTCCAGATAGCCAAACTTTGACATATGCATCATTAGCCTCCCACGAGGCATTAACTCCAGTCTTCTCAGCAGGCTCTTTTTCAGTAAGAATGTGTTTCTTACCGATTGATTTCATCATACTCATGAACTGCATTGCCCACAGTTCATAGTTCGAACCATCCATCTTCACAATCGACGCTGGACCTCGAAATGCGCCTACAGATGGGATATCTGCCTTGCTTTCTGACATACTTGTAACCAAAGACTGGAGTCGTAGACTGAGAATAAGATTGTCTACACGGACATAGATAGGTTTAGTTGCAGGTGTAGCCTTCAAGCAACCAAACCCATTCCTCTGAAGGTGTGCGTGCTCGAACTACGTGCAGAGATGACCTAGGCGCACAAAGGGGCGCGCAGGGAGCGCGTGATTAGGCGCAGGGAGCGTGAGAGGGGCTGCACGAGAAGGCGCACTGGAAATGCGCTATATGCGCGAGGGACGCGCTGGAGAGCACGCTAGGGACGTGCGCTAGGCGCGCAGCACAGTGCGCGATGCGTGATTCGTGCAGGCGCAGGCGGAGGCACCGCACGCGAGGGAAGCGCGCACGGCACGCTGGAGATGCGTGCACGGCATCGCACGATAGGGATGCGCAGGCGCAGGAGGGCTGGAGGACCCGTAGGCGCAGGAGGGCTGGAGGTAGGGATGCAAACGGTCGGATATGGATACGGATATAGGTATTACTGTATCCTTATCTGTTTTTTAATACGAATACGGATGCGGATGCGGATATTGACGGATATTAAAACTATCTTACCATATCCTTAAAAAACGGATACGGATGTAAAACGGATACTGATCGCACACGAGTAATGTTAAAAATACTCAATAAAATAGACTTAAATATATAATATTGGATGGAAAACACATAATATCAATTTACTAAATGTGTTTGTGTCATAAAAATTATCTAAATATGGTAAAAGGAGGTAGAGAATTATGTTTTATATGGTTAAAAATAAATCTATGAGTATATTTATATGCGGAAACGGATATATGGATACGGATACGGATGTTTGCGGATATCAAAACGATATCCATATCCGTATCCATTTTAAAACGGATACGGATACGGATGTCGAAATCTGTATAAAATGGATACGGTGACGGATCGGATACGGATATATCCGTATCCGTTTGCATCCCTACGGACTCGCAGGCGAGATGCTCTGAGAGGCGCCTCCGACGGCGGCGATGCGAGGAGAGAGAGGGCTCGACGGTGGGGCTAGGGTTAGGGTTAGGATTTCAAGAACTCCGGTCTAGGACCGTCGCTCTGATACCATGTTGGGAAAAATGAAAGAGCATGTTTATTCCATCAGCCCTAGGCTCTCTTATATAGGAGAGTAGCCTATGGGTAAATTACACAAAGAAGACGACAGGAACTGGAAACAACTAAGAAATACATAATTGAATAATATATGCTAACAAGCATCAATGATGGCCGAGTAAAATATATACATGTTTTGATTATAAATAACAGAACAAGAACCTCAGCAATCAGGGACCTTTTTTTAAAAAAACAAGGAAGGGGAAAACACGCAGTGGTGCCCACCCCAGAACTACATTAATTAATTAATTGACAAAAAATAAACACAGGCTGGAGCAATTACAAAAGCCATGTGTTAACAAGACCCTTGGACTCGATCCAGACATTCTCCCAATAGAACCGTTGCCCCGAAAAAAGAAGGGTGTTTCTACCCACCCAGATCGCCCACAATAGGGCCAAAAGACGAAACAAAGCCCTCCGTGGACGCTGCCTTGCCTCGATGGGTGAATTCCAGAAAGAGCCACAGGTGTTCACACAGACCCAATTGAGATCAGAATTATCCCAGAAACACGACTTACACTGGCAACGAAAGAAAAGATGCTCCACGATTTCAATCCCCACTTCCGCAAAGAATGCAAGCGTCAGACACCACATCAAAATAGTCTGGCACAGCGATCTCTAGTCATAATCCTCTTACGCTTGAGAAGCCACAAGAAAAAGCCTATCCTCTCGGGGAGGCCAAGGCCCCAGATAAATTTGCAATCTTTGATCAGGTCATCTGATTGAGAGGGAGGAGGCTTGCAGATCACCCGTACGCCTTCCTGATCGAAAAGGAGTTATCTCTCCAGACCCAATAATCTCGCCCCTCGCAGAGGGCCCCCGAATTCTTTAGTGAGTCAAGTAGAAGGAGAAACTCCTCAAGGTGTTGGTTCGAGAAGTTGGTAGAGAACTGTTGCATCCAGTTTCCGTCACACCAGCAACCCGCAACACTTGTCCCGCGGTTAGCCGCCGAGGCGAACAGGCGGGGAAAGCGACTGCACAGCGTCCCATTTCCCGACCTATCATCTGTCTAAAAAGCAAAGGATTCACCATTACCCAGAATAGGCCTAAAAAGCTCATGGAAGCTTGGGAGAACCTTCAGAATCCCCTTCCAGAAAGTAAAAGGCAACACTCCGTGAACAGTAGCCACCGACGACGAGCAGGGGACATTATACACTCGGCGAATAAGATCACAACATATATCGTCACTACTCCCCCCAAATTCTGCTTACCCATTTCATCAATAATGCTTCAATCATCGCGTCGAGACGCCTAACCCTGAGACCACCCTCAGCCTTAGGGAGAGTGATGGTCTCCCAGTCCACAAGATGCATCCCACTAGCCTCCCTACCACTTTTGCCCCACAAAAATCTCCGCATCAACCTCTCAAGGTGTTTTCTAATCCCAATAGACAAGAGGCGAGTTGATAGGAAGAAAATCGGAATTGCAGAGAGCGTCGCCTTCACTGGCACAAGGCGGCCCCCTTAGAGAGCAAAGAGGACTTCCAACCCGAAAGCCTAGTCTCCACCTTCTCAACAACAGGGAGCCAGTCCGCCAACTTGATCCTGCATGTATCCAGAGGCAGTCCCAAATAACGAATCGGAAGGGAACCACATTCTGTTCCCAGCTCGGCACCACACAGCCACGCCTCCACCTTAGAGAGAGCAAAAGGGATCATCGTTGATTTATCAAGGTTCAGGGACAATCCAGACATTTCTCCAAACAGCTCTAGAGTAACTATCATGTCGTTCACTTCCTCTTTGCCACCCTCAATGAAGAGAATGGTATCATCAGCATACTGGAGAAGAGGGACAACCAGCCCATCCCTCGAATACTTGCATGTAATCCCGTTGGAATGCACCTGATCAATCAAACAAGGAAGAATGACAACGGCGATGATAAAGAGCAAGAGGGCTAAGGGGCACCCTTGTCTGGCACCCATTCACTAGAACCGCTAAAGACGTAGTAGTAACACAACGCTTCATCCATGAAATCCATAACTCCGGAAAACCCCTCCTATGCAGAGCCGACCAGAGAAACCTTCAATCCAACGTATCGTAAGCCTTCGCAAAGTCCACCTTCCAAAGCAGGGCCTTCTCTCCGCATCTCTTCCAATCCGCAATCACCGATGTTGCCATAACCAAGCTGTCCGTGATCTATCTTCCGGGAACGAAGGTCGACTGGAAGGGGGAGGTAATGTGCTCAAGCACCCTACTAAGCCTGATAGCAAAGATCTTCACAACGCTCAAGTAAATAGCATTGGAAAGCACAATCAATGAAGTCTGCAATTCTTCCAACCACCACATTCTTAGGTAGTAGAAAGATCAGGGCTTTGTTCATCTTATTGAAACCCGCATTGCCCCGACAGCATTCCACTACCACCTCCAGCACCTCGACCCCAACGAGATCCCAAAAGGCCTTGTAAAAGGAGACCGGGAGCCCGTCCGGTCCAAGAGCCCCATCAGCATTCAGACTCCACTTCGCAACCTTCAACTCCTCCCGGGTTACCGGCTGAGTGAGACTAGAAGCACGGGCCGTCGAAAGCTGTGAAGCGCCCAACCCAGCCCATCTCCATCGCATGTCAGGAAGACTCTACGAGAACCTATGGAAGTGATCCGCAATCACCCTGCTCATTTCCCTGTTGCCATCCACCCTTATACTGTCCACGAGCACCGACCTGATAGTATTGCAACGACGTCTCCCACTAGCAATTCTGTGAAAGTAGGCAGTATTCGCATCCTCCTCCCTCAGCCAGCTGAGTCTAGACCTCTGCTTCCACTCAATGTTACGCTTCATGTCCTCCTCAGAGATCTTTCTTAGGGCTTCCATTCTTTTGGCCAGCTCATCAGCAATCAATGGTCTGTCGTCCTCCAAACCGTCAAGGGTAGCAACCTCCTCTTATGTCGCCACCGTAGCCACACAACGAGCCTCTCTAGAGTCTTTCTTGAAAGCACACAACTGTAAATGTAACGAGGTCAATTTCTAAGTGAATGTCAAGGCAGTCGAGCCAGAGACAGGCAAAGAGGACTAGTGGGACGAAACAATGTCTTTGAAGGAGTCCTCCAGCAACCAGGCCTTCTCAAATCTAAAGAAACCCCTCTGAGGAGAGACCTCGCCAGAATCCCAAAGAACCGTCGTGTGGTCCGACCATGTTCTTGCTCTAGTCGTCACAAACGCCAAAGGGAACAACTTCATGAGCTCAGTTGAGGTTAGAAAGCGATCAAGGCGGGCGGGAATTAGAAGACCTCCATGTATACTTTGTGTCCGCGACGTCTAACACCTCTGGCTCTAGGAATCAACAGTCTCAGCAAATTCCGCAGACCCCAAATCATGACCGCCACGGAGCCTTGGCTGATCCGAAGAGAAGAGCGTGACATTAAAGTCACCACCGAGCAACCAAGCAGATCCAGGGAAAGAGCTCCGTACAGCATTGAGATCAGACCACAACTTTTGTCGGAGGGCTGGCTGACATGGCCCAAAGACGCAGAAGAAGGCAAACAAGTTGCTTGTGCGAAGGCATTCCAAGAGCACCGTAAGAACGTGGGAGCCCCTCAACTCTGCCCGGAGGGTAAACACGGCTTCCTTCCACGCAACCAGCAAACCACCCGCAACTCCAGAGGCATTCAACGACCGATAACCAGCGAGAGATCCCGCATCAAAAGAATGTCACACCAGGTCCGAGACAGAATCCAGCTTGGTTTCCTGTAAGAGAACCACATCACAACCCCACTCCAAGAACCTCGACCCCAAAATCCTCATTTTCTCTGGGTCACCCAGACCCCTCACATTCCAAGATAAGACCTTCATTGAGGACCGGAGGAAGAGTCCCATAATCGGACCACACCAGCCAAAGCCTCCACCTAAGCTTTACGGCTAGAAACCGGCGGAAGCTCGACACGTTGCACCTTATGACGGTGCCTTCTTCTGTACCTTTTCCTGATTTTTCTTCCCCATTAGATGACTTAGTTTCTGCCCCCTGCCGGCCTTGCAGTAACCCAGACGAAACCTCGACAAATCCAGAAGAAACCGTTAGTCCCTATGGACGCATCACAGCTCGCTCCAGAGCTGTGCCCTCCGCCAACTCCTAAGAAATCTTATGATCCCCCCTGGATCCCGGATCCATTCTGAGTCGTGCCCTCCGCCAACTCCTAATCAGGGACCTAAGTGGTATAAGATATAGTCTCATGGAATCTTTAGTGCAGCATTTGTCCATTTTAGTAATTTTTAATACAATCTATGAAGTTGATAGAATACAATTTCACATGGGGATGAAAAAAAGTGTGCTTCATCCTATAATAAAAAATAGGAACATCCATTCAGCATATGCATCCGGGACACCGGCTCAGTTAATTGAAGTTGCGGGCCTAATCAGTCCCGGATCAAGACCAAAAGGCCGTGCACTTTAGCTCATGCATCCACAACTTGAACGAGACAGCTTCCAACACCTCCGTGTCCAAGGGTGTCGTTCAATTCAGTCACTGGCAGAATGATGTGGTGTTGATGCTTGTGTTTTTTTTAGTAAAATGGATACGAATCTTTCAGGTGGATTCATTAAAATGGACATGAAATTCTTTAATAGAAAATGGCATAAACATTTATATGGTGGAATTCAGGTGAACTTTCGGCATCATGGGCCAAGATGTCGGCAGAGAGATTTTCAACAACATACAGCCCAGAATAAATTATTCTCACAGAAAAAGAAGGGAAGAAATGGCATCATACTTCTATGATACTTATAAGAATGGAATGACACTATTAAGATAGGCCAAACCTTATTGGCCGTATGCAGTCGGACTTTTTTGTTAAGTGTGGCAATTTTGGCTTAATGAATTTCAAAATCGAACAAGGATGTATCTTACGTGGAGAGACATATGAAACCACTAAAGATAAGTGCTGACTTTCATCGACAAAATCAAGACTATTCCGCATTGAGCATCCAAGTTTTTCTTGAATGTCTCGTGATTCTGGAGCAGACTTTTTAGCTAACGTGGAGTACGATGCATTAGAGGCTAAAAAAATACATATAAGTAGGGCTAAGATTGAATATACGGAGTGCGCATTTGATGGAAGCTGTGGTGAAGGAATCCATGCAAAGATCAGTGACGATAGTATCCAAAAAAAATATTCTTTTAGATGCTTGGGATCATTGTTGTCAAAAGCCCTCCGGGCTGGAGGAGGAATAGGGATGGTGGAGGGGGAGGAGGTGTTTGAAGGGGGCGATGGTCAGAGGAGGAAGGGCTAGAGGGGGAGGAGGGAGGAAGAGTGGAAGGAAGAAGAAAAGGAAGAAAGGCGTTTATCCTCATTTTTTATCTAGCTCCCCTTATGTCCCTAAAGTTAATGTCCGTTTAGCATAGGGATGGACAACAACTAAGCACAGAGGAACAAGTGATCATTGTGCAAAAAGTCTGGAGTTGAATTGAGGTTGCAAAAAATGGTGTATAATTGATATTGCAAAACTCGCGGGGGGGCGGGGGGGCACAATTGATAAAAACCCTTATACATATGCACACACATGTATATGTGATTTACACACTTATATATATATATATATGCATATGAAATACATCCATGTTTTAGTTCTAAATATTACATATATGTTTGACTCTAAAAAGTATATATACTTCTACATTTCCATATACATATTATGAAGTATTATAAGTAATACATATACATATAAATAAACAAAACACGCGTGTATAAATAGAAATACAAACACACACATACATACATAGGCATGCATACACACATATACATAGACACGTACACACGTATACAAATATATATATATATATGTGTGTGTGTATGTGTACACGCACATGTGAATACACACATAAATAAAATATTTAATACATGTATATACATACATGCATGCATATATACCCAAGTGCATGCATACATATACACATATTAATAAATAGTGGATTGATCGTAAAATATAAGTTTTTTTTTGACACTCCCGTAAAATATAAGTTGGTGATAATGTGTGTGTAAACATGTAAACACAATCATACATATACACACGCATGTATGCATAGCCACAAATATATTTTATTGATCTTAGATTGAAATATAAGTTATACATACATATATCATAGAAGGCATATTCCGATATATCATCCATATATCGTCGATATATTGGTATCAAGAGGCAGGGGATATCGATATTAGGGTGCATATCTATTTACCATGATATCGGCGATATATCGCCATATCGACCTGTATCGATCAAAAATGAGTGGATTCAGTACAAAAATTCTTGGATATCGACCAATATCACCAAAATTTCATCGGTATCTATATATTGATGAATAATACCCTTGTAAGCTTGATTTCACTACTTATTTTGCTACTCTCGGTATTAAAACATATCATGTTTTATATATTTTGTTTCAGGTCGGGGGTACTTCCCCCGCACCCCTGCAATGGAGGGCCAACCTAAGCCCCCCTAATCCCCCCAAGTTCACTGATCGGGCAGCGAGACCCCTGTCTGGTGGGGCATGTTGCGACAGCGGGTGCATACAATGGTTCTTCAACTTAGAGGTGTCCAGTCGATTTTAATTCATCTTCTTTCCATTTCAAAAATATTTATATGGATTATATCTATTTTAAAAATGTTATTATGTTCTTTATTTGTTTGTTTCTAAAAATAGCTCAAACATTTTGTTTATACATAATATGTGATGCAATATAAGTCTTGTATGAACTCTATTTCCAATATCTATAAGTCAACAATCAACATTAACAATGATAGGCTCAATATATTGCAATATAAGGGTCATAGATGATCGATATATGTGATATAAGTATATATACTTGTAAGTTGTTTAGTGTTATAAGAACTTGGATGGTCTACATTTCCAATATCCATAAGTTAGCATTCAATAGTAACAACGATATATTTGATATAATCGATATATGCGATATAAGGGTCATAGATGATCGATATGTGTGATCTAAGAGTATATTTATAAGATGTTTAGTGTTCTAAGAACTTGGACGAACTCCATTTCCAATATTTATAGGTCAACAATTAACAGTACCAGCGATATGTTCGATATAACTAATATGTGCGATATAAGGGTCATAGATGATCGATATGTGTGATCTAAGAGTGTACTTTTAAGTTATTTAGTGTTCTAAGAACTTGGACGAACTCCATTTCCAATATCTATAGGTCAACAATTAACAGTACCAGCAATATGTTCGATATGACCGATATGTGCGACAAAAGGGTCATAGATAATCGATATGTGTGATCTAAAAGTATATTTGTAAGTTATTTATGTTCTAAGAACTTGGATGAACTCCATTTCCAATATCTATAAGTCAGGAATCAACATTAACATCGATATATTCGAAAAGATGGGTATATGTGATATATGAGGTATAAATGACCGGTATGTGTGATATAAGTATGTATTTGTATGTTATTTGTTGTTTTAATATGTTGGATGATCTTAATTTCTAAAAAAAGCAAAAAATATCATTTTTGAGCCATTTCTGACATTTCCATCGATATCAATGATATATCCCGATGTATCCTTTTATGGGCGGACTGATACGATATCGATATCGATATGGCCTTCCTTGACACATATTCACAATTACACATGCATACATATGTGTGTATGTGCACATATTATATAGACTCACACACAACAACATATTTATTTATTTAGACTCATACATATTATATAGATTCACATATACAACATATTTATTTATTTAGAATCACCATGTTATGTAGGAAAAGGATTTGTTGTTGTATTTATTTAGACTCACACATGTATGGACTCACACATAATTTATTCATTTTTATATGTGTTGTCTTGCTTTTCCCAAGCGAGCGCCTAGGTGATTGCCTCGCGCCTCGAGCATTTTACACCCTCAAGTGCCTTGGTCGCCTCTCGACTTTAACAACACTACTTGGGATCTATTTCGCAACATGGTGGGGTAATTGATGGAGATGTTACTCATAAAATAAATGCAAATTAACTAAAGTGGAGAGGAGTCTTTATTGTTCTATGTGATAAGAAAGGTCATTTGAAAATCAAAGAAAAGTTTTTACAAAGCAGCCATGAAGCTTTCTATACTCTATGGATCTGAATGTCAGCATGTGAAACATAGACATGTGTAGAGAATTGTAGTAGCATAAATAAAAATGTAAAGTGGATGTGTGCTCATACCCGTAAAGATCGGATTCGAAATGATGTAATAAAAAGGAAAGTTGGTTTAGCTCCGATAGAGGATAAGATGAGGGAAAACCGCTTAAGATGGTTTGGCTATTTGTAAAGGAGGTTGGTTGATGCATCGGTTAGTGTGAGTTTTGGGATATTGAGCCAGCTAAGAGAGGGCAAGGAAGGCCCAAGAAGTACTAGAAGGAGACTATCCAAAGAGATCTTAGTTTTTCAAATCTAAGCCCAAGAATGACCCAAGATAAATATGAATGAAGGCAAAGAATCCATGTAGTCGACCCTACTTAATGTGGGAAAAGGCTTTGTTGTTGTTGTATAGTACAATGAAGATATCTGCGATGTTTTAAAATATGCTGAAATAACAGGTGAAGCATACAGTACAATATTATATATGACAATTGCAACGGTCCTAGTAATTGTATCACCCAATGTTAATGTAGTAACTCCACAAGAGCGAATGTTGGGAGATCCGTTGTTCCTGAAGACAACAATCTTGAACTGGACAAAGTGATGGAGCCTTTGCTCCAAAATACCTGAAGAGATGGAAAACGAAGATCACGAGGAAGGCAAGTCCTTTAAGACACCTATTGTCTGTAACATCTCATTCTTGAACATACACGGAGGGGATGGATATATAAGAAATGGGGATGATTGCATGAACTTTGATGATGGTCCCAGTTTATCAAATGAATTGAAGAGTGGCATGTTATTCAAGTCCTAAGCTGATTTAGTGTACATCGTGAAGCTATTTCACACAAAATGACACTATAATTTTACGGTAGTTAAATCAGATAGGAAGGTATATATCATGCATTGCATCGCACGTAAGACAGATTGCATAGGAAGATTATGTGGTCATCGTCGACCAAATTACGGGCAGTTCATCATCTCCATAGTTGATAATGCCCATAATTGTTTGAACCGGTGGTTAATCAAGATCACCCCAACTCGATTATAACGTTATGGCTCATAAATTTCTCAATCAAATAAAAAATCCTCCTTAACAAGGTATGGTTCACAGAGATTATGGATACCAAGTGAGTCGACGAAGGGTTTGGGATGCAAGAGGCAAGGATATTGACTATTGAGATGGTGTTCTGTCACTAGAATGGATCGTACAATGGACTTTCATAACTCTTCAGAGCATTTGAGGTTTGATTCCAGGAACATTGATTGAAATGGAGTTAGAACCAGTTGTGGGAGGATAGACATTCCAGAGTGCACTTTGGGCTTTTGGGCCATACAGCTCAACTTTTAGATATTTTTATTGGTGTCGATGGCACACACATGTGCAGATGGTACAGACAGACGGTTCCCATCGCATGCTCGTGTGACACGGCAAATCACATTATTCCACTTGCCCTTGCATTTGTAAACGAAGAGGACCAACCAAGTTGGGCATGGTTCACAGAAGGGTCTCATTGCATGTTCATGTGACGTCATGAAATGGTTTAACACCCATGCCCTGTCCAAAAGAACAATGGACATTTGCATTTGATGGTAGATATAGGTTTGGATACATAACAACAAACTTTTCATAGAGCTATAATGACGTCCTTAAAGAAGCATGCAGTCTACCGGTGGTGACTTTGGTTTTGAAAACTTATTATAATTGTATTACTTACTTTTGCGACCGTCATGGAGAAGTGTTAGGTTGCATTAGTCGTGGTGAACGTTTTACTAAGTATGCAGTTGACATGTTGAACGAAGGGTTGGCTATCGAGCCCAACGAGCCGAGCCAGGCCTTGTCTCGGGCTCGGGCTCGGGCTCGATAAGCCCAGCTAGGCTCGGGCTCGGGTTCGATAAGCCCGGGTGGGCTCAGGCTCGAGCTCGAGCTCGTTCGAGCCCAACCGAGCTAGCTCGTGCACAAGCTCGATGAGCTCGAGCCTCTTATTGAGCCAGCTCGGGTCGATAAGGCTCGAGCTGAGCCCGTTATTGAGCATGGTTTGGGTTCGGGCCAAGTCTGGCTCATTAAGGAAAATGGCATTTTTTGGTACAAAAGTGTGGTGCCTAGGCTTGAAGCCATGACCTCTTCTTTGAGGGACTATCTTCCTTTCTAGTACCGCACTATCTGAGTTACATTACAAGAGCTAAATTATATTATATATTGTAACATTCTATTTGCTAATAAAAAATACTAATTTGCTAATTATAACTTAGAAAAACATAAATATAGATATAGATATATGTTCTTTAGAAAAACATAATATTGGTCGGCATGTTAGATAATATATATTATCAAATATATTCCTATCTAAAGACGTATAATAACATGAGATCATAATTAAGACTATAGTATAATATATACGGAACATTATCGTGTTGGAATTCACATTCACATATATGGACATATATAGTTTTAAGGTGCCCACGAAACAAAATAATTATATAGATCTACAGTTGGTTGGGTATAATATACATATTTAATTACTACCTACGTAGACAGCTACAACTATAGATATAGGTAGCGATTGTTGAACAGGCAACTCCTCTTGTGCATGTATTATCATCAACAACAACAAAGCCTTTTCCCACAATTAAGTAGGGTCGGCTACATGGATTCTTCGCATCCATTCAGGTCTATCTTGGGTCAATCCCGGGCTTATATCCATAAAACTAAGATCCCTCCGTATGGTCTCTTTCCAAAACTTCCTGGGCCGTCCTCGCCCTCTCGTAGTCGGCTCAACATCCCAACACGCATCTCCTAACTGGTGCATCGGTTGATCTTCTTTGCAAATGTCCAAACAAACTTAAGCGGTTTTCTCGCATCTTATCCTCGATCGGAGCTACACCAACTTTCTTTCTGATTGCATCATTCCGAATCCGATCATTATGTGTGTGTGTGTGTCCACACATCCACCTTAGCATTTTCATTTCTGCTACACTCGTTCTCTGCACATGTCTATGGTTCACAGGCCAACATTCAGATCCATAAAGCATAGCAGCTCTCACGGCTGCTCTGTAAAACTTTCCTTTAATTTTTAAAGGAATAATCTTATCACAAAGAACAACAGAGGCTCCTCTCCACTTTAGCCAGCCTGCATTTATTCTATTAGTAACTTCTCCATCAATTTCCCCATCATGTTGCAGAATAGATCCCAGATATCTAAAGGAATCTCTCTTCTGAATGTTATCGTCACCAATCTTCACCCTGATTCCTTCACCATTGCTTCCATCAAAGGTGCACTCCATATATTCCGCATTAGCCCTACTTATATGAAATCCTTTAGTCTCCAACTCATGTCTCCAAACCTCAAGCTTCTCATTTACTCCATCTTTAGTCTCGTCAATTAACACAATATCATCAGCAAATAACATACACCAAGGTAGCTCATCTTGAATGTGACTTGTAAACTCTTCCATAATCAAAGTAAAAAGAAATGGACTCAAATCAGAACCTTGATGTAAACCAATGTTGATGTCAAAATATCCAGTTTTCCCAGACGGGATCCTTACACAAGATAAAGCCTTATCATGCATGTCCTTTATGAGGATAATGTACAAGACAGATACTTGTCTCTTCTCCAAAACTCTCCACAATATCTCTTGTGGGATGGAATCATAAGCCTTCTCCAAATCAATAAAGAACACATGGAGGTTCTTCCTTTTAGTTATATAAATCTCCATTGTTCTCCTCAGCAAATGGATGGCTTCAATCGTTGAGCGACCCGACATGAATCCGAATTGATTTTCTTTTACGTTGGAAACTTGGCTCAACGTTCTTTCGATCACACGTTCCCAAATTTTCATAGTGTGGCTCATCAGCTTGATACCTCTATAATTTGAACAATTTTGAATATCTCCTTTATTCTTATAAAGAGGCACCACGGTACTCCTCCTCCAATCTTCAGGCATTTTCTTGCTTCGCCAAATAACATTGAATAGATTCGTAAGCCAAGTCAAACCACACTCACCTAAAACTCTCCAAACTTCTACAGGAATGTCACCCAGTCCTACACCTTTCCCGTGTCTCATAACCTTCAAAGCCTCCTCTACTTCATTTCTTTGTATCCGTCTATAGCTTGCACGATTCAAGTAACTTTCACTACTAGCTAGATCACCCAAAGTGATCTCTCTATTTATTGCCCAATGAAAAGTTTATGGAAGTGCTGCTCCCATCTAGTCTATATATCCTTCTGAGTAACAAGCACATGACCTTCTTCGTCCTTAATGCATCTCACTTCAGAAAGGTCTTTGGTCTTTCTTTCTCTTGCTTTGGCCAACCTAAATATATCCTTTTGTCCCTTCTTAGAGTCGAGATTTTTATACAAAACTTCATAAGCTTTTGACTTAGCTTCGCTTACAACCTTCTTTGCTTCCTTCTTCGTTATTTTGTAGTTTGTAACAAATTCCTCTGTTCTATCCTTAAACATAGCTTTAAAAGCAAGCTCTTTTTATTTTTAGCTTCTCTTGCACCCTTTCACTCCACCACCAAGCCTCCTTTTGACCTGGAGCTCCTCCCTTTGACTCGTCTAGCATCTCTTTGGCTACCTTTCGGATACAAGATGTTACTGCCTCACGCATCTCGTTCGCAATACCGCTATAATCCCAAGATAAGTCTTCTAAAACCTTCTCCCTGAAGCTCGCTTGCTTCAGTGGAAGATTCCACCATCTAGTTCTAGTTATCTTAGAAACCCTCCTTTTCTTTACCAACCCTTTCATTTGTACATCCAAGACCAACAAGCGATGTTAGGTTGTCAAACTCTTTCCTGAAATTACTTTGCAGTCTTTACAACACAACCGATCTTTTCTCCTCAACGCAAAGTAATCTATTTGTGTTCTAGTTGGCCCACTCTTATAAGTAATTAAATATTCCTCCCTCTTCTTGAAGAGAGTGTTTGCTATGAAAAGATCATATGACGTTACAAAATCCAGGATGGCTTTTCCCTCTTCATTTTTCTATCCCCAAAACCATGTCCTCCATGAACACTAGCATACACTGAAGCATCTTTTCCCACATATCCCTTAAGACCTCCACCGATGCAAATCATCTCTCTTTGTGGGATTCATTGTAGACTCTCATCCAAATCCTCCCAAAAAACTTGTTTAGTCCTTTCATCTTAAACCAATTTGCGGTGCATAAACTGAGATGATATTCAGAATTTCTTCTTCAATCACCAATTTTAGCAAAATAATTCGATCTCCGAATCTTTAAACCTCAACCACACAATCCTTCAAATCCTTATGAGCAACCACTCCAACACCGTTTCTACCCTTATCTTTACCTGAATACCAAAGTTTAAAGCATGTCTTCTCAATCTCCCTTCCTTTCTCTCCAACCCATTTAGTATCTTGAAGACATAGTATATGAATCTTCCTTCTTTCAATCGTATCCACTATCTTTATCAACTTTCCAGTTAAAGTGTCAATATTCAACTACCAATCCACAACTTCTGTTGCAATCTCTTTTTGACTAACTTCTTTACTCGCATGCGTCCACTATACGAGAACTCTTGTAAATTTTGGACTGCATCCGGCGGTGATGCAGTAGAACTAGCTTAATTACCCGCATGCATTCCTCATGCGAGAACCCTTGCAAATTTTGAACTACATCCAGGCTACGATTTAGCGGCTCTTGCCAATTTTTCATTGTATTCGGACGATGCAATGCATCGCAAGTAGGGAGCGCACCAATGAAATCTGTATGTTTGCTTAAATCCATGTTGAAAAGATCTGACTATCATGAGGCAACTTCTTAAATAGTTTTTTTAGAAAAAAATACTATTTAGGAAGTTGTCTCTGACTGTTTTACGCTGGTTGTTGGATACCTAACGCGACCCTCCTCATTTATCCAGGCTTGGGACCGGCCATGGCTGAGTTTCTTGTGCATGTATTATACATAAATATATATATATATTATATTCCTTATTGAGCCTTTATCGAGTTTATCGAGTCGAGCAGGGCTCAGCTCAGGCTCGGCTCGTTAAGCTATCGAGCCCAAAATTCTGGCCCGGGCTAAGCTCAATAGCTTAATGAGCCAAGCTCACAAGCCTAGCTCATCGAGCCTTGACTCAATAGCTAGCCCCAGTTGAACGCTTGGATGGACTAGAGCAAAGGGCATCGTGTAATCCACATATGGGGTGCTCACTCCTCCGCTACACATGTATGAGGTCGTTACTGGCTAACGACTAACACGATTTGGACTGAAAGGAGGTAAGAAGCATAGGATTTTCATAAGAGACTTATTATGCACTTGTCAGAAGTGGCAGGTGCAAAAAATCTCATGCTCACATGCATACGAAGTGCTATCATATTTAAATACCAATGTGGAAGAGTATATGGGACCTTGGTATTCTTAGCAAAGATAGTTTCAAATTTATGAGGGTTTATTCCATCCTGAAGGAAATTGAGATAATTGGACGTGATTCAAATATCATATTTAAATACCAATGTGGAAGAGTATATGGGACCTTGGTATTCTTAGCAAATATAGTTTCAAATTTATGAGGGTTTATTCCATCCTGAAGGAAATTGAGATAATTGGACGTGATTCAGAAGCATCCAGCCATTATGTCGATCCTAATAGAATCACGTCTAAGAGTCGACCAAGGACGACTCATATTCAAAATGTGATGGACATGAGGGAGCATGTCCCTCAATTGTAATGTTTGATATGTCAAGTCGAAGGTCACAATAGACAAAACAACAGATATGGGACATGTAGACAAAATAAGTGTGGCATGTGCGCAAGGATGGTTCATAATAGACATAAAAGTCTCGATAGGACTCAAGCACGTAATGATGTACTATATTTAATGTTTTTAAACTACCTTTATCTATTTGTAATTCTATTCTTTTTGTGGCGGTATTATTTTATTGCTTACATATGGATCCGGACCCAGCTAACCGTATGATCTTATATCTACATCGAAAGCACTATTGGACTTCTGTTTGGGTGGGAGATGTACATATTCCTTTTAAAATAAAGGTATGTGCATGTATGTTTGTCAATTATTGCTAATGTTTTGTTTGTATTGCTTAGGCTCAGTTGACGAGATGACTTCGTAATAGGCGTAAGGAGAGTACTCTATGGCATGTCACATTACATAAGTAATTGGTTCCCCACATATATGCAGTGGGAATTTGGGGGATCATGCAATTAGATTTTATTCCTATGTACTGGCATCTTATTACTGTGGAGGGATGGCGTCCAGAAACGCATACATTTTGCATGCCCATGGAGAGATGGCGATCACAATCCAACATGTGACATACATATTTGAGTCAAAATTTGATGGGCTATCTGTGATCAGTCCCACTAGTTCGTCGAACTAGGCAGTTCTATGCTAGAGGTTATTGAGGGTTGGGCCTGAAAGGCCCAACATATGGATCTAGGATCCGCATGACCTAGCGCATTGAGCATTTTTCTCACTACCTGATGATGCCAATAAGTAGACCATTCTACAACTTACATGGGCATACGTTCTCTAGTTCATATGAGGCATCATATTTCTTGATAAGTCGTGAAACGAGGTGTCACTTATCTACCTTCCATTTCTCAAAGATTTTGAGACATGCCGCAATTAAAGTTGAGGTTTAGCTTGCTTAGCCTACCTATATAGGCAATTATGTGTTGCATCCAAGGTTGAAGCAATCAATATTGGATGTCCTTTAATTCTCTTGCAATTGTAGGCTTGGAAGAAATTCTCACATATCACCCCCATCATCCATCAACAACCTATTTGACGAGCAAGCCTCTTAGGTTGTAGATGTCATGCAGAGTTCGACGTCGCCACGAAATCGACAAATGTGATGCAACCATATAGGGATGGTATGGACTTTCAGACTGCACTCTGCATATCAGGTAATGATCCAATGCTTAGGTTATTATGCATCATTCTTTTATGCCTTAATTTGTATCTCTATTTGCAGGTGACATGGATGCCCTATACATACGATGTTGTCTCTCAACTACATCCATATTGTTTAAAAGCACATGACTTGCACATTACTCGCATGCCTTTGATATATTTATGCACTGCCACGCTGCATACCGTGGATAGAGTCCTTCGGCAATTTAGTGTGGTGCAGGATAAATCGATGGCTTGCAACACCTCCAACCATCTGTGCTCTATTGATTTACAATGGAAGACTACTGAGGATTGGGCAGAGTTCCATCGATCTACGTTAGACTATGAAACATCCAAAGGGATTACATCGTGCCCACAATTCTCGTTCCTTTTGGTGATTTTGCAAACGACTATATGTCATGGCATAGTAAGATTTCTTGAGGATTCATCGGTAGGCACAGGTGCATACTAGAATGTGTCATAAGTTATAAGCAATGATCACTCTATAAGGTTCGACTAGAGTACACTTTTCTAACAATAATCCTATCTTTTACGGGTCTCTCGCTTCGACGGGATAGTGCGACTTGTGGATGAGAATGCTTTCGGAGAATGAGGGAAATTGCCATCGAAGTAAGCATATATCTGCATGATTCCATCCATAGGCAGATCAGAGATGGCCATGAGGAAGATGTTGAGGAGGATGTCGACGTTGAAGCCGCATCACAGTGATGTAGTCGTAGGCGAGGTCGAGGATGAGTCCGATGACATGGGGCATGTAGGTCTTAGAGTCAGGAGATGTCCCTGAGGAGACACAGTTACCCCAGTCTGAATTAAAGCTAGAGACTCTCGTTCAAGATTGTGGCCCTTTAAGAGATCCTATCACATCTCATGCACCATGGTGAGATAGAGTGCTTACGGACGTTGAAACATCACCATTCTCCCCTTTCACAGTTGGATTTTGTGGTGCTGACGACTAGGACACAAGTGACATTACTCAAATAGATCGATCCAACCAACTCATTAGTTTCGAGAGGAGATTGTCCAAGGCATCCATTGCAATGGAAAGACCACTTAAACTATAGTACAAACGGAGAAAGGGGTATCATCACTAACACTATCTGCTTGTTAATGTCATGGAGCTTTTTTGTCGTGAATGACATGATTGCCATTGTATAACGTCATCTTTTGTATTAATGATGTATGTTATTTTTATGTCACAAGGCTATTTGTCGTGAAATTATCTTTTGTACTAAGGATGTATAAAATTAAGATATAGATGAATTCTTATGTTACTATCAATTTGAATCCTTTTGTTCTAATCAATGTGAATGAATCATTTTTGTTTTCTTATCAATTTGAATGAAATTCATTGGATGCAATGCATTGGCAGCTACAATAACAAGCAGCAGCAGCCCTATTGTTGGAGCAGCCCCCGTCAGCAGCATTAGCTCTGTTAGTGGAGTAGCCCCCAGCAACAGATGTTGTTTGTTATGTTTACAAAGATGTCACCTATACTAGAGGCAATTTATATTGCAATTGGAGCCGCCTCTCAAGGAGGCGGCTTAAACCATCTATGCCAACAGCCGCCCACCATAGAGGCGGCCTCTTTCGAAGGTGGCTTCATCCTAAGCCAAAACAGCCTCCTTCAGAGGCACTTACACATGGCATTTAACAAAAACTCCTACCGCATACAGCCAATAAGGTTTGGTCGTTGAAGCACCCCGTGAATTTCCTCCCAAAGAAGCAGTGCAACTTTTGTTTAATTCTATCGTGTTAAATATTACACTACAAACTATCAATGAGTTGTGCTTGAGGTAATTGCATATATTTATTCGTGAGAGGGAGTGCACTTACATAATTACATTAGATAACTTCGTAAGCATTCGATTAAGCGGTAAAACACCAGAGAAAGACGTCCCTACTCGCATTTACAGCATAATGTAAATACTCAACCAGAGGCTTATAGATAAAACAGCATATCCAAAGAGCTCGGCTTATGAAGAGAGCCGTGACCATGTAAACCCAAAACCATCCGGGTCACAACGCCGCAAACAAATCAAACACATTAGACATCGTCCCTAACTAGGTGATGGCGATTACCTTGACGTGATTCCAGGTAGCAGCGACTGTCAGGGGGCCGTGATCCTTGAGGATCTGGGAGAGCCCTCGCGCGATCAGCTTGGCCTCCCCGAACGGAACCTTAGGGTTAACCCTCTTCAGGTCCGCCTGGGACTTGCTCGAGAAATGCCTCGCCAGACCCGTCGCCGCCGCAGAAACGGCGGAACGAGCTCTGCCTGTCATCGCCATGGAAGCAGCAGATCGATGTAATTGCCTTCTATGCGCGTTGCTTTCAAGTTTCAAGTGACGTCGGGGGAAGGGGCGATGGTCGGGACCGAGACAGCAGGAGGGCGAATGCTCCGACTCGGGCTTTGTTTGTCGGATCCACGAGGCGGAGCCTCAGATCCGTCATAAAGGTATTAAAAGAAAAACCACCCAAATTCAACTCGGCACTAACATGACATCTAATGTTACATTTATCATATTTCATTGATTTAAATTTTATTAAAACCCTCTGTTCAAGAAAAAAATTAAGTATTTCGGGGTTTTAAAAAAAATAAAATAATTGTAATAATTAAATATGCATTATTAAAAAAATTTAAAAAAATAAACATCGATCGCCACCTCAGGTGCCGATTTGAGATGCCACTTCCAAATCGGCACCTCAGGTGTCGATTTGGGAAAGGGTCGTTGCCAACAGCTCTCCACCAATCTCCCTATATATACAACCCTTCTCCCTCATTTCTCCCTCACAACTTCTTCTTCCATTCTATCTTCCTCTCTTTTAATTCTCGCATTTCTCTCAATCTACATTCCGAAGCAATTTTCTGCATCTTCATCAATCTTATACTCTTATTCGAATAAGAATAAGATTTTTTTTCGTAGAATTTTTTTGTATTTTTTTCAGGTTTTATCAGCAAAGGAGTTCTATTGGAATCTATTTATTGTTTTTGGATAATATTTCTGTTTGAAGACACACATCCTTCAGGTAAAATTATATATATTTATTTTATTATACATTGTAGTGATTATAAGATTTATAGAATTAATTTAAGTTATTTAGTTCATTTGACGTACATTGAAATTGAGATCCTTTAGATATTACAGTTGCAAACATTTTTGTTATAATATTTTAGGAGGAACTATCATACATAAGTTGTAAAAAATTGAACAAAGTTTGGAAAGCATTATTAATATCATAATTTATACTAAGGTCAAAAATCTTGATGATTATACTTCATTCTAATTGCACAATTAGATAATTAAAAACTGAATTAATAATTGTAATTTTGAAATTAATTATTCTTTTAAATGTATTAATAATGTCGCCTTTATTCATGAAGAATGACTAATTACCAATCTTCATAATATCTTAGATATGGCATCCAACAATGTTCATATTTTATTATATTGGGGTGGTGCGGTGAATGTGACTGACGAGTACGTAAATTATATCGGAGGACAAAAACGTATGGTTATATTGCCACATCATATAACATATTTTGATATGTTGGGTCGTGTTTCGAAGGCCATTGGTATTCCTCTCGATCGATATATCCTTACATTAACTTGTAAGTGGTTGTATGAAGGATCGACATTTTTCCTAATACCAATTTATGATGATGAATCCACTTTGGCGATGATGGATTCAATCGACAAGGTGAGATTCATTCACCTTTTTGTTGAAGTTGTCCCTCTTGATCAGGAAAACATGCCATCCTCGTCGAGATAATATGGTTATATTTAAAGTAAGTAGTAATCATTTTTCACAATGTATAAACTAACAAATATATAAATTAATCAGGCCAACAAATACCTCGGTGGTTGACAATTTTGATGAACCTTCACAATTGAACCAAAATATTGATATTTCGTCACAAGAACCTGAAGAAGATACTGGGGAAATTAAAGTTGAAGATATTGAAGTTGATTTAGATCTCTTTTTATCGGCTTATTTTGATAAATATAATATACAAATTCCTTTAGGTATGCATTATACGGGATTCACTGGACAATGATCTCAACAATAACAACCAACATTTGCAACTTCAGGTGATAACAATTTTTTTCTCTAATTATCACACAGTTTATTCCCGTTTTTCCAATATAAAGTAATAATTAAAACCTAAATGTTTATGTATGCATTATACGGGATTCACCGGACAAGGATCTCAACAACAACAATCAACATTTGCAACTTCAGGTGATAACAATTTCTTTCTCTATTTATCACGCAGTTAATTCTCGGTTCTCCATTATAAACTAATAATTAAATCTTAAATGTTTATGTATGTATTATACGGGATTCACCGGACAAGGATCTCAATAACAAGAATCAACATTTAACACTCCAGATGAAAGTAATTTCCTTCTTTTATTATTAGAAGATTCATATTAGTTTTTCCAAATTAAAGGTATAAAAAAAATTCTTAATCTTTAGGTATGCATTATACGGGATTCACCGGACAAGAATCTCAACAACAAGTGCCAGTGTTTGAGACTTCTGGTATGCATTACATTTTTTTATTGTTAAATTGATTCAATTTAATTTTTTGATAGTGTTAAATATAATACAAATCTTATATGTTTGCATTGTGAGGGCTTAAGCGGACAAGGGTTGTCACAGAAGCAACCACCTTTTGTGACTTCAGGTAGCATTAAATTAAATATTTCATTATCCTTAGTTAGACCTTTTGGATTTTAATTTTTGATTAACAGAAAGCAATTATTTCATTCTTATAGGATATGTTATACCTTCGAGCCAGTCACAGTTTGCAGACCATTACATGCTGGTCCTTCAAGTCAATTTGACTCGAGACCTTCTCAGCTCACACAACAAAGTCAATACAATTCCGAAGCACTTAAGGCAGATATATTTACAATGATTCGTCAAACTCAGTCAACCGAAAGGGAGCGACGATTACTTAGAGTTTCCATGCTACATCCCCAGCAACCTGCAGATCCGCCTCGCAGATCATCGGTAGGAGTAATGATCAAAGAGCCCACACAGACAGATCAAGTTACTCAACCAGCTGAACCTCCTGGACAGTCTTCACATCCTCCTGGTCATGTACTAACTCATTTAGAACAGAATATAAATAAGAAGATAAAAAAAGTTATGAAGATGTTCGTAAGAAAACAGGGGACAATAACAAAGGAGGTGGAGGGAGAGGAGGATGAGGTATAAAAGGATTTTAAAGAAATTGACACCATAGATGAATGTAAATTATTTTAATACCATAGATGAGTGTAAATTATTTTATATTTTTTCAATCAATGTAATTGGTGATGATTTTCATAGAGTATATGCATTTCTTTTAAATGGCTATGAGTTATGATATTGGATGTTAAGATTATTAATATATAATAGTGAATGCCTTTGTTTTCGATGTTGGACGACAATAATTACTCATCTAGGAAAAATAACTATGTTAAACGATAACTAATAATCATTCTAGAAAAATATAACTATGTTACATGATCATCAAATAAAAGGAATTATATGTAACATAAGAGCATCATCTTTAAAATAATTTTAATAAATTTATTTTCTATGAGGTTTGATAATTTATCAATATTGAATATATTTAATTATTGCCTAAACTTCGTTATCTTTTAATGACTTCTTCATCTTGTAAATATTTAGAGGGAAAATGGGAGGGAGGGGAAAGAAATAGAAACGTGGGCACAACTTAAAACGGCACCTCAGGTGCCGATTTGGGCCCTCTCTCCCAAATCGGCACCTGAGGTGCCGATCGATGCCTATTTTTTTAATTATTTTTTAGTCATGCCTATTTGGAGGTGGCATCCCAAATCGGCACATGAGGTGCCGATCGATGCCTATTTTTCAAAATATTTTTTACCAATGGCAATTTAATTAATTATAATTATTTTAATAATTATTAAAAAAAACCCTGGCATTTCCTCACATCTGAATGCAGATGGATATTTGGCATTATCGCATTGGATGGTGGCGAACTCCGACATTATCTCAGACAGTGGCATGTGACGGCAGTGGCATTGGTGGCAGTCGTGCATGATCACAAAGGATGAAAATAGAGAGTACATGATGGCGAGTAAGAAGAAATAGGTGTGCTACAAGTTTATCAAAAAATAGAAATTCTGTCGTTTTTGCACGAAGAAGGCACGCATGCTATTTTTGCACTATGTTACGATAAGTGGGAGGATATAACTGTACAAAATAATGATATATATCATAAAAAATAGTTCATCTGTTTTGTTTAAAGCTATAAAATATCAAGTTGGTGGGCTATAACAATACGAAAATAGCATGTTAAACATAAAAATAATAAATATATCACAAAAATGAAAAGTTTATCGTAAAAAAATAATAATGGATGATAATTTTGACTTTAAAATAGCATATGTGGATATATGAGCAAAATGGTAGAAAAAAGTAGCAAATTTATAACAAACAGCATGCTCATGCTCCTCTTTCCTCATTTCTTTGAAATAAAATAATGAGTAGAATATGTATTTCAAAATTCATGCAAAGTAGACATTCCTAATTCGTTCATTTGAAATGGGTCAATTTCAACAATTTCGAGACCGTTATAATTTGGTACCCTTGATGGATGAGATAAAAGTTCCAACTTAAGTAAATTTTGAAATGATACGTCGTTGATATATGATGATCTAAAGCTGCTTATGATTCATTTTAAAAAAGAAAAAAGTACAAGGAAAAAGAGGTTGGAGCATGTACGTTATATACGTCAGGAGAGCATGTACATGTTATCTCATATGTGTGTGTAAGTGTTTATAGGTTTTTATAAGTTTAAAAAGTGTTTGAGCTTTTAGGGGTAGATATAATATTTTTTGTAATTTTTTGATTTATTATTAAGTGTAATCGAATACATGATATGTATAGCTATTAGTTGATTTTAATGGTTTTTTAAGACTGGTTTCAAGGGATTTAAAGAAGAAAATTTGGTGGTAATTTTGAAAAAGACAATTATAATAGATAACTATATAGTATAAGAATAGTAAGTAATTTTGTTTTTTAGAAAATAAAATAATGCTTTATTAGATGAAATTAATCATTGTTTTGGAGAAAACAGTTAATTTAAGACTAAAATAAAATATTTATGAAACTCATTTTGAGTTATGTAGTGAATACTTGTGGGATAATCACAAAAATAATTTCCCAACAAGTATTTAATTTAAACCTAGCAAGTACCTAACAATAATACAAAAAACCATGCAATAAAAATAAAATAACAATGCAATGTTATTGGGATTATTTTGTACATACCTCAATAAAAAATCCAAGTCTAAATAAACAAATATGTGGTCTAGATAATAAATACAATAAACGATACTAAATACAAAGGAAAAAATAAGTTTGCAATTAACGAAAACTGCAACCCGATTTCTAGATGCCCTAGTGGAGAGGGCTATTTAGTAGCACATAAAAATTTGTAGTGGTTGACTAATATTTTTCAACCGTTTGGGCTTGAACAATTATAATTAAGATGTGTGTTGTGTGGTGGTTGTATCTTCGTAGATGGGTGTCTCCTTATGCAGTTGAGGACTAAGCGGAGCTCCAAGAGCTTCATGTATCCTCCTCGCTTTGGAGCATTTTTTCAAAGAACGATTGACTAAGTTGTTTAGTCAATCTCTTAAGTAGGTTGGGGTCCTTGGGTTTGTTTTATTTTTTTATTTTTCTAAAGCAAATTATATGTAAGATGCTTGACGTTCAAATGGATTTTAATTATTTCTATTATTTCATTTATTATAGCATGGAAAGCTTACAAACTTATAATATTTAAAAATGCAAATCGTCTAAAGCCCAACTAAATTCGTTTAGTCGCCTGACTGTCAATTAATCCTTAATCATTTACCCATCCGACCAAGTACTGGCTTTTCTAACCTTGCTCTAGAGAATCCTTCAATGCGTAGAATTAAAAATAAATATAATTTTAGCTTCACTGCCTTCTTCTCTTCATGTTTGGAGGGCCTAATGGATCTAGATAATGGCTTGATGACTCAAAAATGCTTAACGAAAGGTGAAAATTGCAAACTCTGATCACTCAACCCCTCCAATGAGATATGCATTGATTGAACCTAGAAATGAAACATAGAAAATGAGGATACATGAAGGGGTTTGATCCAACGAAAGTAATCGAACCTCGGTTTGTTGGTTTCCTTCCTTATGGCACCTTTGTTTATACTTAACTGCGTGCTCTGCTCTCTCTCTCTCTCTATGTATGTGTGTGTGTGTCGATCTACGAGAACATAGCTTGTATCGGTTCTAAAGGGGTGTAGTATATATTTCCTATTGGGATTTTATCACTTGTGCCCCTCCGAGATATCGCAATATCAGTTATGCCCCTATCTTTTTGGTAATATTCGTTGTGCCCCTCACTTCTTGTTATTTTGTCAGTTGTGCCCCTCGGGTTAGGATCCGTCCATCCACAGTGCAAACGGACGTTAACTTTGAGGACATAGGCGGAATTACTTTAAAAAAAGGTTAGGAGGTCATTTTACATCATCTTCTTCTTCCTCCTCTTGCACATCCTCTTCCTCCTCCTCCAGCTCCTCCTCCTCCTCCCTCTCTGCCCCCGCCCCTGCCCCGCGCCGCCTCCTCCCAGCCCCGCCCCCTCCCAGCCCGCCGCCCCCGCTGCTGCCCCTGCCAGCCCCTGCCCCGCATCACCTCCTCCCAGCCCCGCCCGCTCCCAGCCCGCCGCCCCCTCCCAGCCCGCAGCCCTGACCCCTTCCCCAGCCCCATCGCCTCCCCGTCTCTGTGCTCCCTCCCCTGAGCCGCCCCCTCCCAGCCCCGCCCCCACCCGCCGCTGCCTCTGCCCTCGCCCCTGTCCCGCGCCGCCTCTTCCCAGCCCCGCCTCCTCCCAGCCCCGCCCCCTCCCAGCCCACCGCCTCCTCCCAGCCCCGCCCCCTCCCAACCCGCCGCCCCCGCCGTTGCCCCTGCCCCCGCCCCTGCCCCGCCCCGCCTCCTCCCAGCCGGAGCTTCTTGAATGGCCCATCGAGGATCAAGATCCATGTGGCAACAAATGGCCGCATGTGTTCTGCTCTGGGTCTAGAGTTAGCCAAATCCAAGTTCAAGGTTTGGGGCTAAATGGCCCTCTGCCGCAGAACTTCAACAAGATATCAATGCTCGCCAACATTGGGATGCAGAGGAACAGCTTCACGAGGCCACTCCCTTCCTTCAGTGGATTGTCCGGGTTACAGTACGCGTACCTCGGTTACAACAAGTTCGATTTGATCCCGCTTGATTTCTTCAATGGGCTGACCAGCTTGCAGGTTATGGCTCTCGATTCCAATCCCCTCAATGAAAGCACTGGCTGGGTGTTGCCCACGGCCCTGGAGAATTGTGCTCAGTTAGTAAGAGAGAGAAATTATGAAGAGAAGGAAGAAGAGCAAATGGAGGAGGAAGAAGATGAAGGGTATGGACCATAATACCCTTCTTAACCACACCATGGTTTGAATAAACCATGGTTATTTTAATTTTTTGACGGTCAATCTGACGGAAGGGCACAACTGGTGACGGAGCAAGAAGTTAGGGGCACAACTGATATTACCAAAAAGATAGGGGTATAACTGATATTGCGATATCTCGGAGGGGCACAAGTGATAAAATCCCTTTCCTATATACTTTATTCATAGCTTGTACTTTTGATATTCCGTACTTCATAAAAACCATAATAAAGTATTACTCAAGCTTTCAAGGTGACCTATTTTAAAATCCTTAAAAATACATATTTTAAAATCCTATAAAAATTGGCATAAAATAAAAATAGCAAAACCAATTAAAGAATAAAACATAAAAATCTTGATAAAAAACACATAAAGTATTAAAACTTGGAAAAATCATCTCTTAACGACATATGCATTTCATCATGCACCAGCATATACGATTGTATTTATGGAAAGAGATTGATTATGTAATGGATTGATCCTTGAATGGATTTAAATAATGAGCTTGATCATCATCTTATACACCTACTTTTAGAGGAACTTCAATGGAAAATGGAATTTAGAAGCTTCATGTCACGTGACTAAGTTCCATAGGACAATGTTCAAACTTCAACCCTTGATGTTTAAGTTGATTACTTCATACCATGAGTATGATTCTTGAACAATAAACTACTATGAACTCTTGCACTTGACATTTAGGTCAACCTAAACAAAGAATTAAAAGACTTATTCAAGCCAGTTTTGTGTGTGTATAATTTTGCTTTGTCATGCGGGATACATAACCATGTCGTGGGAATTGCATACACCAGTGTATCCTCAACACTCCCTAGTAGCTTGGATATCTGCAAATCAAAATAACATGTTGAAATAAGATTTCATATGAGTATTAGTGTAACACCCCACAAAATTTGTTTTTTTTTTCGAAATCTTAAAACCTATTCAATATTATACTCGAAAGAAGCGTCTCGTCGCAAGCTTTCCAATGAGTCCAAAAACGCGTAATTCCGACTTCGGATGTGGGCGATATGAATGTTTTAGTGAAGAGAAGTCATGTATGTTGATGGGAATTAAGGGTTACGGGATTTGGTTAACTAATTACGGGTTAGGGTTATTTTAGGGATTCTTAAACTAGGATTTTGCACCTACAATATATTAATACCCCCACCCTTCATCTCCCCTCATTCCCACTCCTTTCCAAACCCTAATCCATCATCTTTTCCCCTCCCCAAATCATTCTTTTATATCATTTCCCCTCTCATTCTCTGAGGAACCAAAGGAAGAAAGGTGCAAGCTCCGTAGCTTCACGACAAAAGGAAAAGGAGGAGCGTCATCACAAGGGAAAGGCACCTCTCTCATCGGATTCTTGATCGAGTGATCAAGAAAACGGATTGGAGGCGTACGCTAACATAGGTAATGGATTTTGATGCTCTCCCATTCTTTTCGCTCACCTTGCGATTTGTACACTGTCATTATTTGGGGATGAATATCTGATTTTGATCCGACCCCATGGATCCTTTTTTGTTGTTGGTATACAATCTTTTTCCATTAAATCGTTGACTTAGGTACCCTTATAAGTTATAAGCGTCTCAACCATGTCATTTTTATGTTACGAGATATTTGGAGATAACTTTCACCTTGCGTTAACGTGGGTTCTATTAGGATTTCTTTTAAAGTGGATGCTAATTCAAACATATTGATTCCTGACTTGATTGATTTTTCCATCTGTCGTTAGAAATCTCGTTGCTTTTGATCACAATACTAGTTTTGCCTATAAGTGGGTGATTATGAACTACCCCTATAGATATATACCCATTTGTGCAGTGGTTCATATACATATGAAATCACTTGTTGTTAATATCCAATCAATTAGTATTATACGAATCAAGTTGTGTTTGGGATCAGACTCTTTTAGACTCTAATTTCTGGATATGTGACAATTGTCAAGGGGATTGCAGCTTTGGGTATATGATGACGAGAATCCTTATTGAGCAAAATATATCATACAGAATTGTACCGGAGTTTCCAACTGGTTCATTAAACAAGAAAAAAAATGGTCTTGTAATGTCATCTAATTGAAATTTTCTAATCATGATTTCATTCTTTGTTAAGGTTCTTTACCTTATTTTTCTCGTATAGATCTCAGCCACTAATATCTTTTAGCTATGGACCAATTGCATGCCTATTTATAGAAATATAATCAATGTTATGTAGTGTCACTTGCCTTATATTAGATAACTCTTAGACGTCAATACTTGCCAAGGATAGAAGGCCATGTGTTATTCTTTTGAATGGCTTGTTATGAATAATAATATCATATAATAGATTATGTATAGTTTACGTTCAAAGGAAATAAAATGAAAGGTTTCATTGTTTGACCTTCATATTATGTCATTAATATGTCTATGATTTTAAACATATTATCGGTCCTACTATTCAAGAGATCGACACCTCTGTAAATTAAGAAGATTCATTACAAAGTCGTTAGTTTTTTTAAGAATAAGGGAGAGAAATGTTTCAAGTATCCATTCTTTAGGTGATTATTTTTTTACTTCCCACTATTGTTTTGATTATATGGCTGCATATATATTTAAGATAAAGGATGACTCATTATTTATAAGTAGATTGATGACTTCTTATTGGATTGGCTGGAAATTAATGGCAAGCACTAAATATACCTGGATGTTACTTACCTTCGAGTTGTTCATAATTTGCAAGCGGGGGACGAGTATATAATCACTACAAGGTGGGTGCACACCCTTATAGTCCGGTTGAACCGACAGTGAGTCATTCCCCACTCGAGGGGCATCAAAGAGTGGGGTGGTGCTAGGTACTCTGGTGGAATTGAGGTGGATGCACGCATGTATCGCACCGTACGGATTCGTTTTGTGGTACTTGTTTTGGAGCGAGCGAAACTCCTCCGACAGACTCGGTTGACGGAGTTATGACTCTTCGGGCTATATGTTCCATGTCACGGGTGTTAGAGTACTACCAACTAGACTAGCTGAAGGATCGCGTTTGCGCACGGGTTTTAGGTTGCACTATGAATGGAGTGTTGCAGCCTTCGTTCCTAGTGCAGGCTTTCTCCTTTGACGAACGAGTCCGGGACAAGTAAATAAAAATATGGATTAAGATGTGTCAAAGATTTGGTTTTGATTGCATATGTGTTAAAGGCTTAAAATACAAGTGATTGTATATTGCTATGTGCTTTGAAAATGATCTCTCTTAAACTTGTTCAGTTACTGTATTTGCATTACCTACCTATAATATCTTGATTTATAATTTACCTTATCATTACTGGGTCAGTTGACTCATAAGTTATATTCTTTGGAAATCCAACAAGAAGTGCAGAACAGGAGACGGAGGCTCTTTTCGGTGGTGCATCTGTAGGACATTGTTGAGGTTGACTCTTTCTATTATGATGTAATAAAAAGACTATGAGGTTTTATTGTTATCCTTCGGTGGACATCTAGTTATCAATGGAAGTTTAAATTTTTCCTATAATTCTTTTTGTATGAATGGTATATCATGCAGGTTGTCTATAACTGTTGTTGGGTAATAATGTGAATGGGTGTTGAGATGCGCTACCGTCGAGGCGGGGCGTTTCAATTAGTCTATCAGTAATTAAGTAGTTAGTTTAGATGGTTCAAAAGTATCCATCACTATGGATTGTTCACATTCTATCCCATGTACCAAATAGAGTGCAAACACTCACTTTTTTATATAAAAAAATAACATGAGAAAAATGAATCTAGACCCATACAAAAGATAAAGATGTTGAGTAACACATTTCAAAGCAAATTTTTCTGACCCAACAGTACAAATGCCTACAAAAGAAGTCTTAACTAGTCAGGCTTCAACATAGGAAATCTATTACATTGATTAGGCTTCAAATACCTTAGTTTTACCTACTAGCAGCACTTGAACTTAAAAGAAAATACCCAACTTCCAAATGAAAGAGTTGTTAGAGAGAGAGAGGGGGGGGGGGGATATCAAAGGGTGTCAAGCCACTGTCCCAATTCATATCCTTAAGTAGGGAGAGCAAACACATTGTACACGTAGTACAATTACTTTGAATTTTTAAGAAGTACGCCTCGTGAGTCAACCGATTTGAGTTGAATTTTGGGTTGGGTCTGATTAGAGGTTCATGGAAATTGGAGTATGATGAATTTAAAATCTTAATTCCAAGGAAGTTCTGACGCATCTCAATTCCCGAACCTAGTCATGCTTAATTTTCATTTTTTTGTTTATGAACTTAGTATGGACTTAAATTCATTTCATATTAATGTTTATTTATTCATCAAATAAAGGTTCTAATGAACTAACAAATCATAAGTAGGGAGAAATGATTACACGTGTTTCATCTACCTAATTTTGAGTTGGTCACGTTAACAGATCATAAGTAATAGGGTTTGTACCAAAAAACACATTCGCATAAGTACATACATGTGAAAAGTAAGCATATACTAGCACTAATAAACAAAAAAATATGCAAAAAGGGATAAGGAAATATTGAAATTGTAGTGCATGCTTGTATATGTGTGCATACTATCCAAAGAAACCCGAGTGAATAGGTATGTAAAAATACGACCCTCGCCCAGAGACTAAGTCTGTAGATATCAATGGACTTAAAAATGAGTGGGAAAAAACAAGGAAACGGTTAAAATACACATGAAACAACATACAAACTTGCATATAATATATACACAAACAATCGAGCATGAGCCGTATTTGTTAACAAAGCTGACCCCGGGCTTTCAACTCATTTGTTTTCTCATCATCCCATGTCATAGGACTACAAGAAAAAAGGAAGTTGGCTTTAAAAAGGGTCACACCCTCAATAATATAACAAATGAGGCTGTCAAAGCCATTAAAAAAGCCCTCAAAAAAGTCAAAAAAATATTCTAGAAGAATATATAAGGTAAAAGTAAGATTAAGATCCCTTTGGACTACTAGAATCCTCATATTTATGACATACATATATCGACAGCTATCACATCATGCTTGAGGGTATATATGTGTACCCTCGGATGCCCCAATGTATTATAGATGTGAGTGAAAAGCCGAAAGCCTACCCATGCGGTATATAGTGTATGACATCCAAGGTAAGCTAGTTATTGGGGGTGCCCGTAAATGTGTTTGGAAAATATAAAAAAATTGCACAATATTCCCTTGCATAAATATTGATATAAATCAATCTGAATTTTCTAGCTTGTCTACATTCAATGTTTTATATATATTCTATAAAAACTCTAGTTTGCTTGTACTCAGCATTAAAGTTCATCATATAATGCTCTAAATTATAAGAGTACTCTCATGTTAAGATTTATGAAGGGCTTACATCTGAAATGTCGATTTCGGTATCGTTTGTATAACTATGCTTGGATCTTGTATATTTCATACATATCACATATTATATGATTTCTACTCGTATTTAATTTCTATTTTCCTTGTGTATTCTTTTTCCCCCTAGAACATAAAACAAACTAAGAAAAAAGGGAATAAAAATATGTTTCTTCATCATGTCTTTTTATCTATGTTCACACTCTCTTATTTTTTAATATATTACAAACAATAAAAGTAAATATCAACAAATATACGAGCATGCATCTAAATGTTATATGGGTATAAAAATTATATCAGATATATGTGCTTAACAAAGGAAACAAAAATAAATCTATAAAAAGGTGAAGATCGTGTATTTCATACCTATAAGAATGACTATAAAAAATCTTACATTTTGATTTAAGAACTTCTTGAACATTGGCCTTCATGAAAATGTGTAGACCATATTGAGATCTACAAATTCCATTTTGAATTTTTTTGAGATAGGTCGTTCTCCTATCTATTTTGTATTCCCGTGTATTTTTGTTTTTCGTTGTTTTTGTGAATTTGACACGTGGCCTCCATCGTTCCACACCCTTGGTATTGGTGTGGGTCAACGTCTCTTCTCATTGGCTACAAACCCTTATTACACTTCTTCTTTAATCTTGGGTGTTGACCCCAAGGTCAACAATGTGACTTTTTCCTTATTTGGATGGCATGCATGTTTTTGCATAATCCTTATTTTCGTGCTTTTCATCGAGTTGACCGAGACGTAGTGCCTCGGTCTCTACGTAAGGGTTGTAAACATATCTTGCATGCTTATTTACCCATATCTTTTTGACAAGTCTACGTACATATACATGCATATATCATGTCCTTTTTTGGTCTTCTATTTCTCAATACTTTCATTTGTTTTTAGTAGTGTTCAGAAGGCGACCGCATATGTGGTCACATATGTGTAAGCATTGTGACATCGTCGAACCGCATATACAATATTCGATCTATATGAGATTTTGGTGAGTATGCGGGCGACTAAACTGCATATGCAGCCGCATACTCGACTGCCTATATGATATACCCCCCTCCCATTAGGCATCTGATGTTGTTTATGCCCTTAAAGATTCAACTTTAGTATTTATTATCTCACTTCAATCTTCAGATTTTGTTATTGTTATTGTTGCTTGTAATAAATATTAAATTTCGTTAGCTGCCTTTGTAAATCCTTCAACTTGGCCTCTCTCGAAACCTATATCATAAGATCCGGCTCGTCAAAAGGAAACAAATAGAATTTGTTTCTGCATTGAACTTCATTTCAAATTGTAATGATTTTTGAAAGACAATGAAGTGATGAGGCTTGAGATGTCATTAATCCATAATGACTGTCAATAAAACTAATTAATAGTAATTAATGAAACTAGTGATGGATTAAAGACATAACCATCTTTAGCAAATACTAATTAAAGGTCAGCAAAACTTAATCGTGAATCGTGAAAAATAAATTGTGATTAGTGAAAGTTAATCACGATCAACACTAATTAAATATCATTAACGAATCTAAAAGCTTATGGAAGGTTCCAACTTAAGCCTTAGGTTTCAGATAAGTTTCGACCAAAATCACGAGCCTCAAATTGTTGTTAAGTGTTGAACTATGGTCTACTAACCATGATTAACGATTTTCTAAAGTCTATAAGTAACTCCCACTTATTCATTCTCTGCGATTTCGACTAGTACTACTACCCGAGGGCTAGGGTTGAGAGGTCAGGAGGAGGAGAGGGAGGTGGAGAAGGAGCGCCAGCGAAGCGCTGCTTGGAGAATGAGAAGGACAACACGTCCTCTCATAGTTAACTTCGTGTAGGCGGTAAGTAGCTCTGCCTTGAGCTAGGTTTTTTATTCATTTTTTTCAATTCATTTGGTGTTGTAGTTCGAGGATAAATCCGAGCATAGCCCTGCTCGGATGCAGGCGGTTCGGCCGTCGGTGAGCATACAAGTTCTTCCTATGACTCACTTACCCTCAGCAAGGGATTTACCGATTTTGCAATTATTATCGATTTTAGGGTTGTTTGATGAATGGGTCAGTGTAACATCCTACTTAGGTATGTGTAGTTGGGCCGTTAGTGAATATTGTGATTCGTCATACGTTTCACCCACCTAAGATGTGTGATGTCTACCGATTCTTCATCACTTGCAGTTATGTTATATTCTTTCAATTTCAATGTTATTTTCCTCTGAATGATTTTTTAGAGGAAGCTATTTCTATTTTTATTTTGAAATATGTCATGATATAAGGGGAAACTCTATCGAAGTTTTCATAGAAATATGTGCAAATATAAGGGAAAACTCTGCTTTCCATATAAATATCATATAGTATGAGAGGAAGCTCTGCTGAATTACGAGAGAAAATATGTTCTTCGAGTTCTTCATTTATTCTCTGTGTTCTTGGCACATTAATAGTGTTCTTGATACAAAAGTGAAATTCTATTATTTCAGGAGTCGTAAATTACCCTTTCTGGAAACAAATCATGATAAAAATACTGCATATGCCAAAGAGAGGGCTCGATTAGATAATAAAATACTTCCTCTCGATGTTGGATTTTCAAGTTTAATTGGATAAAATTTTTTTATTGTGTTCTGTATTTTATAGAATACTCAGATGCTTGTTTCATGATTTACTATAAAATAATCGCTAAAATATAGTTGGTGTAAGGAATCATTTTTGAAGTTGCTATGATTTACGTGCATTATTACATTGATATTAGATGAAAATGAACATGACATAAATGAGATCCACTTCGATGTTTGTTTCATTTTTTACGATAAGGATGACTTGGAATGGATACTACAGGTCGGACATGCATCTGTGGGTTTGTAACAAGAACATCTATATTGACAGGTCATACCTAGGTAGAACACGATTGCCCTATTATGATAAGTGCGCATGATACGAATGAGTGTTTTGTGATGTGTGGTACTCATCAGCCCATTAGGCAGGTTGACTAGCTGAAGATGTGATCATGCCATATGTAGGTACGTGCAGTTGTATAGCAGTTGGGTTATGATAACATGTACTTAAAGTCGCTAGGATATGTCATTAAATGTTAGCCTGTAGTTTTAAGCTACTGGGTCCTCGAGGACGGTGTGCTTTTTTGTTAATTAGGCTGAGGGTTTAATACCATGGATAATAAAAGAAAATGGATCCGTCAAGGTAGTATTGGAGGATTGGTTGAGGCGACATGCGACGGTATACACTCACTAGATCAACGCAATCTCCAATCCCGGAGTATCCACAACTTCGGAGTCCACGAGTGGCGAGGTAAATTCCCTAGACTAATCCTCGACGTGGAATATAATGAATATAACTTAAATTAATGAGAATAAATAAAACTTGCTGGTATAATAAGTTTTGTTAAACTATATTACCTCTTTATTTTTATATTCTTCGTTACTTAGCACACACTAATCTTTGTCTCGTGATTTTTAGAAACCCAACATGCATGAGAGAGTCATCGCAGTGACAGTAGCCATTCAACCTGCCTCGGTATCATTACTGTAGATGGTAGTTGGTAATCTTTTAATGCATTTCCTTTCTCGCTAATGTACATGTGAAAGGTTATAGTGGGACAATGTACCATGTAAACTTTATTTTGTGAATGAAAAAAGTTGAAATACTTATTTCTTAATAATTTTATTTGCAGTGTATTTCTGAATGTTAGTTGTGATTATTGATAAATTATTGTCGAGTAACCATATCCAGATATGAGAGGATTTAACAATCCGAAAATAGGGTTGTGACAACTTTCGATTGATTTTATAATAGTATGATATTTATTTAATTCATTTATTTAATTTAGCTTCTCTTGTTGCCCCATTCAAGATTTTAAGCTTCGATTGCTGCTACTATAGTTTATCATAAATGTTAAATTTAGTTATCCAAGCTTCAAATGCCGCTTCTGTTTTTTTTTTCTGTAAATGTTAATTAGTTTTTTTTGACTTTCAGTCGATTTTATAGTAATATGTTTTATCGTTTATTTAATTTCATTTATCATGTTGTTGCTGCCTTCGAACTTCAAATGATGCTAATGTTATTTATGTTTGTTCTGAAATATGCCAATTTCTTACTCTCAAATCAGTTCATCATTATTTTGGGAATTGATTTGTTTTGTTTAAGCCTTACTCCTTGTTGTTCAAGGGTACTAAACCACTTCAAGATGACCTTGTTAAGTATTGTAGAATGATTTCAGAGTTGAGGATTCCAACTTGCACTAGACTCTTCTTGTGTCTCCTGAGACATGGGAGGCTACTCACGAGGGAGAGGTGGTCCCACATCTTTTGCGTCGAGGAGAGCTCATGTGTTCTATGCATCTCAAGCTTGGAATCCACTGAACATCTACTTATGGGATGTGAAAAGACGGAAGAATTTCGACAGATCTTGAATGTAACTTTGGTAGATCATAGCAGCATGTCGTCATTATGGGAATCTCTCCTCAACTCTCGATTCCATCCAAATATCGAGAGATTTCTACCTTTTTGCGGGTTTGTGGGCTACGTGGCTTGCTAGAAACAACGAATTTTCCATGCTAAGAGGTTCTATGTTGAGAATGTTGTCCACCTTGCTCGGACTCTCCTCGAGTCTTGGATGTCTTGATCATTATTTTTTTAATATAGTGGGGCAGACACCTACACGTGTTTCCCCTCTTATTGGCTTAAAAAAACATCAAAAAGAATTTTTATTCATATTTTTTTCATTCTAACAATAAATACATCAACTAATTCCATATCTCGAATTCTTGTTATGAGGAATTATTTTATTTAAGTTGACGTCTTTTGAAAACACTTTGGTTGAAATCACAATGTACTTAATAGTATCATATTTATTCTATATTAGCTTGTTGAACATAAACATCTAATATTTGAATCTATCATTGTATTTTTAATTACTTTTAATTAAAATAATACAAAACCACATAATTTGCATATACTTCTGCATATACTTATGCCTACATGCTTACTCGCTTCAGACCGCCTGACCGAACAAATACTACGTACTGACTTTTCTGAACCTTGGTTTTTAGATGCTAATTCATGCTTATTTTTTTACGTACATGCATTTGTAAAAATGTTATATTAATGCATGCATACAATCGCCTGTTATGGTAACTGGCTCAATTTTCACGTGTTAAGTAGATGAAACTTGAGTTCATCAGTGGCCATCAAGCTAATTTGGCCTCATAACTATAGCAACAAATGAGTATCTCTCTAACGTACGTGGCTTGGATGCATTAGCAGACGGAAATCAATCCTATGGTGGTTATTACTCTTTATAGTTACAATAATCCTATGCCATGTTGATACCTTTTGCATTCTAAGATCAAAACACTTCAACATTTTAAGGAGGAAATAAAAAAGTACAAAACTTGTTCAGCTAGAGCAAAGATTAGTGTTAACGAGGAATTACAATAGAAATTTTTGAGAAGAAATAAGATTCTTTTTGCAATAAGAATTAGATGCTGAGCTCAAAAAGGGCTTTATAAAAGAACTAGTGGATGGGATCAAAAAGCTAAAGAATAAATGGGCCACATAGGAAGATCTACACGCTGTGAGGGGTTGATTCTACAAAAGGTAGGATAATGAACAAAGAAGAAGTAGTTGCATGTTTAAGTGTGATCCGAAGTGTTGGCACTACGTAGAAAAGAAGTCAGAAGAATCGTAGTGTACAAGATAATATACTACTCGATGACGTGAACTTGTCAAATGAATGATTTATGATTAAAAAGAATCACGAGCAAGGAATGGAGAAGGCTACAACATGTAAGGAGCCTCGTGTTGGTCATCCGACCAATTGTGCTTGCTATCAAAGCTTCAAAGATAAACTTTTTCAAGGTGCAAAGTGAGATTGGGCTTCCATGCACTTGAACATTTACCATTAAGATTTGGAAAACATTTTTTCTAAGAAGGTACAAGCATTGGGGGGGGGGGGTCTCCTTAATAACATCGAAGAGGTGGTTGAGAAGTTTAGCGTGGAAGATAATATTTCCTTGTCTAACACGAAAGTGATAGAAGTGAGGAAAATATATTTCTAGCGCTTAACAAAAATTACACATACACACACATAGAGAGAGAGAGTAACTGATTTTGGGTCAACGATGACTGAAAAACAAGGAAAATGAGTACGGTGAGGTCATTATACTATGAGAAGTTGAAGAGAGTGATCATTTGTGACATGTGGACTAAGAGGCCATACCTATATCTTCAAGGCTATGTTGGCCGAAGCTATTTCTTAACTTTTTAGATTGCAAGGATATATGCTCCTACTCGTATGGTATTTCATTACACAGATATTTTATGTCAACAAGAGTGACCGTGCTCTCAAATTTGAGTTTATTAGTTAAAAAAATCAAGATTATATTTTACAATGTTTAGCGTGATCAAAAGATTTATCAATGAATGTATAATCTAAATCCATTTAGATTAATCATATGATAACCAAAGAGTTGACATTATAAACCAATGTACAATAATAGGTAAGATCTATAAACAATATAAACATAAACCATATAACAAAGCACAAACATCCAAACTAAAAATACGTCAAGAGCACACACAAAAACTTTCCTTAAAGAAGTTTTCACACCCACTTCACCGGTGTTGTTAGCGATCCTCTCTCAGGATAAGAGAACATATGATCGTTGCCATTAGGGGTGTTCATGGGTCGAAAATCCATCCCATTTGCACCTAACCCGATCCAAAGCACGACACAAGGTCAACGGGTCACTCCGCTCCATTTTAACTGGTCATCCATTGGAACGGATATCCATTGTACGAGATGGATAATGGATTACCTGTGGGTATCCACAGATATTAAAATAGTATTACAATCTATATATAACAAAGAACAATAAAACAATAAAAAAAATCAATCAATATAACTTTTGTATACATGTGGGTTACTCCATTTAAATTTATGACTTATTTGGTATTATATATAGAGATTAACTTAAGCATGCATGTAGATCAAATACCCAATATTGGCATGACTATGGATGGAGACCACAAAGAAAAAAGAACCAGTAGAAGCTAGTGCATTACAGTTTGATTTTGGCAACAAGTAGATCCTCAATACCACCACACTGCATAAGCTAGTGCATTACGATAACGGTTTGACTGCATGTGGGTATGATTACTTTTATACAAGAGCCCTACGTGCTATTTCATCGTTAAATGAAATTAGACCTTGGAGTTAATTAGTTCATTTAAACTTAAAGCGGGACAATTCTACCATAAACTTGAGAATCTGATGTCAAAAATTGATTAAAGCGGGACAATTCTACCATAAACTTGAGAATCTGATGTCAAAAATTGATTTAATCCCTTTTTTGAAATAAAACCGATTCATTCACGTATATATAACATGCATCTATATAGGCAAATATGTGAGTATTTTCGTACATAACTTCTAAGATGCTAGTATAAGAATATAATTTCTTAGATTTTATTACAACCCCTATCATTTACTTAAAATATTGGTTTTAACCAAGAATAAAATGAGCCAATGTCTTATTGATTTCGTACGAGCAGTCATTCAATGGATATCTCAGAACATTTCTCTATCGCAACACGAAGAGTGATTGCATGGTATATTGCTATGACATCCTCTCAATGTTCAGTAACAAATAGAGAACGGCGATGCTCACGAGCAACGATGCACATAGATGGTAAGGTCCCTTCGAGCAAAGATCTGTGAGAGAGGAGGAGGTTATCGCAACATCGATCAGGTAGTTTTAGCCTCACCAGTCCCCTTTTGCCGTCTAACATGCGTCATCAATGGTGATGCTATATGCTGCAAGCCAGCAACCATCTTCCACTGGTCATCGAGCTAATCCCCTCGCCACCATTACCAAGCAACGGATACAATCCCCTCCACAACCAAAATACTTATATTTGTATCCGACTATTTGCATCCCCTACTAAATTGCACGACAGTCAACCATTCCGACAAGCGATGTGTAGGAGATCATCACATGTGATTACATCTAAATTAAATCGATTCTATACCTATTCATTGTTGTACCGTAACCGTTGCGTCGATGTTACATCCGATAATATCTCATTTTGATTATTGACGAGCCTGCACTAGTCTTCCAGTGGCCCTTATCTGCCTTCCTAGACTCTTAGGTGTTACGATTTTGTTATTTAGCCTTTTGTCCAGCAACAACACAGTTTGAGCTGCATGAGAGCATTGGGGGATCACAATGAGTTGCCAATGGATCATGGATGGGTGTCCACTGGATACCAGATCGGATGACCCATGTAAACGGATCAACTGGTTTTGGATACCCAGTCTAGAAAATCACATTGGATATCGGGTATCCGTGGAATACGAGAACTATGCACACCCCTAGCTGTCATGCATTATAATATTGATCATCCTCGAAAATACCTTAGAAAACAATATCCAAGAGAATACAAAGACCTTCGGTAGAAGAAAGCAAAACAAAGAACATGCACGTCTTGCAAGAGAGGATCAAATACAATTATGGCGGTAATAACTGTGGAACATGTCTCATTGAATCCATAACTATCACATGGAGAGACCCATTGGACTACTCCCCACGAAGCAATCAAAAAGGGAAACGACCAACAAAAATGTGAATTTTTCGATCATCAAATTCATCTTTTGCAATGCTGCAATGCCGCAAATAAAAAACTCCGATAAAAAATTAAGCATACAGTTGACACAATCAAAAAGGGTTCGTTTGGTTGCAGGATTGAGCAGGGTTGGGTTGAGTTGGAGTACCCCTGTGAATAGTAAACTGTGAAGAGGATTGGAATGTTTGGAAGGAGGAGTACCTCATGTTGTACCAACCCAACCCTGCAACCAAACGAACCTTAATGACAGCCCACTTGTTAAGGAAAAGTGAAAGCTGTTCCGGAGCCAAACTTCTCTTGCTCCGCGAGCCACATTCCCATGTCATTCTATCGCACATGCGCCCTGATGCAACACAGTCGAAAATAATAGTAAATTAATTAGTAATGCTAATAACCTGTGCTTTAATATCTCCGCTCGATCAATCGTCATCAATCGAACCCCAATTTCATCAGGGATAATGCATTTGGAACGTTGTTGAATCAGAAGATTCAGAACTACGGCACAATGCGCGTGTTTTTGTCACCTTCCCTTTCGAATAATCAAAACGTAAAATAAACAAGAGAAAGAAATATGAATATAATGTAATATTATTATAGAGGAGAGAAAAGCCAAAGTGGAATAGAAAGGGAGTAGTCTCTCTTCCCTTCCTCTCCGCCGCCGCTCTCCTCCTCCTCCTCCCGAATTTATTGGAATCGCCAGGTGGGTTCACCTCCATTCGACCATCACACCATCTCCCGCGAGCTAAAGATCCGATCTTTCTTCCTAGTTTCACCGCTTTCCGTTGCGAAGTTGGATTGTTTTTCACGTTTTGTCGTGATTCGTTGTTGCTGGGTTTCGGTCATTGGAGTGTCTGTTTGTGCATTTCGATCCTGTTTCGTGTTCGTGTTCTCTCGACGAGATCTGTGATGCTGAATTCTTGGGGCCTCTGCGTTTCAGGTTCCATTTGGAGAGATGTTGGGGGTCGCAAGGAGAAAGGTGGGATTTTGCTTTTTTTTTTCTTTTGTTCTTTTAGGGCAGCGGGTTTTGGAGATATGTTTCTTGATCACTGTTCAATCTCTCTTGCAGTTTCTTGGGCAGTCCCTGCAGAGGATCAGACCCTCTGTATATGCACTGAGGGATCCTCGTCTGGTGGTTGCTGACGAGGTTTTTAAATATTATTTATTTAATTTTCCTGCAAAACCTAATTGTATACACCTATCTATGATCTTGTATGGCTGGATATTTCTAGGAACTGCCAATTGTAAGATGTGGACCTGTTAGGAGCACGGGGTATCAGATATTTCCTGGTATGTAGTATCATTGTTTGCAGTAACGATGCCAGTGCAATTTCTTCTGTCATGCACCTATTGGATGATTAATCTTCACTGTCTGAGAATGCAGGTTCTCTAAATTACCAAAAAACATCGAGGTTGGTTCTTATTTTTGGGTTGTGAAGTTGTGGTTGCTGTATGACTGAACTAGTCTTTACCATTGGAATAGTTTCCAATGTTGCTTATACTGACTTTACTATGGACATCTTTTCAGGGAGCGGGCTGATTTCATGAAAGTTGGTCATCATAAAGGATGGATCCGGTCATTCTCTTCCGAAGATGGTAGTTTGTCGAATGAGAATCTTGTGTTAACTGTCTTCTTGGAGTATGAGCTGGCAGTAGCTAATATATTTGATTTTTGTACCTTGCTATCAAGGTGATCTGGTTGACGCTGTTGTCCCACACATGGGTGAATCAATTACCGATGGGACCTTGGCTGCTTTATTGAAAAGTATGTATTTGATATCTTTTTTTGTATGCAGTGTTTGTTTTTTTCTACGTCGCACATTTGTGCAGCTGTCTAGTTCATTTATTTCGATATTGGCATCTCAAATAACAGTTTGCTCTTTAATTGAATTTAAAACAGAACCTGGTGACAGTGTTCGAGCTGATGAGCCAATTGCACAAGTTGAGACTGATAAGGTGTCTTTTGGTTGATATTATGAATGACAATTTTATTCAGTTCATGTAGCAAATATATTGAGTTTAAAATGCCTATCCAACAAGATAATGTTTCCCAGGTGACTATTGATGTTAACAGTCCAGAAGCTGGGGTGGTTCAGAAGGTCATAAATCCTTGTTCATTCTCATAGTTTGTCTTTGGATATAATTTTTCTTCTATCTTTTAGGAACTTCAAAGCTGTTGCTAAAATTGCTTGCATATGTTCTTGATAGTATGTGGCCAAGGAAGGTGACACTGTCACACCGGGAACCAAAATTGCGGTGATATCAAAATCTGCTGTTCCGGCAACTCATGCTGCTCCATCGGAGGAAAAATCACCTGAGAAAGCTCCATCTAAAGAGGAAGCTTCATCCAAAGTGGAGGCTGAGCCACCAAAACCCAAACAAGAAGCTCCGCAAGAGCTCCGATTGAGAGTGCCTTCACCTTCACTTGCTAGAGTATCAGCTTCAGAACCTCAACTTCCTCCCAAGGAAAGAGAGAGACGAGTAAGTCTAGTATATCTCTGTGACACCTGAAACTTGCTTCTAAAATATCTTCTTGTGCCCTTAATATATGATTTTTTTCTTTTTCTTTTGTATAATTTTCCAGGTTCCCATGACTAGGCTCAGGAAGCGAGTTGCTACCCGTTTGAAAGATTCTCAAAACACATTTGCAATGCTGACAACATTTAATGAAGTCGATATGTAAGCTGTGAAGTTTATTCCACCGGTTTATTTTTCCAACTGCAAGTATAATTCTCAGTGTTCTGTTGTCACACGGTAAAGAATAGTATAGATGATAAATAGGATGGAGCAAGGGGTAGTATGATTTCTACAGGTGCAAAATTTTCTCTTATTGATTTCTTAGTAGATGATGACGGCATGGAATTTGAATTACACAATTTGACGGATGGATTTTGTTTTGTATCTTTCTTATCACTGTTTTCTATTTTATAAGCTCGTGTTTTGGGGAAGTTTTTTATTCTATTTGGATTCCATCAAAAGAGATTCTATGTTCTACACTTGGCTCTTTATTATTTTGTTTTCACAAGTAATAAAGCAGGACAAGACCTAATACTATAGAAAAATGGAAGAGATACAAAAATAATATTGCATGGTTTTATAAATAGATGCAGTTGTGCATCCCTTGAGAAGTGAATAAAAGCATTGCGTATGTGACTTTCATGAAAAACGAAACATGTATGATGTTGACTTGATTCATATAATAATGCAGGACCAACTTGATGAAACTTCGATCTGAATATAAAGATGCTTTCCTGGAAAAACATGGCGTGAAATTGGGTCTTATGTCCGGCTTTGTCAAGGTATATTGATCTTAAGGAATTGCAAGGGAGAGAAAGAGGTTCTGACCACATTATGCATTATGTTGTAGGCTGCTGTCAGTGGGCTTCAGAATCAACCCATTATCAATGCAGTTATTGACGGAGAGGATATTATATATAGAGAGTATGTTGACATCAGCATTGCTGTAGGAACTCCCAAGGTTTGTTTATTTTTTTGAATGTAAAGGTGTTCACCCTTTGAAAGTATTCACCTACTATTTATATTCCTTCAAATTAACCCCCAAGGTTTTGTTATATTCATGGTTTTTTTTGCGAGGTTGAGGTTGCCACCTTTATTAACTATATTTTTTTGCTAATGTTTTGCGGCTTGGGTAACCTTTACTCACTTTACAGTAGCAGTTTTCAAAAACCTTTTCAATAGTAAATATAAAGTAAGTGCATCAAGAATTGATCATTCATGGTGCATACTTTTTACTGGAGTCTGAAATAGTTTTTGTAGTGTCATCATTTGGAAATTAGAATAATGGTAATCTTATACTTTGCCAATGGAAGGACTTAGCATCTACAAATAGATGTGAAATTTATTATTAATCACAATACTAGGTTTGCCAGATACCTTGTAAATAATTCTTGGCGGCGCTGTATATCCTTTTCAGTTAGTTCACTTTTACTTTATACACAAAAAGATGCACTTATTTTCGAAGTAAAGACTCTCTGGAAGTTGCAGGACAAGGTTTAATCTCTAAATTGGAGCAAACATAAAAAAAACCATCGCATTTCACGTTAAATAATAGTTGCATTATTGCATTAGATTATTATCACAGAAGATATAGACCTATGTTATACTTCTCTGGCCTCTAAAAAACATCTGTAATAATTCAGCAATTTCGTTAATTCTTGGTTAAGCTTTATGTGCCGATTCTCATTTGTGCTTATAGTTATAAAGTTAAAGATTATATCTCCAGTTCCCTTACCTAATGATGTAGCAATTTGTTATTTTATTTTCGTGCCTAATGATGTAGATTTTTTTTATTTCATTCTTGTGTGGCTATGCATGTTGATGAGCATTTTATACTCAATTTCTCATGGTTATCCTTCTTTCCTTTGGTTGAGACGTGGTTATTGTACCTTTTTTGTAATCTACTTGGTTACATGATATTTGTTTTCTGGGTATTTTTTCACCAGATTTTCCATTTTTCCATGAATGATTAACGTAACTGGAATGATGCTTGTGCTGGCTTGGGGAATTTTTTTGTAGCACACGCGCATGAATATATATGAGAATTTTACTCCTTCAACTCTTAGGCACCCCGTTAGTAGGATGGCGGGAAACAAGGGTGACCTATTCTTGAGTCCCATTTGGTTCGTGGAATTTGAGCTTGGGAGGTGCATTTTAGATATTAATTCATCAATGTTGGTCGTTTTTTGAAGGAGTGGTTACTGCAGAATAAATGATAATTGTGGGATGGGTAATGGGAATACGGAAAAGTGGTGTCTTTGCTCTAGGGAGTAGGGAGATATGGGATAATATTCCACATTTTGCAAGGATAAGTGGTGGGATCCACATTTGTATTGATATAAACTTATCCTGGGCCAAGATCTTATTCAAGGGATTTATCCTCCATCTTGAGTGGAACACTGTCTTCTAGCTTATTCTTTAATTAATGAAATTGGATGTGAACAACTTTTTCTTCATCATTCACATTATAACAGTGAGAACATAATTTTCATTCTTGAAATATTAAAGTAGATATGCATTTGCATGGAAGCCACTTTTGCTCAATTATTATATTAGCATGCCAAAATTCTCATTTACTTTATCTTCTCAACTATAGTTTGCTTCTTGCATTTTCATGACATGATGCAACACGAAATTAACATATAGGGCTTGATTTTTTTATCCGTTAATTAGAGTTTAATTTTATTTACGTTTATTTGAGTCGTTGCAATTTTTATTTAAATAAACGAGATCGTGTGTGATGTCAAATTAGTTAGTCGGTTTTAAATTTGAATTTTGAATTTGAAATTAGAGTCAATTAGGATAAGGTAGATTTGAATTTTGATTCAAATCAATTAGGATCGGTTGAGATTTTATTTCGAATTCAAATTTGATTCACTTTATATTTTTGTAATTCCACCCCTCCTATATAAAGGGGTTGGTAGTCTATTGTAAGGGAGAGTTCAGTTCAGACGATATGAAAAATTGAGATTTATCTCTCTTCTCTTTCTATTCCTTCTCCCTCGATGCGATCTACGCGCTTCTTCTTCCTCGAATCTCGCGCAACCGGCGTGCCTTCTCTCCTTCTCCCCTCCAAATTATTCTTCCACCAAATTTCCACCATCAATAATTATTTTTCCGTCGTCGCAAAATCCATTTTTGCGTCATTTGGTATCAGAGCATGACAACCGATCATTCCTACGATTCGACGATCATGTCGAGTATTGGCATTTGCAATTCGATCTGAGCCGTCTATCTCATGGCTCACATTCACGTTCGTGTTCGACGAAGTTCAAGAAACACCTTGTATCAATCATCAAGGTCCAAGAATGGTTGGACGCGCTAATCGAGGAAGAATCACCCGTCAACGACAAAATTCAGATCACTACCCTTTCTGCGCAACCCACTTTTGAGCAAGAAAATGAAGGTACTTTCATGTAAGATGAAGATTTTATTGATACAACTTTGATACAACATGAAATAGATGACATGGGACCCATCTTTGACGAGGATCCTGTAGAGGGTGAAGTTCAAAATCTCGATCTGTTTGCGGGCGACGTCGCTATCCAGGAAAATGTGGGACCGATTTATACTGAAAGCATCGTGGACGAGCATAATGATTTCCCTGCCGATGGCTCCATCGTTGCTGTCCAGGAAGTTTCGACCTTACCGGCCCTGCCAACCCTGAACGACCACATCAGCGGTCGCCCTTGCGCTTCCCGATGCCTCCTACTTCGTCATCATGGCGCCGCACACCTACGCCATCCCAGAAGCGAATACCATGGAGGTCACGACTCGTGCACAGCTCGCGCACCGCAGATGCACCGTATTCGCCGCCCGCAGTGCCACTACCGCCCGATCTCGAGCTACAACAACCATTGCGCACGCATCAGGCGCAGTCATCACCTTGCGTGCAAGCGGGGGTCGCCGCACCTCGTTCCTCGATGCTGCCCGAGGCTTCCCTGCCTAATGCGTGGCCGCCGCGTACTGCCATCCAACCCAACCCGCCACCACCGCCACTTTCTATTAGGGAAATACGAAACCCTAACGAGGGGCTCCTTATATGTGGGATTCAGATCCCATAAAATTTGGGATGGGGATTTAATTTGGAAAAATTGCAGGGAAGGCCCCACTTACAAAAGTTATTATCAAAAGGGGCAATTGGAGGACATGTTATGTTATGGAATCCTTTTAAGTAAAGGGGTACGGAAATTTCAGAGACGTCCTCCAATTGAAAAAAATTACAACAATAACATTGAAAAGGATGTGATGGGGGGAATTTGAAACTACAATTTCAACATCGAATTCTCCATCGATGGAACGAAAATCAAGCAATTCGTTAGGAGACAAAATTTTCAAGTGGAGGAGAATTGATGCAGCACGAAATTAATATAGGGCTTGATTTTTTTATCTGTTAATTAGAGTTTAATTTTATTTACGTTTATTTGGGTCGTTGCAATTTTTATTTAAATAAATGAGATCGTGTGTGTTCTCAAATTACTTAGTCGATTTTAAATTTGAATTTTGAATTTAAAATTAGCGTCAATTAAGATAAGGTAGATTTGAATTTTGATTCAAATCGATTAGAGTCAATTATGATCGGTTGAGATTTTATTTCGAATTCAAATTTGATTTACTTTCTATTTTTGTAATTCCACCCCTCCTATATAAAGGTGTTGGTAGTCTATTGTAAGGGAGAGTTTAGTTTAGATGATATGAAAAATTGAGATTTATCTCTCTTCTCTTTCTATTCCTTCTCCCTCGACACGATCTACGCGCTTCTTCTTCCTCGAATCTCGCACAATCGGCGTGCCTTCTCTCCTCATCCCCTCCAAATTATTCTTCCACCAAATTTCCACTATCAATAATTATTTTTCCGTCGTCGCAAAATCCATTTTTGCATCATGACACCAAAGAGTTCCCTAGGAAAACCGCAAAACTATAGGTAGATTTTTTGTTTTTAGGGCTTCCTGCGTAGTCAGTATCTGCACAAGCTGTGATGGTAAGAAATATTCCTATGCTACATAACAACCTCGTATACAGAGAAGACTACATATGTCTTAGGATCATGTAAGCTGCTCCGTGTGAGTTTGTCATGTTTGCTCCATAGATTGGATAATTTTGCTCACAGCAAATGAAATATCTGGCATGGTAATAGTCACGTAAAGGAGCTCTCCAACCATCTCCATGTATTTACTCTTGTTCACTTCATATGTATAGTCATCATAAAGCTTCATGCTAGGATCCATGGGAGTAGTGGCAAGTCTGTAGTCCACTAACCCTGTCTCTAGAAGGAGATTTGTAACATACTTCCTCTAAGTCATCACAAGACCTCTGTTGTTCCTAGCAAATTCATGTCAAAGGATGTATCGTAGTTCATTAAGATCCTTGGTAAAGCACGCTTGACATTCGGTTGGGAAAGTGACCTTTCTCATACCACAACAATTGAGAGGAGGATCTGAAGGGTAGAATGACGAGCCACGTGGAGAACATGTCCTGATAGTTCACCCCATATGTCTAGGTGAAGTCACGTACCATAAGTCTAGCCTTGTAGCAATCAACACTGCCATTTGCATGGTGCTTCATTATAAAACCTATTTGCAGCTAACCACAAATGTAGAAGTTTATTTATATTCTTGTATCTTTTATCTATTTATCTTTTCATTTATCTACCTTATGTAATTTGCCTATAGACCTCTCCCTATATAAGAGAGTCTAGGGCTCAAGGAATAAACATGATGCTTATTTTTCCCAACATGGTATCAGAGCGGCGGTCCTAGACCGGAGCTCTCGTACCGAACCCTAAACCTAACCCTCCACCATCAAGCCTCCGCACGCCGCCTACCATCGACGCGCTGCCTCTCCGCGCGTGCACTTGACGCGCCGCCTACCTTGCGGCTACCTCCACACGTGCAGCCTCTTCGCGCATGCCCTCGACGCAACGCCTCTCGTGCAGGCTACTCCCACGCGTGCAGCCCCTTCGCGCGCTCCCTGCCCTCACACGCCGCCTCCACGCGTGTAGCTGTGCGGCTGAGCCCAAGCACCGTCTTCCCGTGCGCCAACCGTACGTGCTCCTTCTGCACGTGTGCTGCCGGTTGTCCCTAGGGTTTCACCGTCCCTAGGGTTCAGTTGTCATCTTCATAAGCGGCTCTCCGTTCGCCTCCAGGTTGATGGGTTTGGTTGCATAGAGGTCTACACGTGCAACTAAACCTAGTCATGTCAGTGTAGACCAACTCTTATCTTGTCTACAACCCTTGTTTTCTCCAGTCAGAATGTCAGAAAGCAAGATCGAGATCCCCACTACAGGCGCCTTCAAAGGTCCTGCGCCTATTGTGAAGATGGATGGGTCCAACTATGAGTTATGGGCCATGCAGTTCATGAGCCTAATGAAGTCGATGGGTAAGAAACATATTCTTACCGAGGATGAGCCTGAGGAGAAAACAGGGATATATGCCTCATGGGAGGCTGATGACGCATATGCTTAGGTCTGGTTGTCTTGTACCCTAATTCCAGACATTGCTTATGATGTCTTGCATCAACCTACTGCCAAAGTCATGTGGGACATTCTTGCCGCCACGTATTCACAAGCCAAGAATGAGACAAAGATCCTACAGCTCTAGCATGACATCTTCACGATAAAGCAGAATGGTCGACCCCTGCATGCTCACTATACTGCATTGAGGGGAATGTTTGAGAGGCTTCACAGTTTCATGCCTCTCACAGCTACTCCAGAACAATTGAAAACATATCGGAACGCGACGATGGTGGGAGTCTTTCTAGCCTTTCTTGATTCACAGTACGAGGCGGCTTCTTCTCAGATTCTAACAGATGCTACCATTCCTCCAATGGAGGAGGCCTTTCGACGATTGAGCCGAATCAATATCTCAAGCTCTACTACTGTGCCAAATTCCTCTGCTATGGCAGCCTCTAGAGGAAGAGGTAATTCATCTCATTTCCGTGGACGAGGACCACGTGGTAGGGTTGGCCGTCTTCGTGGATTACATTGCTCAATCGGAGTATAGAGCTATGGCCCAAGCATGTGTAGAAGTGATGTGGGTTCGCGCGATTCTGACAGATCTACATATAGATGTTCCACTTCCCATATCACTAGAATGTGACAACCAGGCTGCATTATTCATTGCCAACAACCCTGCTTTTCATGAGAGAACGAAGCACATTGTGGTGGATTGCCATTATATCCGTGATATGATCCAGAAGGGCTTCATCTCTACTACACATGTCAGCTCAGGAGACCAAACGACAGACATCCTTACTAAAGCGTTGCCTCGGGGTCCCTTTCAGAAGTGCTTGTCCAAGATGAGCATGATTGATATCTATGCTCCATCTTGAGGGGGAGTGTAGAAGTTTATTTATATTCTTGTATCTTTTATCTATTTATCTTTTCGTTTGTCTACCTTATGTAATTTGCCCATAGGCCTCTCCCTATATAAGAGAGTCTAAGGCTCAAGGAATAAACACGATGCTTATTTTTCCCAACAACAAATGCTCTTGCAAGGGCAGTAACCAAGCTTCATGTGCCACAAAACTGGAGCATAACCATCTCCTATTCCATAACAAGAAGTCAATGATTGTCTCACATAACCTCCTGATATGTGCGTGGGATTGCAACAACAGATCCCACCATAAACTTCTTGAAATCCTATGAAAACACCCTAATGAAACATGTCAGCAAAGGAGCACAAGTACATCTCCTCTTCAGAAGAGCAATGGGTTGATCAAGATTCTCTAAATGATCTGTCTTATGTATAGTACTCTCCTAAGGTGCTACAAACTCAACTTGTAAAGTCTACCACTGTACAAACCAATTAGTAGTACTATCGATAGAAACCAAGTGCTCAGAATTTACTTGGGGTGTGTGGACGATGGGGAAGGCACATAAATAGGTGATAAAGTAATGACCCGCGAATGTAGTAACGAGGCAAAGTCTGAGTCACATGAGGAGTAGGAGTTGTGGTGGGAGGTTGAGATAGAGGAGGTGGAATGTAAACCTCCTCTTCAAACTCAGACAAAGTCATCCTGTTACATGTGGGAAAAAATACATAGTAGACTCAAAGAAGGTGACATCAATACTGACATAGTACTTCCGTCTAACATGATCAAAGCATCTGTACCCTTTCTGAGTTCGAGAGCAACCAACAAAGATGCACTTTACAGCTCTGGATGAGAGCTTATCATTGCATGGAGTCAAATGATGAATAAAATCCACCGAGCCAAAAACACGAGGGCTAGTAAGAAAAGATCTTTCGAGAAATGCAATCGAAAAAGGGATCTTTTCTCCTAACACGGAGGATGACATACGGTTGTCCTGATAGCAAGCAATGAGGATGGCATCACCTCATAAAGAATGATGAGCATGACTCTAATTAAGAAGAGTTTTAGTAACATCTAGAAAATGACGTTTAAGCTCACCAATACCATTCAGTTGAGAAGTATAAACATAAGAAGTCTGATGTATGATGCCACGGGACATGACGAACTGAGAGAACTGAATGGCACAAAACTCCAAGCCATTGTCAGAGCAATTCTTTATTTTAATAATGAAAGAATGAATAATAAACCCAACCTCAAACTTGTTTTTCATAATAAAAAACCTAAAAAAGTCTAGAAAACTCATCGACAACAACCTAATAGAATGTGCCGTGGTGATCATCAACATGACTGGGATCCCAGATATCAAAATGAACTAACTCAAATAAAGAACAATTACTATGGATCTGACAACCAGGAAAATTGCAATGGTGATGCTTCTCAAGCCGACTAGCCTTGCACTGAAAACTAGATTGAGGAGGAATATGCAAGACTCTACACATCTTCTGCACATGAAGATGACCAAATTGAAGATGTCACATATACATAGATACTGAACCAATGGAAATGGAAGATCTGCCTGCATATGGGGATTGGACCACTCCGTATAGGCATCCTTGCTCATGACCATATCCAATCACATTGCCTGTGAGTATATCCTGAAAGACAAGAGAAGAGGGGTCAAATATGCTGTGGCAATTTAGATCCTTAGTAATCTGACTAATAAATAACAAGTTCATAGAAAAATCAGGTGCATGAAGTACATTCTGCAGAGACATGGCTGGTGTCACTCGAGCCTCTCTCCGTTGTGTCACATGGAATGTGTCCCATTTGCGATGATTACATAATGATTATAGATATGCCAAGATATATCAAACTATAAGAGTGAACTGTGCTCTGTGTACCCCGGATATGATGAGATGCCTGAAGTCCATAATCCACTCTGAAATGCCTACTACGTGGCAACTAGTAAGTGCATAGGCTATACTTGAGATATTGACAGAGGCAGAGAGTGCAACATCAAAAGGGCCCGAAGAAGAACTAGTAGGACCTTTCTAACATGATCTTCCTCAGAAGGGAGATAAGGGCGTTTAACTTCTGATCAACATAAGTAGAAGTAGAGTCAACCTACAAAGCATCACAGGGAGACACGAGATAACCATGCTTCCGATAGCAAGTGTCTATAGAGTGGCTAGAATTGTGGAGGTATATACACTGTGGATGAGGATGCCCACCTCATCTGTCTTGAATAACACATCCTTTGAACTATGTTGAACATCCTCTGTCGTGAAATGCGGTCATCGCAAATGAGGTCTGACTAGTGGCAATATGAGGCACCAAGATCCCGCTCAATCTGTTGTAGGCCTCGTTTGTTGGAGGTATAGAAGCACCTGTGAGAAGCTATGTGTGGGTGGCATTGTACTGTGAGTTAAGCGTCATCAGAAATACTCCAACCATTGCGGTATTCTTGTATGCCACCTATTGCTATGTGGAAGTGTTGAGAGGTAAAAAGCTCTGAATTTTCTCAAACACGCCCCTGAGCCATGAGTAGAAAGCATGAAGAGGGCGACCATCCTGCTTGGCTGTGAAAATGTCGTATTGAAGTTTCATGATCTTCATCTCATTCCTCGTGTTAGTATATAGCTGCGAGAATGTCCTACATTACCTTGGCATTGGGATGATGGAGAGTATTGTTGGCTATCTCCGCGGCCATGGTACTAGATAACCAAACACACACATACACATCATCTTGCTTCTAAGAAGAGTTCACCCCATTTTTGTCGGCTGACTCAAGCTGCTTCAGAATGCACTCCTTGTTGCGCTCCATAATGCTTATGAACTGCGTGGACCATACCACATAATTGATCCAATCCATCTTGACAATGGGTGCTGAGCCTTTAAAGGCTCCAGAGGAGGATAAATCAACCTTGCTCTTTGACACGATGGAAAAAGAAGTTCGGGAAAGACATAAATGACGTTATAGAACAATATGAAAATGTGTACACAATCATACGAGGAATGAGTTGTGTATGCAGACTCAAAGCACAACCATTCTCATTAATATTGGAGGCACGCTAGGGTAGTGGATGGGTCCTAGATGTATGGAATTACCCTTAAAGATTCAAAAAGACCATGATGCGATCTAGAATGTCAATACTGTGTTGCACGGAGCCGTAGATGGCTAGGATAGTTGTGAATGAGATAGATCATCCACACGACTTAGCAGTGGTGGCTAGAACCATCATTGACTACTGTTGGATGCCACCGCATGCGGCAAGGCCATTGACAACCCCCTTTGGGTACAACGGGTTGGGTTGCCGCTAGCGGGGTGGTCAGAGGAGGGCACGAGATGCCCTAGGCAACGATCGGAGGGGTCGACGCCAATGCCCTAGGCGTCAAGGGGATGTGAGAGGGGTCAATGCTTTAGGCGGTGACCATGGAAATGAGGGACACCAATCAGAGGGGATGCGCGGAGGGGGCAATGGGGTGTGCGAAGGTTGGACGGTTGGGGTGGGTTGCGTGAGGCTCATGGTTCTAGTTTAAGACCGTCGCTCTGATACCACGTGGAAGGAAACTAATGAACTATAAATTCAGATGGTCATAGGGCTCTCTTATATATAGGCAACGATTGGAGGGGTCGACGCCAATGCCCTAGGCATCAAGGGGATGTGAGGGGGGTCAATGCTTTAGGCGGTGACCACGTAAATGAGGGACACCAATCAGAGGGGATGCACGGAGGGGGCAATGTTGGTGTGCGAAGGTTGGACGATTGGGGTGGGTTGCGTGAGGCTCATGGCTCTAGTTTAGGACCGTCACTCTGATACCATGTGGAAGGAAACTGATGAACTATAAATTCAGATGGTCATAGGGCTATCTTATATATAGAGAAGAAATTCTAGAGGCAAATTACATAAGATAAACATAAGAAATAAGAAAATACAAAATAATTCTCTTAAGATAGAACTTGAAAAACTCTACTCAACACTAGCCCTCGCTATCAAACTTGTCAGAAACATGAGAATAATCGACTAAGTTAGGGAGAACAAATGGAAAGGGATGCTAAATAAAAACCTTTTTCTTGTTATTTTATCCTCCTATTTTTTCAACCATCACTTCTTTTTTAAACTCTTATCTTACTTTTTTTTCTCAATTTCTCACGCGATCCTTTTTTTCTTTTCTTTTTTCATTTTTCGTTCCCTTCCCTTTTTTATAACAAGAATGGCTCACGTGCCAATAATTAGGGAGTAGATAACTCCATTTTTTAATTTATTCCCAGAAGACTTTTATTTTTCATTTTCTTCTTACTTCTTACTCATGCATTCCCCCTTGCTTGACTCCGTTTTTGCTGTTGCCTTTTCTGCCTCTCCTTTTTCCTAATAAACTTCTCTCATTTTTAAACCCAATGTATGTGGCTTTGCCGGGCCTTCAAATAAAAAGCAAAATAAAATAACACTAATGGGTCGAAGCCCAAACATAAAATCTGCCCTAAATCTCCCTATATAGGGTTCACAATGGAACCATGTATTGTTGAACCCATCTTATCCTTTTTTGCTAGGATTGGAAGAGCCCTTAAGATGTCTGATTGGTGGTGCTGGGTCACTAGCGGCTGGAGGGGCAAGCATGAGTAGACCAACGTTGTTGATACCTATGTCGGGGATGTTGCGGAAGGCCATGATATGCTTGAGGACCTTGATGTCAACATTTCGAGATAGCTGGCCAGTGGCGATCGGTCGCCAGTGGTGGGAGGGGCAAGCATAAGGAGGTCAATATTGACGATATCCATGCTAGGGTTGTTGCAGAGGTCTGTGATATGCTTGAGGACCTTGATGGCAGAGGTCTTATCGAGGAACTCCATCGAGTTGAAGAGGATGATCGAGATGTTGACATTTGGAGAGGGAGAATACGACATGCACGAGATTGAGAAGGAATGCACATGGCTCACATTCATGAGGGCGTTGCCAGTGTTGCTGTTGGTGGCCATGTCATCGCTTCTGTGATGGAGATGTGTATGAGAACAAGGATGCTCGAGAACGACATGTGTTGCTATGTCGGTCGCATGTGTTGTTGTTGTGCACTCTTTTGTGCCAGGCTTCTTCATCACAAGAGGGACCCATCGATGTTGTTCATCATGGAATTAAATCTTGGAAAAATACACTTCAAAAACAAAAATGTAGCAAAAGATCTATAAGAACATAATAATCTCGATAAAAATTTAACCTCGAAAATGAACCCAAAGTTGACTCGTTTTGATACCATGTGAAAATAAGAAAAAAATGATAATGGACTCAAGAGCAAATGGAAAACATAGATTTCACGTGGAACCTAACTCCCCAAGGAGGAAGAAAGCGACAAAGGGCTGCTTCTTCTATTAGTTTCTATTTAAATGTTACAACGGGTATGGGGCTTTATATATAATCCCATCAACATAGCAAAGTCCCGTCAATGGTCGAATGGGATTTAACATGAGTACAATGTAATTGGATCCTGGAAAGATTGAGTTACTCATCTATGACATTCTTTAACATTAATACTATGTGAAAAGAAAAGAATATTGAAGCAAGTGAAATTTCTAAGTGGTACACGTGACAGACAGGAAGGACATGGTTAAGAAAGTGAGAGAGAGAGAGAATGATGAAGGATGGGAAAACATGTTCGCACGAGATTTTGGATGAGAGTGCATGAAGATGTCTAGATTGTCTGGTAGATGAATACATAATGCTGTGTTGGGGAGGCGAATGGTTGAAGAAATGAGTGGAGGGTAGATAAGGAGCAATAAAATTAAGAAAAAGGAGGGATAACGTCAGTGGTTTAACCAACTTTAATATCATTTACTCTATCTCCAACATCAAGGTTTAATCCCTATACGTGATGTGTGTGGGATTTGAGGAAACAAGTGGATGGTATAAAAGAAGCAATAAATATAAGAGAAAAGAGGGACAAAGACAGTGGTTTAACCAAATTTAATATCATTAACTCTATCTCCAAGATGAAGGTTAACTCCTTTTTAAAAGGAGGTTGCATCGTGACTTTATGATGAAATGATGCAACCCTGAGAAGCAAGGCATGCTTTGGTGGAAATTACATCTATAAAAATAAGCAAAATGCAATTAAAAAAAAATAAAGAATAAAGTAAACTAAAAAAATGAATTACATCATCATGTTCACTGTTAAAGTTTCTTCTTCAGTTCTTTACTTCAACCTATGCAATTGGTGTTTTTCATTATGCAGTCACAATGCAACGGAAAGAAACTGTAAAAAAATGATTGGAAAATATGTATACCTTGACTAAATTTTATGGGAGATAGGAAGCTAGAAAAAATAGGGAAACATGAGTCATTTTGATTCGAAAGATCAATAACAGAAGACAACCTGTGTAAAGAGTGGTTGACCTGGGTCTAAGGTGTAAGGGAAAAATGGAGCAAATAAAGCATAGATAGGAGAATTTACATGCGAGTTAAGATATTTCTCTGATCCTTTATAAAGGATTTTTTTACATATATGTCCTTCACTACTTTCACAACTACACATGTATCTCCACGTTCTTTGTAACACAAATAGATGTGCACAATTTCGTTAGCTTCACTTAATTAATAATGTTAAATCAATCAATAGGATATTGTAAAACTACTCATTTGGCTGTTGCCAATGCAACTTTTCCATCGTCGACAACTCCTCCAATAGTTCTATTATGAAACTTCCTCATTTTTGATAAAGACAAATTGCAATCATTTGCAGTATTCAATGGAATCGTTTAAAACGGGGAATTCTGGCGGAGAAGGGGGATGAGGATCGATGGTGAGTGTGTGGAGTCATGATGGGGTTATTAACATACAAGTGGAGGGAGGGGGGTGTGGTGATGAATGGGTTGTGGGGTATAAACACGTGGTGAATGAGGGTATGGGGAAAGGCGGGAGAACAAGCTACATTGATTCACAAGAAGGGATAAGCATGGGTGGATCATCGACATTAATCAATGAAGAAGATGATGGAGACGTTTTAACAACATTAGCGACAATGACAACTGAAAGGGGCAATTGGAGGGGGTGTGCACGGTAAGGCGACGATTGAAGGAAAAGTGCGTGAAAGGAGTAGGTGTAAGGGTACTATTATAACAACAAAATAGGATATAAAACAAAATAGGATAATGCAACAAGAAAGGATCCCCACATGGAGTTGAACGCTTCGCCTACCACAATCTCTACAAAATGACATTTGATCATGAGTCCTTAAAAAGGTGACTAAAAGTTCCAAGAAAATTGAAGTCCCTCATAAAGCGTTGATTGCTGTGGCAGAGTGCCAACCACCTTACCCAACATGTAGGTCACGAGGAAAGCCCTACAAGCCTCCCTATTAGCACATTCGAAGCCATGCTCCTTTTGCTTTCACTAGAAGTAGATGCCATGCTTCGCTTGTGGAGGTATGAGAAAATGCTTCATATACGAGGCTTGTAGGTGATCATCCTCCCCGCAACCCAGTCAGACAAGCAGGGTCCGACTTTCTCACACTTGTTTCCCCATTCCTCAATTTCGGAAGCATGTCGTCTCACTTGGTATCCACCTTCCCTTGCCTCCTTGCCCCTTCTTGCTTGCTCGCCGCTGGTTCTCGCAAAATTCAATATCAAAGTTATACCATGAAGTATCATGAGATCAAGTAATGTAAAGAATCAAGGATGGAAAAAGATTGCAATGAGCTTCACAAGTGAGAGAGGAACAAGGACGAAAGGTCAGACTCCACAGAAGATGGCAAAGGAAATACGGACATGGGAGTCAATATGTAATTTACTTTATATTATATATCTTGATGTTTACATAAACCTATCAACACTTTTGTATAGAGAGGACTTGGATACAAAAGGAAACACAAAAACCAAAATCAAATCCTAATAAAATCATGGAATAACTCCTACCAAACTTTAAACTTAAAAAAACATCGTTCATAGCATGCAAGGGTTGGTAGCGCACACGTCAATGTCACATGTAGGTAGATAATGAGTGAGGTAAGAATAGTGGATCTTGCAATGGTGGGCCACAACCACATGAGGCACGTTGGTACAAAAATGCAAAGTTGATTCATTGAGGCTGTCAGGCACTGCTAACCCGATTGCTTATCTTGGTGGCTGGTGTGTGAGTATTGGGATGCAATTATATGAGGTGAAATTGGGTGTGAGGGGCGACACACGGATCGATTGGCCAGTCATTGGCAGAGTTTGTGTCCCGGAAACGCTAAAGGCGGTGGTTCTTGTCTTGGTGGAGATGATGGTTGTTCTGATAGTGTAAGTGTTATAAAATCGGAAGCGGAAGCGAAACATGGAATAAAGATAAATAACGAAAAGAACCAGCGGGATTTAACGTGGAACCCTACTCCGTGAGGAGCGGGATGAAACCACGGGAGAAGCCCTCAAAGGGGCATATGCTTCATTGCTTTTTCTCAATGAGTACAGGAGGTCTGGGGCTCCTTATATAGCCTCTCCAGAGCCTCCAAGTCCCACCACTGGACGATGTGGGACTAAACAACTGGATGGGGTAAATGGATCTTCTCCAGGATCCATTTACCCTGCTACAACTCAATGGGCGCACATAACAATACTCCAACACTTCCCCTCAAGCTGGAGCATGCAATGCTCAGCTTGGACAAACATAAAGAGACTCAACTCAACGCTACAGGACACTACGGACAATATCAACCCAACGCGCACATTGCTGCAGTCGAGGACGTTGCTTCTCATGCCGTGCAGGTGAGGAGGACGAACATGCTGGAGTGTGAGTCTGCTGAATCTCCTTGTCGGAGAGCATGTGCTCTGGACTGCGCCTGTCAGAGTCACTGCAACTGAAACGAGCCTCCTCGTCAGAGTACTCTGGCCCGCCACAATAATGTGGACAACTGCTCCATCTCTGAAAAGGGCCTAACTGAAAATGGCCGTGGCTGTACAATCCTCGTCGGAGTCCACGGTCCTGGAGAATGGAGTCTGAAAATAGTCTCCTCGTCGGAGAACTGGATCTCTCCCATCTGGCTCAGAGAATGGTGCACTGCTCTGGTGTACCTATGATACCACATGAAAACCCTGGCCCTCAAGGGAATGGTCCTCTGCTCTGGAATCCCTATGGCTCACATGAAAACTCTGGCCGAACAACAACAAAAATGATGGGGACCTCGAACAAATGATGGCAACATATGCTCATCTGACAATGACCGCACACTCGTGCGTGTCTGAAACTGGAGACTCGGAAACAATGATCGTCGAGTCTGAACAACTGTAGAGTCTGATGAACTGGCTGGTCTGGAGACTGGCATCTGAATCTGGAATCTGGATCATGAACAGACCTGTGACTCTACATATACTCCCCTTTCTCCCATACTTGTCGGAAAAACATGGACGTCGACAAAGTTGGGAGAAGACAAGATAAATAGGGGTAAACAGAATACCAATAAGCCGTTCACAAATTTTTCTGCTTCTCAAATCAGGAATAGCGCTGGCCGTTTCATTTTTTTATTTTTTACGGCTCTCTTTTTTTTCGCAAATTTTTTTAAGCCGTTGAACCAATTTTTTTACGGCTTTTCATCATTTTTTTTGAAATTATGCGTACGGCTTTTTTTTCGTACGTGCCTTTTTATTCGCAAATCATGCAACTTTTTTTCTTCAAAATCAAGCATGGCCCACATGGGCCTAACTCATTCCCTCCCTTTTTTTTTGAGAAATAACTTTGGCCGCTTGAGCCTTTACGAGTATTTTTTTTAATAAAGGGGGCCCTCGGCTAGGGTTCCCTCAATGGGAATCGTTCCCCACGAAAAGATCGCCCCCGATGGGGGGTTCCTGCTGCCGCCTTCAAATGAAATCGCCCCCGATGGGCTAGGGCTCGCAAGCACCGCCTGCTGGAAAGATGATCTTGCCTGCGCGAGAGGGAATCCAGGGAGATGCGGGGTGCACGAGCATCTGCGGGTTATGGATGTGCGGGGTCGTGCCGGATGTGCGGGTTTTGGGGGATTGGGGATGGGTCTGGAGGTCACGCGCCACTCCACCTTCGCTGGAGGTCGCGCGTTGCCTGTGCGTGAAGAGGGAGGGCGCGAGAGGTGCGCTGGGGGGTGATGCTCGCCATTCATTCTCCGAGAGAGTCGATTCTTTGGTAGCAGCTTAGCAACTTCGGGAGGGAGAACAACGTGCCTGGAGATATCGCCGCTGCTAATCTGGATGGGCTTGCGAAGGAGCCTCCGCCTTGGCGCAGGGGTTCTGCGCGCGAGTGATCGCCTGGGGCGCGCGATGCGCGATGTGCCTGGGCAGCGTGACGATGGGGCTTATCGCCCTGACGATGGGGCTTATCGCCATTACGCGCGCCTGGGTTTGGCGGCGTGGGTCTATCGCCGCTGGTGGTTGCGCGACTAGGGCTGCTTCTCGACACTTCTGATCTGGAGATATAGTTGCAGCTGATCTGAACCCTTGGCCATCGCCTAGGGTTCCAATGGCAGGAAGAGGCTGGAAGGAGATGTCGAGAAGACGACATAGAATTTCCAGAAAATAGGGTTTCGTGAAACCCAAACAAAAGCAACTCTTCACAGATCTCGAATAACATCAAATCTCAAATAAGTCTAGAACATAAAACCGCGAGAATCGAACCCGCTCTGATACCATGTTATAAAATCGGAAGCGGAAGCGAAACATGGAATAAAGATAAATAACGAAAAGAACAAGCGGGATTTAACGTGGAACCCTACTCCGTGAGGAGCAGGATGAAACCACGGGAGAAGCCCTCAAAGGGGCATATGCTTCATTGCTTTTTCTCAATGAGTACAGGAGGTCTGAGGCTCCTTATATAGCCTCTCCAGAGTCTCCAAGTCCCACCACTGGACGATGTGGGACTAAACATCTGGATGGGGTAAATGGATCTTCTCCAGGATCCATTTACCCTGCTACAACTCAATGGACGCACATAACAATACTCCAACAGTAAGAGTTTCATCCAAAATAGCGTCAGAGGTTGATACGGTTGCAGTGACTGTGGCGAGGTCGTTTACAGCATGCGTATCAATGGTTATCGGTTTGTAGGGAGGTGTCAAGAGTTGTAAGAGTGGTTGGTGATGTGTAGCTGTAGCGGACTTAGTGGCGTGGTTTTACGAGCACGGAAGTTTGGTTTGTTGGTGTAGTTGTCGTTGAAATCTGCTTTTGACCTGTGAATGTTTTTCATAAGTCTACTGATTTATCAAGTTGCAAACATGGATTGCAAATCCATGCACAGTCTTGCATAAATATTTATGGGTACATACTTATAGGAGTTGACACACAATCTTTGTTTGTATTATGGTCTTCCTCTTCTTGTACTTTGTAGGACCACTGAACTTTTAGAGTGATCTAAGTGCCATGCTATGTTTCCTATTGTTGCGACTTGCGAATGGGAAGTGGGAGTGAGAGGAGAAGGGGGAAGATCAAGATGATGAGCTTCACGGATTGAGAGAGGAACACAATTGATGATGCTATATTTCATAAAAAAAAGAAAAAGAAAGGAGATGGAGATGGGAGTCAAAAAGGACATGGAGATGGGAGTCAAACTGTAAATTTCTTTCTTGTTGCTTACATAAAGCTACTAGGCCCTTTATGCCTGGATGGATGGGATTACAAAAGGAAATACTAAACCATTATTATAAAGAATGTGTCTCGAGGCATTGAGGTGTACTCAAAGCATTTCCCATGAAAGCCGCCTCGATGTTATAACCTCGAGAAACCGTGGTGGTGCGTTCACCTTACCAATCTGAGGTGGTGAGGTGCCAAGTAGGTGCCACCTTAGATATTTTCTGGTTTTAAGAGTCATGCTTTGCATGTTACTTATGCGGGGGACTCCCAGATGTTTTTTCATGTTTCAGCTGCCTACTTTTTTCTTTTTGATTGCTAGCCTTTCCTCTTATATGAACATGTATCCTTGAATCTTTGAGCTCATGGTTCCTTGATGCACATCTTTTTAACACTATTGCCATTTCAAGCTTGTTGATTCTAATGTTTTTATTCTGTAATATATTAAGCATAGATATATTTTTTCTGTCATAATTGTTATATATATATCATACAACATTCTGGAACATATACTTACAGACATATATGAATATCTAGCAATGGAGTTGATATTCTTTTTCAATTACTACATAAAGAAAGAGCTGGAGTTGCACAAGGCTTGCAGATGTCCCTATTTATGGTTGAAATCTTAGTCCGTAACTAATAATACTCATGATGCGCCCATATCCCCCTCAACATTCTTAAACTTATCTGGTCGGTCTATCCAAGATTGCTGCTGCACAACGATCACCAAAATTTTAAAAAATTGTAGATCATCCTTGAATTTTCCTCAAAAAATCATCTCATTTGTATTTTTAGCATTAAATTGTTAGGTTCGTTCATTGTATCAAGTCTTGATACTCATATCTTATGATATGCTGGAACTTGACACCATATTTCACTTGTTACTCTGATCAACCTAGCGTTGAATGATTAGAAATAGAAAGACTGAAACAACCTAAAGTTGAAAATGCAGGTGTATACCCTAGTTTTACGAACAATTTTCTTTATAAAGTGAGGCTTGTGCTGCAAATTACATGAGGCTTATAACTCGTCTCAATGAAAACCACCTCCATACCCCTCATGTTTTTGAAGACCTTGCAATAAACAACATTCAATCTTAACAAACTTCTAATTGAGTTTTAACGCATTTTAAATTTAGATAACATACTTATCTGATATGATATTTAGACCATCAATTCATCTCAATTTGTTTGTTAGTGTAAAATATCAAATAACTCTAGTCATTTCAAAATACTAATCTTGGATGGCATCTGTTTTTTTTTACCTTTGGAATTTGTTGGAGGGGTATGCTCTATGTAGACATATGACCAATTTTCTACAGCAACAACAAAGTCTTTTCCCACATAAAGTAGGGTTAGCTACATGGATTCTTTGCCTCCATTCAGATCTATCTTGGTCTCTCTTAGGTTTAGATCCAAATAACCAAGATCCCTTCGGATAGTCTCATTCCAACACTTATTGGGCCGTCTTCGCCTTCTTTTAGCGTCTCAACATCTCAACTCTCGCATCTTCTAACTGGTGAATCAACTGATCTCCTTTGAAAATGGCCAAACTATCTTAAACGTTTTTCTCTTATCTTATCCTCTATTGAAGGTACAACAACTTTCCTTCTGATTGCATCATTTGGAATTCGATCTTTTCGTGTATGACCTCACATCCACCTTGGCGTTTTCGGTTCTGCTAATGTCATTCTCTGCACATGTTTATGATTGGCATGCCAACATTATGTTCTCTTCACTTTAGGCAACATGCATTTTCTGAATAACATCTCCATAGATTTCCCCGTCACGTTGCAAAATCGATTCAAACATCTAAAAGAACCTTTCTTCTGAGTGTTATTGTTTCCAATCTTTACCTCGATTCATTTTCCACTTCTTCCATCAAATATACATTCCATATATTCATTATTAGCCCTGCTTACAAAGAATCATATAGTCTATAAGGCATGTCTCGAAACCTCAAGCTTCTCATTTTCTCCATCTCTTGTCTCATCAATCATCACAATATCATCGATGAACTACACTAAGGTATCTCATCTTGGATGTGATTAGCCACTCGTCCATAATCTAAGTAAAATGGAAAGGACTCAAAGCTGAACCTTGATGCAGACCGATGCTAATGTCAAAACAGCCAGTCTTCCCAAATTGGATCCTTACACATGATGAAACCTCATCATACATATCATTTGTAAGGTTGTTGTATATGATCATTACTTATCTCTTCTCTAAAACTCTTCGCAATATCTCTTGTGGAACTGAATCATAAGCCTTGTCTAAATCTATAACAGTCATATGGAGGTTCTTTCCTTTAGCTTTATAAATCTTCATTGTTCTCTACAAGTGGATAGTTTCAATAATTAAGGGACTTGGCATGAATCCGAATTGATTTTATGCTACTTTGAAAACTTTCCTCAACCTTCTTTTGATCACGGTTTCCATATTTTCATACTATGATTCATCACTTTGATACCTTTGTAATTCGTACAATTTTTAACGTTTCCTTTATTCTTATAAGGAGGCACCACGATGCATCTCCTATATTCTTCATGCATTTTCTTGCTTCGCCAAATAACATTGAATAATTTTTGAGCCAAGTCAAACCACCTTAACCTAGAAATCTCCATGCTTCTATAGGAATGCCATCATGTCCTACACATTTCTCAAGTTTCATAACTGTTAGAGTTATTATATTTATATATATGTTTGTAACCCTTCGGGTTCCTTAACCCTTCGACGTATATTTGTATTTTTCCTCTTGTACTCTTTTTTTCTCTATATAAGAGGCCCCAACCCTATGAAATAAACATCTTATTCATTTCTCTTCTCCACATGGTGTCAGAGCGATTATCCTAGACCGGAGCCTAATATCTAATACCCGCAGCCGCCACCAGCCCTCTCTCCTTGCGCGGACCCTTCTCTCATCAAGGGGTCTCGCGTAAGGTAGTCTGAGCCCCCCAACGACACCAACCGCCACCTCCAGCGACACCTAAAGCGCAACCCAAGGCTCCAACATCTCCAATCGTGCCTCTTGTGCCACAGCACCGCCCGACATTGTCTGAGCCTCCTCAAGCAGCCCCTGTTGCACCTCTATCGATATTGCCCACCAATCCTCCTGAACTTCTGACTTGTTGTGCACAACCCCCTGGATACCATCTTTGGTGCCGGAAGAGCCCCGAAAACCCCCTATTCTATTGTGAAAGCAATTTTTAGATCACTATCACGTCCCAAATTGAGTTGTAGGGCACTTTTTAGCCCTCGTGTGCATCCTTAAGTCAAGCACAAGATCTTCTTTCTTTTCCAAGACCACCATGGCATCTTTTTCTATCGAAACAAAGCCCTTGGCCTCGAATGTTATGGCACAAGGCACTGCTATCAAACTCAAGGGCACATGAAATTACATCATACGTGCTATGGTCTCGATCTTTTATGGTGTTCAGTGGTGGTTAAAGAAAACTCTATGTGCTGATTAAAGATCCTTTAGATGAAAAGGACAAAGAGTACGACAACTGACAGACAGATAACTATTTGGTTATCAACTGGATGACCAACAGTATTTTATCTAACTCTTCTTCATCTTTTGAAAAATTAGATTAATACATATTCATCTCTTTGAAAAAAGTATAATTATAATATATTTTTATATCAGTTCATATGGGGATAAGGAATAATGTGGGGATACGCGATAAGTAAGGTTTATACTTGTTCCGTTGATTTGATGATAAAGAAGGGAAATGTATAGACACATAGATTATGGATGTTGTAACAATAATGTGACTATTTATTTTAGAATAGTTTATACCAAGGTAAAACCTACTTATCCCGTAAATATTCACTTATCTCAAGATAAAATTTACTTATCTTAGGATAAAAGCTACTTATCTCAAAATAGTATCCACTTATGTAGATAAGGATTTGTAAATATGTGTGTGTATGTATATATGTTTATCAAGCTTTTAACGAATCGAACATGAGCGAACCTATTATATTTAGATTTGGTTCGTTTATTTAATCGAGCCTAGACTTATGTTCATGTTCGGTTGATTTATTTCCAAATCGAATCTGAGTCAAACTTTTAACGAATCGAACCTTAGCGAATATCGAACTTGAGAATTTTCTGATACCCCTATGAGTCACACTATGAAAATTTGGGAACGTGTGATCGAAAGATGGTTGAGGAAAAATTTTAAAGTAAAAGAAAACCAATTTGAATTCATGTCAGGCCACTCAATCATTGAATACATCCATTTGCCGGGGAGAAAAATGTAGATTTATAGAGCTAAAAGGAAAAACCTCCGTATGATTTTTATTGATTTGGAGAAGACTTATGATTATGTCCCACATGAGATATTGTGTAGAGTTTTGGAGAAGAGACAAGTACCTGTCTTATACATTAACCTCATAAAAGATATGTATGATAGGGTTTTATCTTGTGTAAGGATCCAATTTGTGAAAACTGACTATTTTGACATCAACATTGATATACATTTAAGGATCCAATCTGTGAAGACTGACTATTTTGACATCAACATTGATTTACATTTCTTTTACTTTGATTATGGAGGAGTTGGCGAGTCACATTCAAGACGAGATAACTTGGTGTATGTTATTTACTGATGATATTGTGTTGATTGATGAGACTAGAAATGGAGGAAATGAGAAGCTTGAGGTTTCTAGACATGCATTGGAGACTAAAAGATTTCATAAGTAGGGCTAAGACTGAATATATGGAGTGCACTTTTGATGGAAGCAATGATGAAGAATTTGAGGTGAAGATTGTTGATGATAACATTCAGAAGAGGGTTTATTTTAGATACTTGGGATCTATTTTGCATCATGATGGGGAAATTGATGGAGATGCTACTAATAGAATAAATGTAGGTTGGCAAAAGTAGAGAGGAGCCTCTGCTGTTCTCCATGATAAGAAAATTCCTTTGAAAATCAAAGGAAAGTTCTTCAAAGCAGCCTTGAGTTATCTGCTATGCTCTATGGATATGAATGCTGGCCTGTGAACCATAGACATGTGCAGAGAATGACAATAGCAGAAATGAAAATGGTAAAATGGATGTGTGGACACACACGTAAAGATCGGTTTCAGAATGATGCAATCAGAATGAAAGTTGGTGTAGCTCTGATCAAGGATAAGATGCGAGAAAACCACTTAATGTGGTTTAGCCATTTGCAAAAGAGGTCAGCCGATGCACTAGTTGGGAGATGCGAGTTTTGGGATATTGAACCGACTAAGAGAGGGCGAGGAAAGCACTAGAAGTGTTGGAATGAGACTATACGAAGGGATCTTAGTTTTTTGGATCTAAACCCGAGAATAATCCAAGATAGATCTGAATGGATGCAAAGAATCCATGTAGCCGACCCTACTTCATGTGGGAATATGCTATGTTGTTGTTGTGCTATTCATTCACTGCTAAATTGCTAATGCTATTGGTTAGTATATTTATGTTCATTTTTTTATGAATGTTATTTCTAATAGGTGTAGTAATCTTGTTCGTTTTCATGAAATTTTTTTGAAGCCATTTGTTTTCATGAATGTATTATAATATTGAAAATGTTTAACTCTATGCAAATATAGAAGAATGTATGTATAAAAATTGATTTATGTATTTAAAATATTTAAAAATTCAAAATCAACTAAAGACCGACTAAATCCGATTAGTCACCCAACTGCCGATTAATCCTTAGGCAGTAATCCTACTGACTGAGTATTGACTGCCGACTTCTGCAACCTTGCACACGTCCTTCCTCATCCTTAATGTATCTCACTTGATAAAGATCTTTGGTCACCATTGATGGTCAGAAGCTCATGACCAACCTTCTAGATCGACAACATTTCAACTTCATTCAAGACTGTCCTATTGTTTGGATTTTGGAAGCCTGACTCATCATTGAAGGTCAAATTGTTATTGGCTATCGAATCGAAATAGATTCGTGACCACAATTTCCAGAGCTAGACACGGGAAAGACACATATATTGCCACTTGGGTTAGAATAGAAAGACATTGACCTCCTTATTTTTCAATCTCTCTTTCCTCAACAAATTTATCTGGAGATTGACGTTCTTAGGTTAGATAGTCAGTTTGGCAGAATGTTTGGATTTCTTTCTGGGAAGGCTGGTGATTCAATCCCCAAAATACCCCAGCTTCCTAATTCAAGTGATTATGTCGAATAGAAACCAGATCTATGCACGATTATGGAGAGTAAGCTTACTATGTGATTATCCACGTTTATTATGTTTTTTCTTAGTTAATTTCAAACATGGTAGTAATCAGATCACTCTTCTCCACACAAAGCATGCGATTTGTGCTTTGGAAAGTCATAAATATGATGCTAATAACTTACAGGAATCTAGGAGATACTGAATAAATGGGCCACAGATTCATTTAAATAATTGAGAACATGAAATTAAAAAAAGGGAAAATGTCACCCAAGACAGTAGTGCAGGACAGGACTTAATAAACGGGACTGTAGGAGAAGGGGAAAAGGTCACCCAAGACAGTGGTGCAGGAACTAAAGAGGAAATAAATACCCCAAAAGAAAAATAAGCATACCCAGGACTTAAAGGGAACTGCAGGTGGTCACCCAAGAGAGTGGTGCAGGACACGACTTAAAGGGGTGTAGGAGAAGCGGAAAAGGTCACCCAAGACAGTGGCGCAGGACTTCGTGTGGATTATCTGCAACAGGTCTTGGGAATGGTGGGGGTTTCCTGGAGCTAGGTTTGAAGGTACGGAAGGAAGAGGAAGTGGTGGGACTGCTGATGTGGGACGGTGGTGGGTGTTTGTTGGGGAAGGAAAAGGAGCTGGAGAAGAGGGGGGAGGGGTGGAGAGAGAGGAGAGGAAGGGGCTAGAGTTGGGAGAAGGGAGGAGGGTTAGAGCTAGAAGGGGAGAGGAGGAGGCTGCTGGAAAGGGAAGAGGGGAGCTGGGATGAGGAAGGAGGTGGTTGTAATTGGGAGAAGAGAAATGAGAGGGAGAGAAGAGAAGGGTGGGGGGAGGTGGTAGGCCTGTAAGTTTTTTTGGGTTTCTCATCATCTTCTCAATACTCCCCAGGCTGCCCTCTTTTATAGCAATGTTGCCCATTAAAATGCAAAAAAGAAAGCTCGCTATTACATGGGCTGCACCATAGAAGGTGTGCTGTCCTTTCCAAACCGCAAGTTCTAAAAAAGGGCAAAAATATTACATGGAAGCCCGTGAAGAGATGTATAACGACAAGGGTACTCTTGGACCGTTTTTTTATTGCTGAAAGTTGCATATAACTCCTCAACTTCGGACATGAATTGCATCAACAGGACTCCCAAATGTTACTGTAGAGACCGATATTATTATATATTATGTACCTTTTCGTAATTTTTTATTGTTCTCTGGACTACTATGTATTTTACCCGTGAGGTCTCTCCCTATATAAGAGAGCCTAGGGTTCCTTTGAATATCAGATTGCTCATTTCTCATAACATGGTATCAGAGCCTATAGGCTCTTCCACCCGCCCCCCTCTCTCTCCCTTCTCTCGCCGCCGCCGCCGGCTCGACCCTGCCCCTTGTCCCGGCCCCGCCTCTCCGCCCCGCGCCATCTCGTCCCGGCCCCGCCTCTAGGCCCGACCCCTCCTCTCGGCTAGGCCCCGCGTCTCGGCCTCGCCCCGCCCCCATCTCTCCTTCGGGTCCGGTCAAGGGCCCTGCCTCCAGCCCAAGACCGTCTCTGGTCTCTCGGGTCCGGCCTCTTCTCCGCCTGTTACAGCCGGTCCCGACCCTTTCTCCGAAGGCCGCCATCTTGCCGGTTTAGTCTTAGCCGGCGTCGGCCCTCTCCTCCTGCCGCTTCGGCCGTAGTTGCCTTCTTCGCCGTCTCCATGGATTTGGGTGTGTAACGTCTACATACACACTCAAATCCTACGCAGTTAGTGTAGACACCTGTCTCTTTGTCTACAAACCCTAGTACTTCATCTCCGGCGTTATGTCAGACTCCAAGGTTGAATACCAGATTGCTCATTTCTCATAACAGTTACAACATGTCAACGTGGTGCATAGATAAGTTAGTATAGTGATTCAGATTCTTTGGGGTGCAAAGAAATGGTATTGTTGTAAGGGTTGCAAAAACCTAGTATGAGAATGTATGCACTTGTGGACAAGGAAAAAAACAATGGATGATAGTTATCGTCCTCTTAGAAAAAATGCCAAAAACTTCACAAATTGGATAACATGAATTTATATTTCTGGTTTGCTGGAGCTTGTTTTGACTTGACTTGTAAACATGTCCTGGGACTGCGAGAGATGACGAACTAAATGATTTTATCTGCACTAAATTTTTTGTTTCCTGGAGCGCACAAACTCATATGATTTTTTTAAAGTTTTTGTCCCTTATGAGTCAATTGGATAATTGGATTATGCCGAAGATACATTTATTGTGTAGTATGGTGTTGTTAGTAGGGGAAGCAAACACACACACACACATTCAAATAATCAAACACGCAAACACATAGATTTACAAGGTTCACCCTTTATTGAGCTACATCCTGGGGTGGCGCCAACCGGTTTCTCTATTTGTGGAGAAGAAAATATAGAGGATACATAGAATCCTAATCCTAAGGAGTTTATATACTACTCATAATACATACAGATCCCGATCCCGTATGCAGCAAGAACCCTGTGCTGGTAAGGCATAGTGGCACGGGAGGGGATGGAGGGTTGCATCAGACGATTTTTCAACTGGGTTCAATAGAGCAGACGGCGAGGATTCATGCATATCAATATATAGGTCATGCGTATAGCTCCATATAACCTATTGTGTAAGAGTTGATGGGACCTTTCTTTAGAACCTTGTACTGTAGTATTTCGTGGGAAGATACAATGGAGAAACTCAACTACTACTCTTGAAAAAAAGAAGCACAAGTATTAGGTTGGAGTAGGGTGGTCATATTAACCATCTCGAACTACATAAGTTTAATGTTTTGATGATGATGTTGCATTTGTTTCTTCTCTCCACTTTTAGCATCGCATTCAAGCAAGTTAACCCAGAGATTTCAAGGTTCCGTTGATATCTCGGTTATATTCGTGCAGTTTTGTTAATTGTATGGCTAAAGTGTTGCATCTATGATTGAGGACGAAGGCGTCACTACAAGGCCCCACATGTGTACTCTAGTTCGACAACAAGGAGTAGCACACGATCATGTCATATGGTGGTGGCACATACAAGGCGAGGTCACAATGGACGTCCATGTAATGGTATTGTTAGGTGCCACATGCGACGACATTGTTAAGCTGCAAGTCGACGACAATACATATATTGGCAATAGAACATACATTTTCAATTTGAACGTGGTGGTGGACCATAACACATGTGCTCGAGACTCGATTTGTGGTGAGTATTGTACGTTCGATGCAAATAGATTGCTTGGCATCATTGCATGATTGGTATGATGGAAGGCATCACACAAGAGTCGCATGAGGAGCTACAACCATGCTAGGTGATGCAAGCTGAATGCAACAACTGAGAAAAGATGTCTCCAGTCAACAACAATGACAATCTTGAAGATTGTGGAGATTGTTTGGTGCAATAACTGGACATAGGCGACATGAGAAGAAGGTATTACTTCGTCGGGGCTCTAATTGATGCCATGATGTTGATTAAGATGCAAATGATTGTTTTTCTCTACATCTACGAAGAATGAACCAAAACCAACGCCAATCACACACAAATACGTTCTCAAAACAACGATTCCAAGAAGGAGGTGCGTGTGAGGGGTTCTTTACACCCTAAGGACGATGACTACGAAAGACAGATGATATCCGGTTTCAAGTGGGGCTTAATTTTTCTTGGGTTCACATCCCTAATTTTTGTTTCCTTTAGTTTGTGTCAAAAGTTTATCCTTTTTTAAAAAGGATCGATTGCTTCCTTTAATTTTAAAAAAGAAAAGTTGGTGAGATTTTTTAAAAAAGAAGAATAAATAGAAAAATAATCCCAGATTCACTCTGCGTAGATTGACTAAACGCAGAAAGCCTTCCACTGGCAGGAGATCGTGTTTTTCCAGAAAAAGAAAGAGGAGCATTCATATGGGAAAGGGCATGATGTTGATTAAGATGCAAATGATTGTTTTTCTCTACATCTACGAAGAATGAATCAAAACCAACACGAAGAACACACAAATACGTTCTCGAAACAATGATTCCAAGAAGGTGGTGCATGTGACGGGTTCTTCACACCTTAAGGACGATGACTAAGAAAGACATAATATCTGGTTTCAAGTGGGGCTTATTTTTTCTTGGGGTCATGTCTCCAATTTTTGTTTCTTTTACTTTGTGTCAAAAGTTTATCCTTTTTTAAAAGGATTGATTGCTTCCTTTAATTTTAAAAAACAAAAACCGGCGAGATTTTTTTAAAAAGAAGAATAAACAGAAAAATAATCCAAAAAAAGAAAGAGGAGCATTCATGGGAAAGAGCCGACGAAATAGGAGAGAAAAAAGGCATAAAAGGGATAAGAGGAAGAATATTTTCTATTGGAAAAATAGAAGCCTTTACCCCAATTGGATTCTTCTTTCATCTTGGTCACATTACTACAAGCATGAGAGAAAGGGGAGGTATCGTATTAAAACTTTAGACTATATTTTTTTATCTGATCTTAATTCCTCTTTAATTATGACCTTGGCATGAGATCCTTTGATGTTCTTATGAGAGAACATGTTATTTGAGGTCATGATATAGTAGGTACTTATTTGTTGTGATTTCGTATGGAAAGGCTCATTTCTAGATCCGTGTAAGAGGGTCCATGTTGAGATCTTTGTATCGGTATTTTGGTCCTAAGAGATGAAGTCTTCTTCTACTAAGGAGATATGTTGTGGGTCATAGATTTCCATAGATAGGTCCATTATAATGTTAGTAACTATAATCAATGCAGAGATTTCCATAGATAGGTCCATTGTAATGTTAGTAACTATAATCAATGCAGAGCACGATTACCTTGTTCCTACCTGATTGCTCAATAGACCATTCCATACTTTGGCCTTTCAGTCCCTCCGGTTCATCAACTTGATCAAGATTCATCGCCATCAACGATCATAGGAGTATGCACTGTGTTAAGGTTGCGAAGTTGGTAGGCAGTAGTACTCCGTTGGTCGGGTCACTAAGGATTAGTCGACAAGCGGGTGACTAATCATATTTAGTTAGACTTTTGATTTTTTTAATTATTTTAAAAATATAAATATTTTTATGCATATACTTACATATATAGACATTTTCAATACTATAACACATTCACAAAAACATAACAAGAATACTACATCTATTAAAAAATTAACATTCATAAAGATGAATAGCATAATTATACTAATCAATATCATTAGCATTGAATGAATAACATATAAAAATAAATCAGTCCTATATAGATGTTTACCATAACTAGTAGCATTAGTATCAGCAATAATACAAAACTGAATATCATAAACTGTAGATATGTCTTGAATCCTCACTATTTGTTCTGCTGAACCCAATTGAAGAACCGTCTGATGCGTCCCTTCATCCCATGCCACCATACCCTACCGACACGAGGGTACCTTTTAGTAATTTGGTATGCAGTTCCATTTACAGCATAAACTAAATATACAACATGATAGTGTGAACAAAATACACTATATAAACATGATGAGATATATAACATAAAAAGGAAGAGATAACGTTATACTAAGTTACTAACCAAACGTGAATATTAAGTTACTAAAAATGATATAAAATGAGAATAGAGGAATAAAATAATATCTAAAAGTTGCCCGACTAGGGTGACTGGTCGGGTTGGCTGACTAGACCTAATCGAGTCGTCTACCCCCAGATTTGACTAATTGGGTAGTCAACCAATTTTTACAAGCTGGCATTGAGTTGGGGTAGTATGTATTGTCATTTATTCTTTGTATGAATGAATAGATATTTTTTACTTTATCAAGCTAAGCATTTCATACTCCCGTTTTTTTGGGTGGAGTTTGTGAGGCGAGAAGAGTGAAGAATGAAGACGGATTAGTATTTGGGTATCTATTGTGCATCAGGGGTAATGTGTTCAATCCCACTTTGTCTAGTGTGATAGAGTTACTTGGATATATATATATATATATATATATATATATATATGGGATAAATGGGGTTGCCCCCTAGGGGGAGCTAACTTGGCTCCCCCCGCCCCATTTTCACCCCCCGCCCCATTTTCACCATTTTTTACTTTTTTTTGAAATCTCTTCCATGAATATTCATCACTATATCCCTATATTATGCTATTCAAATTTCGTGCGAAACAGAGACTCCTACGGCCTCCATCCAGACAGTCATTTTTTAACGGTAACATGATTTTTTAAATCGACCCCGTTTGGATTGAGGTCGTAGGAGTCTCTGTTTCGCATGAAATTTGAATGACATAATATAGAGATTTAATAATGAATTTACACGGTTTTAGAGAGAGAGAGGAAAGGGAGCCTACTTCATGAAATAGGTAACCTTACCTACTTCACATCTATTTTGGCAAATTTTTTTATTTTTTTGAAAAATATCACCATGGATTTTCGTAATATATCCCTCTAATATGTCGTTCAAATTTCGTCAGAAAAAGAGAATTCTATGCCCTCCATCTAGAATAGGTAATTTTAACGGTCTTAGATTTCCTCTAATTGACCTGTTCTGGATGGAGGGCATAGGAGTCTCTGTTTCTGACGAAATTTGAATGTCATATTAGATGGATATAATTATGAAAGTATATGGTTGTATTTTTCAAAAAAAATAATTTTTTTTGCCAAAAATGGATGTGAAATAGGTAAGGTTACCTACTTCATGAAGTAAGCTCCCTTTCCTTGCGTGCGTGCGTGTGTGTGTGTATTGGGACTTTTACCACATGTTTCAGTGGACAGATAAAATAAAGAAACATGGCCATGAGTCTGCTTCTCCAATGGAGCAGTAATGTCATTCTGCTTGTCCCGAACCGTAGAAGACAATGTAGTTGGCCTAAAAGGCAATAAAGGAAGGTCCTTAGTTCGACATGCAAGGGGCAAGGGCATGAGTGATCAAAAGGGTTTGGGGATTGCGGGCCGACATATAGGGGTGATGGAAAGATAAAAAAGATTGTGGGCTGGAAAGGTACTTCTGAACTTTTGCTTGGATCTCTATTTTTGATTCACATTTATGCTGGCCCTTGTCCACAATTTAAAAACCAATCTCCGGGGGTTGGTAACCTGAAATGAGGTCCATGTTCCCAGTGTCCGCACGGCAGATCCACCTGTGCATCTTAAGACAATTAACTTATTCGTATAAATAAAAACTTATTTTTGATAGTATTCTTCCTATTGTTGTGTGCTATGTGTAAATTTTGCTTTGTGCTCTTTTATTTTAGGGCCTTGTGGTTCCAGTTATACGGAATGCTGACAAGATGAACTTTGCTGAGATTGAGAAGGAGATCAATACTCTTGCTAAGAAGGCCAATGACGGGACAATATCCATCGATGAGATGGCTGGTGGTTCATTTACAATTTCTAATGGAGGTGTCTATGGAAGCCTTCTTAGCACCCCTATCATTAATCCTCCTCAGGTATGCATATGTACTCTGGCAACAATCATAAATACCAAATCCAGTTTCATTCCCGGAGTTGTGTGGTACTGGTGTAAATTTTATTGAAGTGCCTTATTTTAAATGATTAAATTAGGTATCATTCCTATCCTCAATGCAGTGGGTCAAAAAAATAACATTTTATGTAAATAAAAAGGGGTTTTATTGGAGAAAACTGGAGTGGTTTTTTGTTTTCTGCATATTTATTGTACTGGGAAGTAATGGTCTTGGTTTTAAATTAACACTCTTTCTTTCTTGTAGGCTTAAATTTTAAATTAATCGACACCTTTTCTTTCTTGCAGTCGGCCATCTTGGGCATGCACTCCATTGTTAGCCGACCAATGGTCATCGGCGGCAATGTTGTTCCCAGACCAATGATGTACATTGCATTGACTTACGACCATAGGCTGATTGATGGTAGAGAGGCTGTCTTCTTCTTGCGTCGCATCAAGGATGTAGTGGAGGATCCCCGCAGGCTGCTCCTTGACATATAAAAAAACGGCCTTGCATTTGCATGCATGGTGATGGCAGTATCATCGGGCCTTTTTGTTCTTAATATCGTTTTCACAAATAATTCATGTCCAGGATTTAAATTTTTGGTGCAACATGCTGGCACAAAACTAGATCTGAGGTGAGTTGAGATAATTTGACCTTTGCTAGCACAAAAATAAATCTGAGGTGAGTTGAGATAATTTGACCTTGAGCTGGATTGTTTCTTCACCTAAATCCAGCCAGCTGTATGTTTCAAGCTGCAGAGTATGTCATAAATTTTCAAGGATGATATTCACCATTAGTGCGAGAGCATCACCATTCGTTGTAGATAAACTATATCAGCATAGATATGTGCATCTAGACCTAATGGCTGGAACTTGATAGCTATATGATGGGAATGTTTCTTTTAGCTGAATACAGTCATATCCAAGTTGGGCAGGTGATGTTAGAATGTTTATTTATGGACAATACTTGCACCTATTTGTTTGTTTGATATTTGATGTTACAGACTGGGAGTGTTAGGTAGCATAAGAGGAATGGGTATGTTGACATGGTAAGATCTGTCCTAAAGGCTGAAAGTTCAGGGCAAATAATACCTGCAATAGTATTGGCATTTGGCCTGTTGCCCCCATCCCTATTATTGGTCACCAAACTGCTTGTTCCTGATGAGCTCAAGTCAGGTATGGCTTGTTTATGAGTGGCTAATTTATATCTTATATTTATTAAATATAGATTTTGCCTGGTTCCCACCTTGCTATGTAAGGTCCTCTCTGTTGGGTGTTTGTGAAATTAGTTTTAAGATTTAAGGTTTTTCGATATTGTTTGGAAAGTGACGCGGCTATACGAATTTCATCCTGTTTTTTTAGATATCAGATATTCATAGGTTAATATTAAATTTTCATTCACCTTTTACGTATATTAATAGTTTGTGTTTTCTATTTTACAAACATGGTTATATAATATATTTTCAAATTTAGACGCATGGTCTGAATATTTATTTTACCAACAGTGGTGTAACAGAATGCATATACAGTAAAAGACATGATCTATTCCTATACTTTCCGAAAAGGGTGGCATGCATATGCTACATTTCATTGTAGTTTTAAAATTTCTACCTGAAGATTCAAGAGAAAAGCTCAGTAATCTATTTAAAGTATATATTTAAATAAAAAATAACTCCAAGAAATAAGTAATTGTTTTTTGTTATTTTTATTTAAATTGTCCTTGCAAGACATGCCAAAATATGCTCTATAAGTTTTCGTGCAAATTTTTTCTAGGATGCAAGTTAATTGCTATTTTTTTTGTATAAGTTCCTTGCAAGACATACCGATGTTTTTGTTATTAAGGGCTAGTGAGAAGCTAACCAGTTTGTTTTAATTATACTGTAGACTTGGGGACAAGCAGATGCAATTTAGGCTAGGTTTTTAATCCTAGTAACTGCCAACAATAACCTTAAAAAAACTTGAAAATAGATAATTTAATTCGAAATTACTAATATATTACAAAAATAAGAAAACAATTACATTAAAAAAATTAAGAAAATAGTTATAGTATCAAGCCACCCATGACTAACAGGGAGGACGATTATTCTGAGGAGTGGAAGGGAACAAGAAGGATATAAGAGTTTATTACTGGCTCATTTGATTTGCCAATACTTGAGCGAGTAAAGCTTAGGTTTTGTCTATCAACTCGTTTTTCTTAATAGTGGCATGGTAAGCTGTTATTGTTTGTTGCGCACCCGCCAGGTCAGTTTGTAATTGTTCGTTTTATTACACCATACAAAAATACCTCCCTGTACCCTCTCTCGATTGCGTGGGTTGCTACTGCTGCTTCATCTCTTCATAATTTAAGTTAAGTCTAAATAAATAATTTTTTAATGAAATAAAAAAATCAATAAAGACGAATACTTAACATGGCATTTTCATAACTTTCGTGATATTAGACACGAGTACCATCGACTTCGCTCGCTTTCTTTAAGAGTTCGAAGGTTTGTATATGATCATAAATAATTCCATCAAGTTTTCGAGTCAGTATAAAAAAATGTTAGAAATTTGATCGTATCTTTAACAGAACATAATATCAAAGAATGGATGTTGTGTTCCGAAGAATTGGATTTACCATCCAAAAAGGATTGGCGGCGCAGCTTGTTGCCCGTCTCCCAATAATTTCTTTGTAATCTTGATTATCAATTGAACAGTGACATGATCTGCACTCTTCAAATATCAAAAAATAATTACCCAATTTAGTTTCATCTTCTCGACACTCTTTTGCTGTCCATGCGTGGGACTAGGTCATTTTCATGGTTGACCTTATTCTTTGGGGAATTAGCTTGTATATTTAATTCTTATCATAATTATAAAGCAATAAAATAAAACTTGTAAAAACTTAATAAAATTACGCGAAAAACTTCGGAAGACAAATAGTTACAATCTTCAATCCAATCCTCACGAGGAATATTGGGAGCATTAAGACGGTATGCTTCATTGAGCCGAAGTAAAGATCTGAAATATTAAAAGAATGAGTTAAAAAAATATTGATATTGAAATGTATATCAGTACAGTTGAACATTATAAGATATAAAATTGAAAAATTATATTAAATATTACAAATAGTTACACTAGCTGCAAGATCGCGAACAATAAGATTATTCTTCTCCTACGTCTTATGAGTATCAGACGAAATCTACCAAAATTTCCTCATGAATTATTTAACTATTTTCTTATAAATCAAAATTTATTTCAAGTGAAACATGACTTTATGTCACGTTCTCTTAGAGATTTAACTGGATGTGTCGTGACAATTTATGATGCCAAAAAAATATAATTCAATTCATGAGATTTTTTTTATCACAATTCATATTGTTTCAAATATCTATTTCCATCCATTGAATATGTTTAATAATTGTAGATTTTCGTGGGTCAGTCATGAATTTGTGCTGCCAAAAACCTAACTAACCCATCTTATCTTTTAAATCTGCAATTCTGTTGATTATATATAAATATTTATATCTATCACTTAAATTGATTTGATATTTATAACTACATTTTCTATCTTTTATCAACTATAGATACCATGAAATTTCAATTATTATTTTTAAATACAACCTTATGGATAAAATCCATATGTTGTTATTAAAAGTTTATACAAATTTAGGATAATAACAAACTTCCAAATAGTTTATACTAAATATTTATTACATCAAAATGATTCAAATTTCTAAATTCATAGAGATAAAAGTATATTGTCAATCAAGTTTTTTAATAACTAACAAATATTCACTCCATTCATTTAAATGGTACTCGCCAATAAATCATTATATCATATATCAAAAAAGTTCCCCTCACTACAAATCCCACCTAATAAATCCATCGTCACAACCCCCGAAATAATTTACTTGTCATTAGGGTGGAGCATTGGACTCGACCCGACCCAACCTGAGAAAGTCCGGCCCGAGCCTATCAATTTTCCGTGGGCCTTGGGCCGGGTCGAGGTCTGGCTCTTTTAGCAAATCGAGGACCCGGGACCGACCCAAGACCCGTAGGATCAGGCTCAGCTTCGGGCTGGGCTCGGGTTCGGTTCGGGCTCTACTCGCATATATTTTTGATTCCATGAAGTTGCACTTTGATTCTAATTTATTGTTATGATATAATTCATCCATAACACATGAATATTGGATGTATTATTACTATTCATGGATGAAGAAAATATTAAATGTATTGTGACTATAAATGTCCCATAATTTGATTTTAATATGATATTTTGAAATATGAATGCTCGGACCTGACCCATTTGTACTTCGGGTTCGGGCCCGGTTTGGTCTGAACGAGATATTTTCAAAATATGAGGGTCCGGGACCGTCCAATCTGTACATCAGATTCGAGCTGAACTCAGGCTTTTGCAGGTCGGGTCAGGATTGGGTTCGGGCTATCCTGGCCCAATGCTCCACCCTACTCATCATCTTATCCACTCTCATTAGGCTAACCTACCATTGTATTATCCATGCATCTAAACACAATCTAATTGCCAAAAATATCGTATAAAAATTTAATTTGATCACTTTTTATGTTAATATAAAGTTAGATGGTGTTAGAATTGCACGTTTACATCTATCGGTAAATATTCTGAAATTAAGTTTCAATTTTCCTAACATTATCCCATTTTCTCAACTCCTTTTGGTTTAGTTTAACGTTTCTCGATGCTTTTTCGAGTATACTCGAGTTCGTTTCCTTAAGAAAATCTAAAGTTCTCTTCATATTATATTCGTTATATAGTTGATTAGTTATATATTCAAATGCCATCTTGAATGGTATCAAACATTTGAGATTAATTCGTTACAAATCGGAGTCAATATATTTTGAATTACTCTTGCGCAAAAAGAAAAAAAAGTAGATTGCAAAACATGTTCAATGTGCATACAAATATTTTACAAACGATATAAATAACCACATATATTTTATTAAAATCCAAAATATAACACAAAATATCTTTCATTCTAGAAAAAATGTCGATACGAATAACGTGAGTTCAACTAGAATATGTCTCTTATAACATTGGAGTGGGTGGGGAGGCTTTTTTCGAGTTCCATTATATATGGTCGTTCTACGGAAGTAACATGGGGTGGGTTTGGAACCACAAAGCTTTAGTCCTACATCAGATGGCTGAAATAACATAGGAGAGCAGCGCCTTTAAGATGGAGGGGGAAGCCAACTGCCAGAATCAACTTTGCGCTTGGGGCAATGACGCAGCTAGTGAGGTTACACCGATGCGTGCCAATTGCTGGTTGAAATCTATTTCCAAACCCCTCCTCAACCCGGGTCTTCCCACGATATATGTATAATTTATTCTTATCTGTTTTTGAATATGAACTGTTTTTAATATGATTACAGATGTTTATATGGACATTGACAGATATTAAAACTATCTTATCATATCTTCAAAAAATGCTCTATGTGAAGTCTCTGGTGCCTTGTAGAATTAAGGTTCTTTCAGGAACCATATATTTTTCAAATACAATGTTGAAGAACTTTGATATAATTTGCGCATAATTGTATGACAACTCTAGAAGAAATCTTACAAGTCTTTGTGGTTGCATCTGCAAATCTTCTCGAACTTGAACAAACCAACGAACATGAACACAATCTTTTGATTAAGAAGAACATGGTGCACAATCAATCTTAAAAAATAAATCATATCTCCTAAAAAAATCGAACTAATATGATATGGACATGATAACAAATATGCAAGAATAAACACTAGAATCGAACCGCTTTGATACCATATTTAAATAAAAATGTGAAAGAAAATCGATAATAAAGAAATACCTAAAACATCAAACACTTGGGATTTTTATGTGGAACCGGACTTCGTGCGGGAGTGGGATGAGACCACAGGAGAAGTCCTTCAGGAGTTGGATATTTTATTTCAATCTCTCAATGGATATATGGGGTGCATGGCTTTTTATATAGACACACAAACATATTGGGAGTCCCACAGTTAGACAATGTGGGATTAAACAAGAAAGGGAGCATCCAATTACCCAACTATTACATTCTCTAACAAGCATTATGGATGAGATGTTAATAAATTGGATGATCTTAGGACCACCTATCTTCTGCTTAGGTGCTTACTAGGCTGATGTGGTGAGAGGACGATCTCGACATGATCCACGATAGTCGACTTACCAATGCGGAGGGAATTGGTCGACTCGGAGAGACTTGATTGATGCCATAGATCAATGCTTGCAAGGTTATGCAAAGACTTATTCAAAAAAAACATTAACTATGAGTATCCCACATCCCATTCCCTACCACTCTAAAGCATAAAATCATCTTCTCATCTTAAAATCAAATCCAACAATTATCTTCCAATTGAGAATCCAGTTAACCAATCTTACAATCTCAATGATTTCATATTACCTCCTTGAAGGCACTGATACATGCCCTCCAACACCATCCCCAAACGATATTACATTCTTTACAACCACCACCCATATATCCACTAATAATTCATGTTGCGCAGTATGGTTCAAAAGAGATCAAACCTTTACTTGTTTACTTCTTGCATCCTTATCTGAAGAGGTTCTTCCTTTGTTGTTGGCCATTGATGTATGGACCACTCTTTTTCAGTCCAAATCCTTTACTTCATGCACGAACAAGCTGCATTGAAGTTGATTTTGATTGTGGTTAGAGATCAAGTAGCAAAACAAGCACATGATTGTCAAGTTTACACGAATGAATGATCGACTCGCAGACATTCTAACTGACTCTTCTCTCACAGAAATCATTCAAAGACATATCTTCCAAGTTATGTCTAAGATAATTAGCAGTGATCCCTAATTAAACCAATGGACCTGCACAATAAATATGCAAGAAAGAGTCAATTCTCTTTTTCTATGCGTCTATTGCGTTTGCTTCTTAGCACATAGAGGATCCTCTCTTGTTCACTACAAGGATTGCAAATAGTTCCTGACTTCCTGCAGTTCGATCGCATTTGATCTGCTCCGATGGATTGGATTGACGGGGATTCGCTCTAGACCTGCACTGCAGAAGATCACATCTACTTAAACTGCAGAAGCCCTGCAAACTTTCTGAATGTTGTTTATTGTAGAACGACCAGCGTGACCGACGTGGTCACGCAACCGCTGGCCGGGTCTCCCGGAAACCCTAACCGTAAGGGTGTGGAAAGGGGGCGGACGTGGCGAGGGCATACGCCCTGTAAATAACCCCTAGGAGGGGGGACGCCATCGAACCATCAGAACCTCGACTTCGGGAGTCCCCTTCTAATTCCATCTCTCCTCTCGTTCTCCCTCAAGAAGAAAAGGAGCATGAAGTAGAGGAATCAGATCCTCTGATTGTCTTACAAGACTATGAAGACGACTTGAGCATTAGATGTAAAATCCCGTATTTTCGTTTTCCAAAAATCTGGAGTATTTAAGACATCCAAAAAATCAAATAATCATGCCTCTTCGTAGATTTCGTCGAGATCTTTCCAACGAGCCAAGAACATCAAATTCTGACATTCCTAGCCCAAGATATCAATGTTTTATGGACGGTCGAGATCCATATGTGGATCCGAATCGGATCCGAAACTTGATCCATTTACACCCCTCTTTCTATAAATATACTATGATAGGTTGCCCTCTCCAAAGCCCTAGCCACCATACCCTTCCCTCTCATTGGAGCACCACCATCTTGGTCAGTCTGGTCATCGGAAGGTCGTCGTCGACATCGGAGAAAGAGCTCCGATCGAAGATCCGCGACCACCATCACATAGGAAAACTCGAGGTCACCGTGGTGCACGCCTCCGCACTACGATCGAGCGACGGAAATACCATTCCGTGTGAGAGGAGATCCCGAGGGAACATCCTCGGAGGTAACGATAATACCCCCTTTTGCTGTTGGGTTCCACGTATTTTTCCTATACACTTAAATACCTCTAGAGCCTTTTTTTTGTAACGATAAATACCTCCTCCTTGTTGTTGGTTTCACATGAATTTAACGATTCTAATCTCAAACCTAATATAAATCTCATTGTATCGATTTCATTTGAGGTCGAGTCTGGAGGATTTCAAAATTCCAAAAGTATTTCCAGTCCTTACTGGAGATTTTCTTTTCTTGTTCGAAATAGGATTATAGTAGTCAATTCGATGAAAATTATGTAAATCTCTGTATTAGATTTTTGTGCGTCGGATATACTTACAGACAAGGTAAATTTGTGATACATGTTTTTTTCTCAAATCCGTGGATTGTTATATGTACCTCCCGCATACGTATTGCAAAGGTTAATGATAAATCCATGGATAAAAAACTATTATAACCATATGAATGTTCATCCATGAACTCTGGAAACATATTCTTTTCATTAAATATTATTGATATATTATTAACTTTAGACATATCACTATTGGATATTAGAAAATCCTTATTAACTAATGCACCTTAATGGAGCAATTGGTGTCGTATCGAGTATTCTCTAATCTGTAAATAGTTTTGAATCATGAGAAAGATCAACCGTTAGGCGATACAATTTCATTTGCCCTGCCTTATATTTAGATAGATGGAGATTAGATTATGGTGAAATAAAAGGGACAAGTAATTATCAGACGTTAATCTCACTAACCATTACTTCCTGTTATGCTCATATTCTAGGCGTTATGGTCTCAATCGGTTACAGTTGTGCAGTGATGTTTTGAATTCAACAATTACGTTACAAATGTATAGCCCGTTAGTTGACATTTAGATAAAGACGCATATAGCATATTAGCCATGAATCTTCACTCATATTCTACTACAAATGCTGATTAGACATGATTAATATTATTTTTGTCTTATAGTATTTGATAAAGTACCGTTGATCGTACATGGTAATATCTTAATATTGACAATACGAGTATATGTTGTATATTAACCATTGCGGGAGAGTTAGATGGAAAATGCTGAACAATTTTCAAGGTTTGTACTGTCATTAAAATGACTTTCTGTTAGTATCAGGTCAAATATCTAATTGTTATTATTTTTAGCAAATCTGGGTCCTCTTTCTGGTTTAATAGACATGTGCTTGATAAATCTATAGCCGATAACACCATATGAACGGAAGCCTTGATAGGTCGATAATAAAACCTTCCTTAGAATGTGCTAAGTTGTAAATCACATGCGTACAATCATAAAACCCCCTCTCGTTATTAAGTTGTAAGTAACCCCAACAATTATCTAACCTTGATTTTTTTTTCATGGCAATTATCGTTACATGAGTAAAATTTCAAAATGCTCGGGTAGATGGAGGTAAGTGCCATAAGGGATTGGGCATGCACCCTTGGGCTCCGGGGAGATGCCTTGAAGGTCGCGACCCCAACGGACGAGTTGGGTGACGCGTTGCACCTAGCAGCCCGGTAGGATCCGGAGTCGCTCGACGGAGTAGGCAGGTGGCGCGGTTGACGTTCTTGGTTTCGCACTTATACACAATATTAAGACTCGGAGTAGAATTGGGTGTGGCCGCATCAAATTCTATTTCGAGTATTATTATTGTGAGAGGTGTTCCGGGATATGGTTGGAAGTTGGAGAATGAGGTTTTGGTTTATTCCTTTTATGATTGAAAAGAGGATCTTGAGGGTTTACTCAAGATGGATACCAAGTTCCCGCTTAGCGGAGGCCTGCGAGTCGCGTACTCGCGTGTGCTAAAATAATACGAATAATGATCAATGATCGAATACTGGAATCTGAAATTGCAACCCATTATGGATCATAACCAACTTGTTGAAATATCAAGACCGCTATAGTAGTACTCAATTATCAATAAATCAATAAATAAAGTTAGTTGTTGTATGATCCGAGGTGAATTAGAATAACTGGGTGACCTTCTCGCTTTCTACCTTACATGCTTACGTTTTTAGATAAGTTGAGCATACATCCCTTGCTTCCTCCTACCTGAGTTACTGTAGTATTTGTCTCGTTACTGGGCAATTGCTCATAACGTTACCCTTGTGTGAACCCAACAGGTGTAGCTGAGCAGCAGCCGCAATAGTAGCGGCTTTGAGGAGATCAGACTTTGCTTCGTCATATTTGCATCAGACAGGGTGTGTCCTACTTAGAGTAATTTATTTACTTCCGCTTTATTTTATGTTATCACTGAGAGACATTGTATTAAGATATGTGGAGAGTTTTTCTACAAAGTTTGAGATTTTCTGATGTATCTAATATCATGGACATGGACTTGATGAGTATTAATCAGAATGGATGTTGCATTTTATTTCCATTTCATATTATTCTCATAGTGTTATTTATGTTTCAAATGTCAATCTAATGTGCATAAGATGGTTTGCTGAGTATCATAGATCATGGGCGTATTTGGACCGTAGGTCCGACGCTCCCGTCTCGTCGGTTTCGGTAGCCGGAGGGACGGGGCGTCACAGATGGTATCAGAGCCCGATACTCCATTCTCTCTTTTGCATATTAGAATTGTTAACAATATTTGAAATATAAATATAGTGACAGAGTCTTTTGACCTTGTCGTTAGTAAGGAGAATAATTAAAGTCATGTTTAAAGTGTCCATTGTCTCTCTAACCATAGAAATAATTTTTTAATATAATGATTCTCGCAGGGAATCATGCCGCCTCGTGTTGACCCTGCTATTGCACAGCAGTTGGCTTTGCTAGTTCAGGCCGTACAGGGTATACAACAACGTCAGGAGGTATTGGAGCAAAGGCTCCTCCAGCAGGATGATTCCTCGTACCAGCCCTCTAGTGAGGAGGAGGGCAGTGTTCACCCTTCGGTGTCTCTGGACCCGGAAGGATCAGATGACCTAGAGATGCTGCAGAAACATCAGACGACCTACACAGCATATCAGAGATCTAAGGTGACACAATTCTTTGGCACCGGCACACCAGATGAGACTGAGCTATGGCTGGATCATGTATCTAAGGTGTTGAGGATGATTCATGCTCCTGAAGAGTCTTGGCTTACATTTGTGGAATTCTCACTAGCAGGTTATGCTGAGCGTTGGTGGTTCACCACCAAGGAACATCTGGAGGATCCCATAACATGGGAAATTTTTCTTGATGAGTTCTGTAGTCAGTTCTATCCTGATCACTGGGTTGAGGATCAGAGGAGATTATTTGCTGAGCTGAAGCAGGGGTCAATGACGGCCCAAGAGTATCTCATTCGTTACACTGAACTCTCCCGCCACTCACCAGCGACTACTGCTTTTCCTGAGGAGAATTTACAGAAGTTTATCCGGGGACTACGTGATGATGTGCAGCACCAGCTATCTGCATTAGATTTCACTTCCATCAAGGAGGTAGCTGCTAAAGCTACCAAGATGGAGGCAACCCAGAGTCGGCTTCAGGGGAGTCCATCACATTTCCAACCACCTCAGCCCACGAGATCTGCTCGTCGAGATTTCTACTGAGCTCGTAGAGAGCGTCGTTTCCACCCAGTGGCTACTACTCCTACCGTTAGTAGATTTGCCCCTACACCTACTTTGGGGCAGGGTTTGGCGAGCCGTGGTACTACTTCCTTCTGCTCTTCGACACACTCGCAGAGCCGTAAGACAGGAGGTGCTAGCCTTGTCTCAGGAGGCTCCTTCTCTCAGCCAGGAGATCGCAGATGTTTCCACTGCCAACAGCCGGGCCATTTCAAGGCCAAGTGTCCTTTACTTGCCAGCAACTCAGGTGGCCACCCACCAAGTATACGACCAACTTTCTCTTCTGCACAGTCACACGGATCAGTTTCCCGCCGTGGGGGTCGAGGTTTTCAACGCCCTCCACCACGACCAACCTTCAGTGCTGCAGGTTCTAACGCCCCTCCACAGCCTCAGGGACAGTTGAACGCAATCACACAGGAGCAGGCCCACGCCTCAGGAGCTGTAGTGCGAGGTATGATTTCAGTGCATGGTATATCATTACATGCTTTATTTGATTCGGGAGCTACGCACTCCTTTTTAGCACATCGATTAGTGCCCAAGTTAGATAAAGAGCCAGTCTGTGTTCCATCTCCATACTACATCAAGGGCCCAGGGGGCCAATTATTCATAGTGCGACAAGCAGTGGAGAATGTAGCAGTGCAGATCGGCAGACACATATTGCCCGCATATCTTTTACTCATTCAGTTAGAAGATTTTGATGTCATCCTAGGTATGGATTGGCTCGAGCATTATCACGCATGCCTTGATTGCTTCGAGAAGACGATAGTGTTCCGTCTCCCAGGCATACCTACCTTTCAGTTTGATGGACGTACCTCAGATAGTGAGGTCTTATATGTTTCGGCATTGAAGGCCCAACACATGCTCGATCAGGGTTGCATAGGTTTTCTCGCCCATATTGTGGAGTTACCCGTCAAAGATCGTATGATTGAAGACGTCAAAATTGTACGAGATTTTCCTGATGTATTCCCAGAGGAATTACCTAGACTACCACCAGAAAGGAAGATCGAGTTCGAGATTACTTTGATACCCGACACGCAACCGATCTCCATTCCTCCATATAGAATGGCACCAGCCGAACTCAGGGAACTCAAAGTACAACTGCAGGAGTTATTGGAAAAGGGATTTATACGTCCCAGTACCTCACCTTGGGGAGCACCGGTCCTCTTCGTAAAGAAGAAGGATGGGTCTATGCGCTTGTGCATCGACTATAGGCAATTGAATAAAAGGACGGTAAAGAACCGTTACCCACTTCCACGAATAGATGATCTTTTCGATCAATTACAAGGTGCAGCGGTATTCTCAAAGATTGACCTACGATCGGGTTATCATCAATTGAGAATTAAGGATGCGGATGTGCTTAAATCTGCATTTCGTACCAGATACGACCACTATGAGTTTGTGGTTATGCCGTTTGGACTCACGAACGCCCCTGCTGCATTCATGGACATGATGAACAGAATTTTCCGTCCATACTTAGATCGTTTTGTGGTGGTGTTCATTGATGATATCTTAATCTACTCACGTGATGAGCATGAGCATGAGCAGCATCTGCGTATTATTCTTGAGACACTCAGAGAACACAAGTTGTATGCAAAATACAGCAAGTGTGAATTTTGGCTTACCGAAGTAGCTTTCCTCGGTCATGTAATTTCAGGAGCAGGGGTGGCGGTTGATCCAGCCAAGATAGAGGCAGTCATGTCTTGGGAGCAGCCCAAGACAGTTACCGAGATACGCAGCTTCTTAGGCCTCGCCGGCTACTACAGGCGTTTTGTTCGGGGCTTCTCGCAGCTAGCGCTACCCCTTACTCGTCTGACACAGAAAGATGTCCCTTTCTTTTGGAGCGACAAGTGCGAGCTGAGCTTTCGTACGTTGAAAGAAAGACTGACCAGTGCTCCGATTCTCACCCTTCCTTCAGGCCCCTTAGAGTTTACAGTGTATACTGATGCATCAAAGGAGGGTTTAGGAGCCGTGTTGATGCAACGTGGTCATGTCGTGGCATATGCATCACGACAATTAAAGAATCATGAACGGAACTACCCTACTCATGACTTGGAGTTGGCAGCTATAGTCTTCGCGTTGAAGATATGGCGTCACTATTTATATGGGGTCACATTTGAGATTTTTACAGATCACAAGAGTCTCAAATATATCTTTGACCAGCGAGAGTTGAATATGAGGCAAAGGCGATGGATGGAGCTGTTGAAGGATTATGACTGCACTATCTCTTACCATCCGGGTAAGGGGAATGTAGTGGCAGATGCTTTGAGTAGAAGAGCACATACCGAGGGCACCGCAGCATGGCTACAGACATGGGATATGCTCGCAACACTTAGTGAGTGGCACCCCTTTGACAGTACTACAGACGCTGTAACTGTACCTGCCAAGTATAGTGGACTATGGGATAGGATTGTGCCTGGTCAGTAAACAGATCAAAATTTACAAGACTTATTCCATCGATGCCTGAAGGAGGAGTTTGATGGATTCAGAGTATGTGAGTCCATCTTATGGAAGGGTACCGTGTCTGTGTCCCTGATGATGACGAGTTAAGGAGAGACATCCTAGATGAGGCTCATTGTTCTAGATTATCTATCCATCCAGGGAGCACCAAGATGTATAGAGACCTCCATCAACACTTCTGGTGGGAGGGGATGAAGAGAGATGTTGCAGAATATGTTACTCGTTGCCTTACGTGCCAATTGGTGAAGGCAGAGCACAAGCGACCTCCTGGCTTGTTACAGTCACTTCCTATTCCGTTGTGGAAATGGGAGAGTATCTCTATGGACTTCGTGACATCCTTGCCTCGTACAGTAGGTGGACATGATGCCATTTGGGTTATTGTGGACAGGTTGACCAAGTCTGCACATTTCATTCCCGTGAACATGACATGCACTCCGGTAGATCTGGCCAAGTTATATATTCAGCATGTTATTCGCTTGCATGGGATTTCCAAGGAGGTTGTATCTGATAGAGACTCTCTTTTTACATCGCATTATTGGGGAGAATTCATGAAGGCCCTAAAAAACCGAACTATGTCTTAGTTCAGCCTATCATCCGCAGACTGACGGACAATCAGAGAGGACAATTCAGACCCTTGAAGACCTACTCAGAGCATGTGCCATTGAGTGGCAAGGATCTTGGAAGGATCACCTTCCTTTAGTGGAGTTCACCTATAACAACAGCTACCATGCTAGTATTGGTATGGCACCTTTCGAGGCATTGTATGGGCGAAGATGCACTACTCCCTTGTGTTGGCAGGAAGTGGGTGACAAGGGTATTTATTCCACTCAGATAATCGAGGACACAACAAGAGCAGTGGAAACGGCTAGGAAGAAACTATTGACTGCACAGAGCCGTCAGAAGAGCTATGCTGATCAGAGACGTCGTGATCTTGAATTTGATACCGGAGACTTTGTATTCTTAAAAGTATCTCCAATGAAAGGTATTCAGAGATTTGGTGTCAAGGGTAAGTTGGCACCACGGTTCGTTGGCCCTTTCGAGATTTTATCTCGTATTGGGAAGGTAGCATACCGAGTAGCACTCCCCCCTCACTTGGCAGGCGTGCACGATGTATTCCATGTGTCAAACCTCCGGAAGTATATTCGAGACCTTCGACATGTGATTAGCTATGAGGATCTTGCGGTTGAACCAAATTTGTCTTTTCCTGAGGCACCCGTGCAGATTTTAGACCGGGCAGTCAAGAGGTTACGACGGAAAGACATCCCTTTAGTCAAGGTATTGTGGCAAAGTCAGAATGTTGAGGAGGCTACTTGGGAGCCTGAGGCAGATATGCGACAGAAATACCCCTATCTTTTTGAAGGTATGTTCACGAAACCCTACTTCAATCCTCTTTAAGATTTTTATGGGTTCCGTTCTCTTTAAGATTTTTATGCCTGAATCTACATCTCATTCAAAACTTATACGTTAAATCCTACGTCTCGAGGACGAGACTTCCTTTAAGATTTTTATGATGTAAAATCCCGTATTTTCGTTTTCCAAAAATCTGGAGTATTTAAGACATCCAAAAAATTCAAATAATCATGCCTCTTCGTAGATTTCGTCGAGATCTTTCCAACGAGCCCAAGAACATCAAATTCTGACATTCCTAGCCCAAGATATCAATGTTTTATGATGGACGGTCGAGATCCATATGTGGATCCGAATCGGATCCGAAACTTGATCCATTTACACCCCTCTTTCTATAAATATACTATGATAGGTTGCCCTCTCCAAAGCCCTAGCCACCATACCCTTCCCTCTCATTGGAGCACCACCATCTTGGTCAGTCTGGTCATCGGAAGGCCGTCGTCGACATCGGAGAAAGAGCTCCGATCGAAGATCCACGACCACCATCACATAGGAAAACTCGAGGTCACCGTGGTGCACGCCTCCGCACTACGATCGAGCGACGGAAATACCATTCCGTGTGAGAGGAGATCCCGAGGGAACATCCTCGGAGGTAACGATAATACCCCCTTTTGCTGTTGGGTTCCACGTATTTTTCCTATACACTTAAATACCTCTAGAGCCTTTTTTTTGTAACGATAAATACCTCCTCCTTGTTGTTGGTTTCACATGAATTTAACGATTCTAATCTCAAACCTAATATAAATCTCATTGTATCGATTTCATTTGAGGTCGAGTCTGGAGGATTTCAAAATTCCAAAAGTATTTCCAGTCCTTACTGGAGATTTTCTTTTCTTGTTCGAAATAGGATTATAGTAGTCAATTCGATGAAAATTATGTAAATCTCTGTATTAGATTTTTGTGCGTCGGATATACTTACAGACAAGGTAAATTTGTGATACATGTTTTTTTCTCAAATCCGTGGATTGTTATATGTACCTCCCGCATACGTATTGCAAAGGTTAATGATAAATCCATGGATAAAAAACTATTATAACCATATGAATGTTCATCCATGAACTCTGGAAACATATTCTTTTCATTAAATATTATTGATATATTATTAACTTTAGACATATCACTATTGGATATTAGAAAATCCTTATTAACTAATGCACCTTAATGGAGCAATTGGTGTCGTATCGAGTATTCTCTAATCTGTAAATAGTTTTGAATCATGAGAAAGATCAACCGTTAGGCGATACAATTTCATTTGCCCTGCCTTATATTTAGATAGATGGAGATTAGATTATGGTGAAATAAAAGGGACAAGTAATTATCAGACGTTAATCTCACTAACCATTACTTCCTGTTATGCTCATATTCTAGGCGTTATGGTCTCAATCGGTTACAGTTGTGTAGTGATGTTTTGAATTCAACAATTACGTTACAAATGTATAGCCCGTTAGTTGACATTTAGATAAAGACGCATATAGCATATTAGCCATGAATCTTCACTCATATTCTACTACAAATGCTGATTAGACATGATTAATATTATTTTTGTCTTATAGTATTTGATAAAGTACCGTTGATCGTACATGGTAATATCTTAATATTGACAATACGAGTATATGTTGTATATTAACCATTGCGGGAGAGTTAGATGGAAAATGCTGAACAATTTTCAAGGTTTGTACTGTCATTAAAATGACTTTCTGTTAGTATCAGGTCAAATATCTAATTGTTATTATTTTTAGCAAATCTGGGTCCTCTTTCTGGTTTAATAGACATGTGCTTGATAAATCTATAGCCGATAACACCATATGAACGGAAGCCTTGATAGGTCGATAATAAAACCTTCCTTAGAATGTGCTAAGTTGTAAATCACATGCGTACAATCATAAAACCCCCTCTCGTTATTAAGTTGTAAGTAACCCCAACAATTATCTAACCTTGATTTTTTTTTTCATGGCAATTATCGTTACATGAGTAAAATTTCAAAATGCTCGGGTAGATGGAGGTAAGTGCCATAAGGGATTGGGCATGCACCCTTGGGCTCCGGGGAGATGCCTTGAAGGTCGCGACCCCAACGGACGAGTTGGGTGACGCGTTGCACCTAGCAGCCCGGTAGGATCCGGAGTCGCTCGACGGAGTAGGCAGGTGGCGCGGTTGACGTTCTTGGTTTCGCACTTATACACAATATTAAGACTCGGAGTAGAATTGGGTGTGGCCGCATCAAATTCTATTTCGAGTATTATTATTGTGAGAGGTGTTCCGGGATATGGTTGGAAGTTGGAGAATGAGGTTTTGGTTTATTCCTTTTATGATTGAAAAGAGGATCTTGAGGGTTTACTCAAGATGGATACCAAGTTCCCGCTTAGCGGAGGCCTGCGAGTCGCGTACTCGCGTGTGCTAAAATAATACGAATAATGATCAATGATCGAATACTGGAATCTGAAATTGCAACCCATTATGGATCATAACCAACTTGTTGAAATATCAAGACCGCTATAGTAGTACTCAATTATCAATAAATCAATAAATAAAGTTAGTTGTTGTATGATCCGAGGTGAATTAGAATAACTGGGTGACCTTCTCGCTTTCTACCTTACATGCTTACGTTTTTAGATAAGTTGAGCATACATCCCTTGCTTCCTCCTACCTGAGTTACTGTAGTATTTGTCTCGTTACTGGGCAATTGCTCATAACGTTACCCTTGTGTGAACCCAACAGGTGTAGCTGAGCAGCAGCCGCAATAGTAGCGGCTTTGAGGAGATCAGACTTTGCTTCGTCATATTTGCATCAGACAGGGTGTGTCCTACTTAGAGTAATTTATTTACTTCCGCTTTATTTTATGTTATCACTGAGAGACATTGTATTAAGATATGTGGAGAGTTTTTCTACAAAGTTTGAGATTTTCTGATGTATCTAATATCATGGACATGGACTTGATGAGTATTAATCAGAATGGATGTTGCATTTTATTTCCATTTCATATTATTCTCATAGTGTTATTTATATTTCAAATGTCAATCTAATGTGCATAAGATGGTTTGCTGAGTATCATAGATCATGGACGTATTTGGACCGTAGGTCCGACGCTCCCGTCTCGTCGGTTTCGGTAGCCGGAGGGGCGGGGCGTCACATTAGACAAGAACTTCAGGATGATATCGATCATCCAAATACAGAGAATGAACCTATGGAACATGATGATCCTTTAGAGAAAGTGGGTGGACCCACACAACCCACGAGTATAATCGGCAACAAGAGACCCAGAACACGGCCCGCATGGATAGAATATTACCATTTCTATGGATGCGAGGCATCGTGTTACACCGTAGACGAGGATGTCGCGGATTGTACAGATTCCATATCTTTTGATGAAGCTATGACTTCGTCTGAGTTGGAATCATGGTCTGCCGCCATGAGAGATGAGTTGGACTCAATCAAGCGAAATGGTGTTTGGGAATTATGTGATTTGCCAGAAGGTAGGCAATCCATAGGATGTAAGTGAGTATTCAAGAAAAAATACCAAGTTGACGGTACTGTTGACAAATACAAAGTCAGATTAGTTGCCAATGGTTATACTCAACAAGCTGGAATAGATTTCCAAGAAACCTATTCTCCAGTGGCTAAGTTTGCATCCATTCGGATGATCTTAGCCATAGTCGCATATATGGATTTGGAATTATTCCAAATGGATGTGAAGATAACATTCCTTAACGGAGAACTAAAGGAGGAGATTTATATGCGACAACCTGATGGATCTCAGGTTGAAGGTCAGGAGAAAAAGGTTTACAAGTTAAGAAAGTCATTATATGGCTTAAAGCAGTCTTCACGGCAATGGTATCTCAAATTTCATGAGAAAGTTATTCAATTTGGTTTGTTTCAAATAAATTAGATAACTGTGTGTATGTCATGAAGAGTGGGAGTAAATTTGCAATCATGTTATTGTATGTGGATGACATTCTGCTTGCAAGTAATGACATACAAATGCTCACTGAAATCAAACAGAAATTGAGCAATGAATTTGAGATGAAGGACATGGGCGAAGCATCCTATGTTCTTGGAATTCAAATAACAAGAGACAGGAACTCAAGAACATTGAGTCTTAGTCAGGAAAGATATTTGCATATTGTATTAAGGAGATTTGGAATGCAGAACAACACTCCAGCTCCAACACCACTTGTAATGGGAAAGAGACTCAGTAAGAGTCAGTGTCCCGGAAAGGGGTAGAAACCTTTATATGTACCATATGAACAAGCGGTGGGAAGTTTAATGTATGCAATGATGTGTACTCGACCTGATTTAGCTTATCCAGTAAGCTTAGTCAGTAGATATCAAAGCAATCCCGGTCCAGCACATTGGGAAGCTATAAAGAGGATTCTTCGATATCTGAAAGGAACAGTACATCTGAAACTTGTGTATCAAGCAGAATCACTTGAAATGGTAGGATACTCCGATGCCGATTTCGGAGGGGATGTGGATGATAGAAAATCCACATCAGGTTATTTGTTTATGTTTGGTGGTGCAGCCGTTTCTTGGGGTAGCAAGAAACAAGGATGTGTATCTCGACATACACAGGAGACTGAGTACATTGCTTGTAGCATGGCCACCACTCATGCTGCGTGGATCAGACGTTTTCTAGAGAATCTAAGCATTGAATTGGTCAAAGGACCAATTGAAATGTATTATGACAATCAAGCTGTGATAAGCTTGATTAATAATGGGGCTAATAGTTCTAAAGGAAAACACATTGAGATCCAATATCACTATATACAAGATATAGTGGGGAAGAAAGAAATCACAGTAACCTACATCCCTAACAGTGACATGTTGGCTGATTCTCTAACCAAGGGGATAGTAGCATGAACATACATTAAACATGTTGGTTTAATGGGACTCAGGAATGTATGAGTCAAGGAAGAAGTTTCATAGATAATGATCCTCATGTATATACTACACGAATAGTGGGAGTATATATGTTTTGACTACTTCGGTCAAGTGGGAGATGTAGAACGACCGACGTGACCGGCGTGGTCACGCAACCGCCTCCGGCGGTTGCGGCAAGGTCGGATCTCCCGAAAACCCTAACCGCAAGGGCGTAGGAAGGGGGCGGACGTGGCGATGGCATATGCCCTATAAATAACCCCCTAGGAGGGGGGGGGGGGGGAGGGAACGCCATCAAACCATCGGAATCTCGACTTCGGGAGCCCCCTTCCGATTCCATCTCTCCATCTCTCCTCTCGTTCTCCCTCAAGAAGAAACTACAGATCTGACGGCGTATCTTTGTTCCTTGAGTTATGAGTCATCTTACCACATTATAAGAGTTCTTCTCTTTTTGGTTGTGCTTTTAACTATCTTTTTTTAACTTAAATTCAGCTATATTCAATCTGCAAGTAAATTTACTGAGCATATGCTATGAATTAAAGCAACTATGATATATAAAACTAACTGTAACATCAAACTTATATGAATACACAAGCAGAATATCAAATTTAAGCTGTTAGTTTACATATGCCTTATTGCACCAAGCATATCATTCCTGATTTTTTTTTAAAAATCTTAGTCACCTTATTCTCGTAGGCTTACTCAGGGTATCAGTAACATATGCTGCATAGAACAGACCTTATACGTTGCAGCTTATTGTTTGTTGGATTTTTTTCTATCCTAACAGTGGCTGATAACCCAGTGTATGTTCTTTCTACACGATTTGCTTCGACGTGTACGTGCATCAGGTCCAGGTTTAATTGTAAATATTATCATTTTGTATTAGTAAATACTATTTTCATGCATGTGAAACTACGATGCAAAGGGTAGCCACTAGAAGGGAATCTAGAGCCCCGACCTAGTGGTGTTGTAATGGAAGCTTTAGTCCCACATCGTTGCATTTGCAAGTAAGGCTCAAGCAGTGCAGATTTAAAATGGCACGGTGGTAACTTGAGAACTCATACCTTTCTCGGCCTTTTGGCTAAGATCAAGTGTAGTATCTGTTCTTATCAGTTTAATATCTGATACGTGGGCCATTGGCTCACATGATATTAAATTAATTTTTTAATGGGGGATGGTCCATCACAGTAGCTTGCTGCTCGGTCCTTCAGGCGTTGCCCTTGCGTTGCACTGGTGCAAGGGTTTCCAGGCGCACCCCACCCAATTCTTAATCATATTTTTTTCTCTACTAAAATTCGCTCCCATTCCAACTTCTTGTGAATATTAAGCGCCAACATTAAAATACATTTGTCTATTTATTTGTTTTTAAGATGCGATATTTGGGTATGTAATTACGGTAAACTAGTAATTATAAAATTTTGTTTTCTTTAATTAACATCATTTACAACTGTATATTAAACACTGCATTCAAAGTGATTGTGATCGATTTACAAATGTTTTAATCAATATAATAATGTTGTAGTTCTTTCAAGGGAGGATGAAGATATCGCCCCTGGCATAAATCATTGGCAATAAATCATGTTTATTTGTTTTGATGGTGAATTTGTTGGGAAAATTTGTTGTGATGTGATTTTATTGGAATATGATAAAAAAAGATTACATGATGATTATATTATAATTTTTAGATGATAATACGATATTTTATTTATATTATTATGATCGACGTTGAGCGAAAAATAGAGAGAGAAGGGGAGATAACTGTATTTAGATTAAAATAAAAGGATTTTTATCCAATGAATCCTATAATCTTTGTAAATTATCTTCCTGACTTTGTAAACATCGTTATTATCTCCTCGACCTCATAAACCTATTAATTCTTACACCAAAAACCTTCTGTTTAACTGTCATCCATTTACCCATTAAAGTTAGTTGAATTTCCATTAAAAAGAGGTGCAAATTGCTCTTTGTTTAACAAATTTACAAAAGATACCATCTCCTCACATCCTCTCCCCTTCATCTTTACTGGTCGTCCGTAGCACCATTACTCGTCATCTCGTCGAACGTCCTCTCGAGAAAGTACCATGGCATCATCGATCTTCTAGAGTTCGTGACAGGCAGTGGCATGCGAGCGAAGGAGGAGGTCAAACTACTTCTCTACTGGGGGAGTGCCGAGGCGGTGGAGCATGAATTCAGGGAGGAGGTCAATAGAACATGCGAGGGTGGGGGCGATGGAGTTGAAGGAGGGGTAGGAGGGATGGAAGCCCTTCCGGTGGAGGCCCATAGGAAGAGCGGAGAGAAGAGATGGGGAAGGAGGGGAATGGAGGGGGGTTCGCAGGGGGACTTGTCTAGAATTCAGATCCCTACCATCCCGACAGTCGAAAGCTCTACTCCCCTCGTCGCGCATCACATAGAGCTCGAGTCCCCTTGCCCGCGTCGTCGATGGCTCTTCCCCATCCCCATGCATGCCTAAAACTCAAATCTCCTCTCCCCAACATTGCCAATGGCTCTGCCAACTTCCTGCTCGTTGCCCAAAGCTCGAATCCCCTCCCCTAGTGGCACCCAAAGCTCCTCTCCCTCTCCCATGCTGCCTGATCACCGCTGTCACCCTTGGATTGGAGGTGAGTTGCTTGGAAGGGAAGGAAGAGGAAGAAGGAGGAGATAACAATGAATGAGCGATAGGGGAAGAAATCCAATCATTAGATTTCTCGTGATTTGATTAACTCAACTTAACCCAAGATGTGTCAAATTAACGGCAAGATTTGTGATACAAGACAGATCATGTTTATGGGGTTCAAGAAATAATAACGATATTTACATGATCGAAAAGGTAATTTACAAAGATTTAAGATTTTTGGGATAAAAATCTCAATATAGCTGAAACAATAGAGTGGGAGATTTATGTGCGGAGTGGGTGGAGAAATGTGATTCGCAAGGTAACGGACATGTAAACCTCGATGTTTTTTTGAAAAGAACCTGATTTTGCAAGGGTTTCCTTGCAAACCAACATACCTTTATCCCCATTTTTTCACAAAAAAAGAGAACTAACTTGTCCATTGTTAATTTTGTTTGACGGATACTTTTAGGGAAGGTTATGAAGACTTCGATTTTAGCTGCAAAGATCCAAAGCAAGGTAAAATAAATGGGATTCAATTTAAGTTTTAGTAGAAGAAGCAAATTTTATCTTTTTAACTTAAAATATTTACAAAATCGCCTTGAAATGTTCATTCACGTCGTGCCTTCCAGAGATACCTATAGACTGGTCTTTTTTCGATCTATGCTTCCAAAAAATGCGTGCTCCCTGCTAAAGGATCTTCTCAAGGCAAAGCTCTCTTGATGCAGTTGTCCTCGTGTTGGGGAACCACCTACATATGGTACATTGCTAATTCGATTAAGAGGTTACTCTAATCTCGTGCAACAATGAATCGGACAAACCCCACCCTAAACATTAGGGGTGCTAATCGAATCGAATACACTCGAATCCATATGGATTTAGATTCAATTCATTATAATTTTTTCGAATCCGAACTCGAATCGAATTTTAACCGAATTCATTAACTTGAATTCAAATTCAATTCATTATGTGTTTCGAATATTCAAATTCAATTCATTTTATATCGAATTTGAAATTTTAATTGATAATATTTTTTTTTGGAAAAAAGAGGGTATGATGTTGAGAAGAGATCTACCTTACAAGTTATATACATTCAGAGTAACAAGAATGTTAATTAACGAGTATAAGTATGCATTAATAGTAAAAATAGCAGGATAAGTTAAAAACTTTAAGAAAAGGTCAGTATTCAAGATATAATATGAAATTCATAAAATTACCTAGTTGTTGCGGTGCTTATAAGTTTGTTGCCATCCTAATTTTCTCTTATTACCTGTAATGATTAAATATATGAAGCAGAAATATAAGAGCGGAGAGAGATTGGATATAATTGATGTAAAAATGAACATATTTTGAAAATTGTGATTACCTTTGATTGCTTGATGTTGAACGAAAAGACGAGTCTCGTAAACAAAAATGCAAAAAAAAAATCAGGATGAAAATAATAATGGCAACCAATAGTGTAGCACAAGATATATAAAAAAATTAAGTTGGAATGATATAGTCAAACTTCAATTAAAAGTGTTGCATATTACTAAACACATGATGTTCTATTCGATAAATTTTAGAACACATTCATCCTGAAAAAGGGAAGAAAGTAGTCCTACAATGCATTCTTGATTCATGTCATTAATGTCGACCGAACTGTAGAGAGACCACCATCACTTCCATATCCTTCACATAAAGAAAGTTTATTAGAATAAAAACTAAATTAATAGAGTTTGACTAGTTGTATATTTGAGCTGATAGTGATTACTAACCTTCATAAGAAGTTTGAATCTATTCTGGAATATTAACCTTCAAGCTTTCATCTTGGCAAACAACATACTGCAATTTATATAAAAAAGTTAGCTTCGTATTTAAGTATGATAAGCTCAAAGTAAATTCATACTGGGTATTCTTACATTTGGAGATTGAGCAATGTCTTGAGTGGCTCGTATCCAATCAGAAGTACATACAAGAGCCTCAACGGTTTTAGAAGATAAAGAACTTCTATAATCAGTGAGAACTCTACCTCCAGTGCTGAAAGCGGACTCTGAAGCAACAGAGCTGATAGGAATTGACAATATATCACGCGCCATAATAGAGAGTACATGAAATGTCAAAGCATTGGTTTTCCACCAACCTAGGACATCAAAAGAGGGATCTCCTTTTTTTGATCTCAATGTTGGCTCTTCCAAGTATCTCTCCAAGTCAGACTTTTCTGGAGGCTCGTTTTCAACATTATCTAAATAATCATCTAGTTCTGCTTCGCTTGTCTTTTCATTGGAGTATGCATTCAAAAACTCAATATTTCTCCAAAGTTTTTGCTTCCATCATTTTGTTTGCCAACTCTTTGCAAGTAAAAAGAATAGATGCTCGATAATTCTTTTTTCATTTTCATCAGCTGCTCTTGAGACTCTATAAAGGTATAAACCTTATCAAAAATAAATTCAATGGACTTCAGTTTATATCTTGGATCAAGGAGACATGCAATAGACATCAAAAGGTTGCAATCCTTCCAATATTTATCGAACTTCAGTTTCATTGCAATGGCCAATTCCTTAATGAAATCATCACTTGAAAATGAGTTATCTTTCAAAATTTCTGCTACTTTCCAAATTTTTGGAAGAAATAAATTTACCGTTGGAAACTTCGTACCAGAAAACACCTGTGTCGCTTCAAAAACTTGCTTCAAGAGTGGACGGATTTTTTCAGCTTTCCCCCACTCTTCTTGTGATGGCAACCACTTGTAACCATCATCTCTTCTTGCATAATTTTGAAAAACGACTTTATAACACAATGCAGATTCAAGCATGAAGAAGGTGGAATTCCAACGAGTAGGAACATCCATGGAGAGGCCCCTTGAAGTAGAGTGATTCAGTTGCTTTGCAATTTCACCAAATTTCTTTAAACGTGCACTACTTTTTTTGATGTACTTTACACTTTCTCTAATATTAGAGATCGTATTTTCCAATGCACGAAGACCGTCTTGCACCATAAGATTCAATATGTGCGCACAACATCTGACATGAAAGAGTTTTCCCTTAAATAACAAACAACACCTTCCGAAAAATGTATCTTTCAGTGTTCTCACAACCACATCATTAGTGCTGGCATTATCTAGTGTAATACTCATAATTTTACTATCAATCCCCCATTCAACAAGACAATTCAGAATAGCATCTGCAATAACAACACATGTATGCGGTGGTTCTAACTCTGAAAAATTAAGGATACGTTTTTGTAACTTCCAATTTGCATCAACATAGTGGGCAGTCAAATACATGTACCCTATTGTTTGATTGGATGTCCAAGTATCTGTAGTAAGACCAATCATGTCCACATGTAGAAAAATTCCTTTCAATTTTTCCTTTTCAATGGAGAAAATCTTCAAGCAATCATTTGTTATCGTTGCTCTGGAAACTTGTTTAAAATTGGGATTCAAATATTTTAGTATTGCATTAAGCCAGAATTCTTCCACAATACTAAAAGCATGCTCATGAACGATGACCCATTTAGCGATCAATTCTCTCGCTCTCATCTGATCAAACTATGAAAAAGATAATGCAAGTTCATTCAAATGATCAGACTCGGATGACGAAGGACCAAAAGACAATGTTCTTTGTTTCTTATCTCCAGAATCTCGCATGATACAATACCTCTCTCTATGATTTTTCAAATGCGAAGTAGTTCCACAATTCATTACTTTGAACGTTTTTTACAATCCATGCATTTCCACCTTTCAACTAACACTCCACCAACCTTCATATTCTCTTTAATAAATGATTGATAAACAGATGATCTTTTCTTTCTATCAACTTTAGTAATTACTTCATCATGCACTTTTTCTACTTCTTCTCCTTCTCCTACATTTTTCCCCCGTCAAAATCATCTCCATTCACTCTTTCATGGACACTATTTTGTGAAGATGGCATGTTTGGATTGGTGATCTAAAGAAAAAAAATAAACACATGATCTTAACTAAATTTAAACTTTCACATCAACAATTAAACTTAATTTTTATAGTAATTAAGAAAAAGATAAGATTTTAATATACCTGTTCAAAAGCATGATTGGAGGATTGTGATCCATGCCGTTTTTCAGAGGAATCATCTCCATCTTTTCCCTCGTTATATACCTCCATGATATCTAAAGAAATTGAATTTTATCAGTCAATCGATACAAACACTTATAAAAAAGTATTACGTAAGTCGTACTTCATTAACAATTGCATGGTGATAATCTCTCATTGTAATAAATTAATTTCTAATGCACATACATTCTAGAAAAATAAAAACACATTTAATCAACCAAAAGCCTTTTTTATTTGCAACAAACGTCATCTACAATCAGTAGCATTTACCCCGCATCAGTCCTCTTGCCGTTCTCTTCTCCCCGCAATATTCACCTGCAACGATAAACATTCAAATCATGAACCTGAACCCGGATCATACAGGGCTAAAATCAAAATCGTAATTCCGGGGATCACCGGTGGGTAACGGGTACACGCAGATACCAGTGGCTCACCACAACAAGTAAACATGTGCACTATGTGAACTCTTATTTTCAGTCAAGAATCTGAAGCTGCTCTGAAGTAGATTTGTTAAACTTATATACTGTCTCTCCACTGACATTGTTTCCTAATGCAAAGCCACAGGGCTACTTTTCTACAAAATCATTCTAACACTTAGAGCCACAAGGCTTCTTATGATATATCATTTGCAAATAATATGGAATGTGACATGCAATAGACATGGAACAAAGCACATAATTGTACCATGTAAGCCGAATTTTTCAACAGGAAGCCGAATCTTTCAACAGGACATAATCAGCATAAAAAAAACCCCACGTCGAAAAACGCAGCAAGACAATAAGATCCCCTCGAGGCGACGCGAAACCCGAAATAAAAATTCCATGAAAACCCAACACAAGGACGATCAATCAGAATCTCCGGTGGTACTAGAATCGAAGCATTGGAGATTGACCTTATTTGCAAAGAAGATGAGGCCGTCAATACGTGAAGGCGGCGAAGCTTTGAGACGAGTCGAGTCCGAGATCGCAAAGAAGAGGACAGGTTGAGTTGGATGGAGGGGGCGTCGATGTTGGCGGAGAACGGCGTCGTTGGGGGCTAGGGTTTTTTATGCGTCGTGTGGGAGAGAGGAGAGGAGTACGAAGGGGAAGGGTTTGTGCGCCTGTGAGAAATGGGAAAGGGTGCGCCTGTGCGCAGCGTGGGAAATGAGAAAGGGTCAACCTGTGCGTGAGAAATGATCAAATGGGAAGGGTGAGTGGGCCAAAAGCGTGAATGGAGGATACACAATTCAGGAAATTGTACTTTTCTAATATTTTTATGAGAATTTTGCAAAATCCACCATAAGGTACTCATATTTATATAGAAGAGTGTAAGTTTATTGGTAAATAAAGGCAGTGTTATATGTTTGCATGAGTGTATGCATATATGTATATAAATATAATATATATATATATATATATCGAATCGAATCGAATTTTTTTCGAACGAATTCAAGCTAATTCAAATTCAATTCGTTTGGGAATCGAATCCATAATTGGAATTCATATTCAATTCAACTCACTTCGAATCAAATTATTTTCGAATTATTATCGAACGAATCATAATCGAATCCGAATGATTCAATTCAATTAGCAGCCCTACTAAACATAGTCCCACATCTAATACTTATAATTTGTGAGGGTGGATTATAAGAGTAGAAGATTACTATTGGACAGCTTGAGCATAAGTATTTTGTGTGGTTGTCAAGTGTCAACTGGTCCAGTTGAGTCAGTGCTCAACAAGTTAACATAGCTAGTTCTCCTGATAACAATTTGGGAACCTACGTTCGAGACATTATAGAATTTCATAATATGAGGTCATATGAGGGGTGGAATTTCCTTCCCTTATATTTTGACCTCACAAATCCATTTGAAGGAGTTAATTTCTATATTTAAAGTCCCTTCTTCTAAATATTCTAAAAAAATCCGGATGTAATCAATAAAATTAATATTTGAGATTAAATATCCTCTTATAGAAGTTGAGATCTAAAAATAACCAGTTAATCTATGGAGATAAATCCATTGAAGTTTTTTTAAAAATGCTCTTTGAAGAGTAAGGAAGAACCATACCTCATGTCTTATGGATTGAGGATAGAACAAAACTAACAAAGACACAATCACAAACCACATAATATCCCTCTACAAAGATCATTTGCTACAAAAGGGAGAAGCAAAATCTACTCTTTCTTTCTTGGGATCGAATACACAACCACTTGGCCCTACAAAAAGGTGAAGTATCAAAACTTCACCGATACAATTCTAACAAAGCAAGAAATACCATGAATTTAAAGGACTGGAATTAAATGTGTCATTAATTTTACCCCAAATTTTGTTAGATCAAGACTAAATATGAAAACATAGCACAATATTGAGCATCAAAGAATAACATACACCAAGTTATCTCTTTCTAGATGTAACCTGTCAACTCGTCCATAACTAAAATAAAAAGGAATGGACTCAAAGATGAACCTTGATGCAGATCAATGTTGATGTAAAAATAGTCGGTCTTCCCATACTGGATCTTTACACAAGATGAAGCCCTATCATGTATATCCTTTATGAGGTTAATGTATAGAACATGTACTTGTCTGAGTTGTCTCTTTTACAAAACTCTCTACAATATCTCTCATGAAACATAATCATAAATCATCTCCAAATCACTAAAAATCAATGGATAATTTTTCTTTTCACTCTGTAAATATCCATTGTTCTCTTCAGCAAGTGGATGGACTCAATAGTTGAGCGATCTGTCATGAATCTGAATTGATTTTTTTACTTTGGAAATTTATTTCAACCTTCTTTCGATCAGACATTCCTAAATTTTCATAGTGTGACTCATCAGCTGGATATCTCTGTAATTTGAATAATTTGAATGTCTCTTTTGTTCTTATAAAGAGGCATCATGATGATTATCCTCCCATCTTCAAGCATTTTCTTCCTTCGTCAAATAACACTGAATAAGTTTGTAAGCCAAGTCAAACTACGCTAACATAAAACTCTCCATACATTAATAGGAATGTCATCAAGTCATACATTTTTCCAGATCTTATAGCCTTCAAAGCCCCCTCTACTTCCTTCCTTTGTATTCTTCTATAGCTTGCATGATTCAAGTAACTTTCATTACTAGCTAGATCTCCCAAAGTAATCCCTTTATTTCCTTCCCTAATGAAAAACTTATAGAAATACTGCTTTCATCTACTCTCTATATCCTTCTGAGTAACAAGCATACGACCTTCCTCATCCTTAATGCATCTCACTTGAAAAAGCTCGTTGGTCTTTTATCCTCTTGCTTTGGCCAAATTGAATATATCCTTCTAGCCCTCCTCGGAGTCGAGCTTTTTGTATATTTCACAAGCTTTTTAATTAGTTTCTTTTACAACATTCTTTGCTTCCTTCTTCTCTATTTTATCATTTGTGATAATTTCCTATGTTCTGTCCTTAGGTGTAGCTTTAAAGCACACTCTTTTAATTTTGAGCTTCTTTTACACCACTCCACTCTACCACCAAGCTCTTTTGGACTGGAACTCATCCCTTTGACTCACCTAGCATCTCTTTAGCCACCCTTCGGATACAAGATGCTACAGCCTCCCAAATCTCGTCTGCACTTCTATCATAAAATTAAGAAAAGTCTTCTAAAACATCCTCTTTGAAACTTGATTGCTTCAATTAAAGATTGTACCATATAGTTCTAATGATCTTGGAAATCCTCCTTTTCTTTTCCAACCTTTTTATTTGCATGTCCATGACTAATAAGCGATGTTGGGTTGTCAAACTCTCTTCTGGGATTACTTTGTAGTATTTGCAACACAATCGTTCTCTTCTCCTCAACTTAAAATAATATATCTTTATTTTAGTCGGTCCACTGTTATACTCATGCCTCTTTTTGAAGAGATTGCTATACAAAAATCGTAAGTTGTTACAAAATCCAGAATGATTTTTCCCTCTTCATTTCTATCCCGAAGTCATGACCTTCATAAATACTAGCATACTATTAAGCATCCTTTCCCACATGTTCATTACGATCTCCAATTAGGCACATCATCTCTCTTTGTGGGATTCCTTGCACAATCTTATCTAAATCCTCCCAAATTGCTTATTTAATCATTTCATGTAAACCACTTTGGAATGCATAAACTGAGACGATATTCTCAATATTTCTTCGAGCACCAATTTTAACAAAATAATCCAATCTCTGAATCTTTGCACCTGAATCACACAATCTTTCAAATATTTATGAATAGCCACCCCAACACTATTTCTGCCATATCTTTAACTGGATATCAAAGTTTAAAGCATGTCTTCTCAATCTCCCTTGATTTCTCTCCAACCCATTTGTCTCTTGGAGACATAGTTTCTGAATCTTCTTTATTTCCATCATATCTACTATGACTATCCAGATCGATTTGCCAGTCAAAGTGTCAATATTCCAAATACTTATATGCAACTTCCTTTGCAACCTTTTTTGAACTAACTTTTTACTCGCATGCATCCATCATGCAAGAACCGTTGCGAATTTTGGACCTCATCTGGATGGTGATGTAACAGAACTAGCTTACTTACTCGCATGTGTTTCTCATGCGAGAACCCTTGTAAATTTTGAACTACATCTAGGTATCGATGTAGCGGTCCTTGCCAACTTCTCATTGCATTCGGACGATGCAACGTGTCGTTAGTAGGGAATTCCCCAATGAAATCAAATGATTTGCTTAAATCCATGTTGAAAAGATTCGAACTTTTTCGAGACAAATTCCAATGGTGTTCTTAAAGAATTTGTCTCTCTTGCTTTGATTGTTGGCTACCTAACATGCAACCCTCCTCAATTTACCAGGCTTGGGACCAGCCATGCATGGCTGAGTTTATCTATTACAATTTATTTACACTTATTTATTTTAAAAAATAGTATCAAATAAAAAATATTACATCTAAGGAATTATTTCATTGTCATTAGGAGGAGGATTGTTTTATAGAGGAGTAAAGGCAAACAACTCATTGTTTTGTTGAATAATGGTGTCTAGTCTCCACTATATCTCCCCTTATGTCCATTTTCTTGCAACAGTCCTTGTCCCCTTTTGCCTCCATAACAATAAGTGATGTTAGTGACAACAATGCCACAACAGACATGATTAAGATCCTATTTAAGATAAAGAGTTAAAGATGCATCATGAGGTATGACCGAAGGAGTCAGAGTAAGGATATTATCATCTGACAATTGTGTGGGTTGAAATCACTTAATCATTTCCTCTTTAAAGATATTATCATCAGACAATTGCGTGGGTTGAAATCACTAAGTCATTTCCTCTTTATTTATAAATCGATATTAAAGAAACTAGAACTCTTTAAGTTTCGATGAAGATTTATAAAAGAAACTTACATGCAGTGCCGTCCCTGACATTTCATGGGCCCTAGGCAAACGAAAAAAGGGGGGCCCTTACAATTTTTTTCACTAAGAACAAATTGTCCTTAGTATGTTTACCGTCAAGTATAAAATGAACGGTTCAATTTTGGAGAACAATCGACCCTTATATAATCTCATTAAAATTTTATTTTAACATTGAGTTGTTCACCGAAAATTCAAATTAGTAAGGGCCCATTTTCAGTTAGTTACTTCAAAGAAAATTCAATTTTATAATGACCCACTCAAACAAATGTTATTTTATTCATAAACTAAAGTCATGTTACATATCGTATTGGGCCCTCAAAAACTAATGGGCCCTGAGCAATTGCACTTCAAAACTATGCCCAGGGCCGGCCCTGCTTACGTGAGCTTCTGTTATCGATAAGGAATACAACCCTAATTATTACTCTGGCTTTGAGTAAAATACATAACGATGAGATTATTGATATACAATATTATCATTATATATTATTCAATTATTCAATTGAGCTTCATTTGATCGCTACTCTTCCTTCTTTGTCCATGTATGAGACCAACACTTCTTTATTTTCCTTATTCGAGGAAGCGGTCGCTTATACATTAATGATTAAAATTAAATGTTTATATATATGTGTGTATGTCTTTGTGGATCTTATTTTGAGTTCGGCTTGGGTATTCATGGTTCAATATAGATGATTATGTATTAAGCTTCAAGTGAAGCTAATTTTGAAACATAAAACAACTTTGCTCAATTTCTGTTTGTTAATGTAATGAATCATATATTCATCAAATTCTATTAACATAAGTAGACCCACATAAAAAAATGATACAAAGAGCTTGTTTCTTTCACTCACAAAAAACGAAAATGGTGATAACATCGGATCCATAAATAAAACTCTTAGAATCTTGGCCACTAACAAGGAAAATAGTTCAAAGCTAGATAATATTAGACATATCAACCTTTTAAATGTCTCGCTTAAAATAATAACAAGAGTCTCAGATGTGAACTTTTCTACAACTTCTCTAAAACTGTGAGATCATCTCAAATGGCCTTTCTTCCGAGTAAAAGCTTGTTTGCTTTACAACCCTTTTTAAAATTATATCTTGTTGGAACTAATTTTTTAATGTTATTACTATGGAAATCGACTTTTAGAAAGGTTTGATGCACTCAATTAAAACTTTCTCATAGGAATTCTTAAAAGCAAGAATCTTCTCATTCTCCTCTCTACTTATATCAAACAAAAATTCCATCAATTTTGAAGAAAATTTTTATTAGTTGTTTACCAAACAAAATTTCCATCAATTTTGAAGAAATGTTTTATTAATTGTCTCTAACGCAAGAGGAGTTCGTTAAGGAGACCGCTTAATTCATCTCTATATGGTATTGCCCTAATCGACTCCTCCAATTTGTAACAAAAAAACCCTTTTTGTTAAAGGACGACTCACCTGAGATATTCAATAGATTATTCTTGGGAATTTAAAATGGGTAAAATGGGGCTGCCCCTTAGGGGAGCTAACTTAGTTCTCCTGCCATATTTTCTCTATTTTTTTTATTTTTTTGAAAAATTTTTCCATGAATATTTATCAGTATATCCTTATATTATGTCATAAAAATTTCATGTGAACCAGAGACTCCTACGATCTTCATCCAGACAATCATTTTTTAACAGTATCAGGATTTTTTAAATCGACTCTGTTTGGATGGAGGTCGTAGGAGTCTCTATTTCTTATGAAATTTAAATGACATAATATAAGGATATAATAATGAATTTATATATTTTTTATTTTTTTAAAAAAATAAAAAAAATATGCGAAAAATAAGACGGGAGGCTAAGTTAGCTCCCCTAGAGGGCACATACATTTTACCCATTTAAACTAGTATCGGAACATTTGTCTCTCAGTCTCTGAATCAAAATACATAGCAAAACTAATTACAACGAATAGTAAATCACGGAAAAGATTCCAACTATGCATCCATTCTCAATTTCAGTAATTGAAAAATGAAGCATAGTTGTTGTCGTTTCGGTAATTTACCCTAAATCTTATTTCCATTTCTTGGTAAAACCAGTGAGTGTCCATTAGGGATATAAACGGATCCGTATTCGATCCGTCACCGTATCCGTTTGCAACAGATTTTGACATCCGTATCCGTATCCGTTTTAAAATGGATACGGATATGGATATCGTTTTGATATCCGCAAACATCCGTATCCGTTTCCGTATATCCGTTTTCGTATATAAATATAGTTATAGATTTATTTTTAACCATATATAATATAACTCTCTACCTCCTTTTACCATATTTATATAATTTTTATGATAGAAATACATTTAGTAAATTAATATCATGTGTTTTCCATCCAATTCTTATATATTTAAGTCGATTCTATAGAGTATTTCTAACATTACTTGTGTGCGATAAATATCCGTTTTACATCCGTATCCGTTTTTTAAGGATATGGTAAGATAGTTTTAATATCCGTCAATATCCGTATCTGCATCCGTATTCGTATTAAAAAATGGATAAGGATATGGTAATACCTATATCCGTATCCGTATCCGTATCCGACCATTTGCATCCCTAGTGTCCATTGTTTAAATTTGTGGTATTTTGTTGTTTTACTTCAAGTCTACGACTTTTCAGATTTATTCATACTTTATTAACAAAAAGCGTCACTTAAATTGAGGATTTCGGGCTCTCGGAATTAAACCCTTTCAAGTTATATATATCAGAAGATCCTATCGGAATTTTACATTTAGGTGTGTACGGACAGAGAAGGTTTTTAGTCCCACATCGGCTGAAGCAGAACATCGTAGGAGAGCAGCGCCTTTAAGAGGGAGGGGGTTGCCAACGGTGAGAAGCATCTTTGCGCTTGGGGCAATGACGCAGCTAGTGAGGTTATAACCGAGGCGCGTCAATTGCTGGTTGAAAACTATTTCCAAACCCCCTCCTCGGCCCGGGTCTTCCCCGGCGCCGTCGAGAATTTCTGGAAGGGCTCCCTCTAACACAGGGTAAAGCCCTACAATCCTCCAATTTAAACTTTTTCCTTTGGTTATATCTTCGGCTTCTACGGAGTAAAAATTGGAACATCCCTTCTCGCAATAATTTATCAAAAACGGTATATTTGTCCTCATAGTTTTCTTAGTAAAAAAATCTCATTTGTGAATTGCGATTTTTAATAATCTTATTCTTTCTTCAGTCTCATCTTCATTTATTTATCTGTTAAAACTGTTATTTTCTTTTATATTATACTGATTTTATTATTTTCTTTTATATTATACTTATTTATTTATCAAATTTGCTTTTAGTGCCACTCCTCCCATCATCTTCCTTTCCCACCCCTACGCCTTCCTGCCCTTCGCACTCGTCGCCCTTCGCCCATCAACCTTTCCTCCTGTGTTGTTCCCTCACACACCACAAACATCACTACTACCATTACCAACAACCCACCTTTACCACTCACCGACCCACCTCCCCCTTCCACCTCTTCCTCCCCCTCCCAGAGCTTCACCCAGTGACGCTTCCCCCTCCAGCAAGCACCCCCTTGCTCCGCTCGACTCCTTTCAACTCGCAGACCTCTACTTTTCCTCTGGCAACTCCGTCACAGCTCTCCACCCCCTCGAGCGCCTCCTCACCTCCCAAGACCCCTCCACCACCCCTCTCAGCCCCTTCTCCACACTCTCCTCCATCGTCTGCTCCGTCCTCGACTCCACCTCTCGTCCTGCTTCAAAGGTCCTCATCATCCTCCCGTTTGCGACCTGTGCATAGCTCTGCTCAAGTAGATCCCCCACCATCAACGTGTGCGTGGCGATAAGGACAACGTTGCCGAAGTACTCCATCGGTATGGGGGGTTGCATTCTAGCACGATTGTCCACGCGGATGCACGTTGTGGTGAGCTCCTCCTTTTCAAGGCCTCAAGCCAATGTGAGATTCTTCCAGAGGTGGGCGAGGAGGCACTGGAAGGTGTTGTACCTTCTCGATGGCTCATACCCAGATGCCTTCATTTTGAGACGGCATATGAAGTCGGCTGAAAAATGTACGCGAAGCAGGTCGATTTCGGCCGAGCACAGAGTCTGCGGGCCCTCTTTGAAGTTTACCTGCAGATGGTCCACCAGGATTTGAGGAGGAATCCTTGGTGCGGAGATGGCTGCATGGTCATGGTAGGGTTGGTGTTCAAGGGGTAAGCCCCTGGGCCAAACCTCGCCCACACGAGTAGGAAGAACACGACATGGCCATCCACCATGGGTCCTCTCTAAGCAGGTGGAGCCTGATGTCTGCCCAGTGTCCCTGGAGCCAATGGGAGCGGCGAGAGGAGCGTGGTTAAAATTCGGGTCGGCATTTACCTTCACGAACTATGGTTTGAATTCAACATAAACCCAAGCTAGTTAACCCAAGCAGTTTCAAATTAACAGCAGGGTCTGTGGGGTAAGACACAACAAGTTTACGGGGTCTAAGGGGGGATTAGACTGTTTCAAAGGTCGTAGAGGTCATTGGCAAAGATTACAGTGTCTGCTGGATAATAATCCCTTGTATAATTTGTTTGTTTGGGACATTTTTACTGATTTTCTTGCAAGAGATCAGACCTTGAGGTTTATTTGCAATGAATATTTCTAGACACGAGCATTACCATTTATGATTACGGTATTTATGTGGAACTAGTTCTTACAAGTACTTCGAAGACCTAGTCATTTGTGTTATATTTCGAGCATCTACATGAATAGTTACTTTAAATAATTAGTCACTTGTGTTATATTTCGAGCATTTATATGAATAGTTATCAAGGAAAATTAGTCTCGACATCTTTTGAGTTAATGCTAGTTGCATTTATGGACAATCTCCAAAAATGCTTAAGTTTTAGGTCTCGAGTATTAATTCCTATTTTTTTTATAACCCGTACTCACTTCCAAGATTTTTCCACTCAGGACTATGTTTGAGCTCTTACTTTTATCTTACGACTCGTCCTAAGGAGAATTCGGATACTCGTTGTCCTTCAAGGGATTCGCAACAGTCTGTGAACAAAAAGTTAAACAATCGGTGCGATGCCATTTACAAATTACAACCTTCGATTAGATCATGTAACGTCTGGTACATGTATCTTATATATTATCGAGGAAAATTGGCTTTCACAACTTGTTGAGTTTGGATCCAGCAGTCGTTGACAACCACTCAAAATGCTTACGTTCAAGTTGTCAAGTAATAATTTCCACCACTTATAGCACACGCACGCACACACACGCTTCTGACTTTCCGATATGGGAAAATGTTTGGGAGTTGGAGTGTTACACTCTCCCCCATTATATCTGTAATGTCCTTATTGTGACATGACACATCACTTATTTCCAATGATAGTGGTAGTTGTACGCTTAGGATGATCTTTTCCTCCTATATCTTTGTAGAGGTGACTCCACCTTTCAGTTCGAACATTTATAACATTCAATTAGATTGAGACTTGACAATCTATAAAATAGTGCTGGTTTGTGTGTACATCACAAACACATTGTAACACTTCAACATTGTCACACATTTAAAATTCACAAGTATGAGAATGGAATATTAATAACGTGGAATTAAGTATTTTGGATGATTGTGAAGGGTCCACTTGGATCCATCCAACAAATTGTCAGTGTTACCCAACAAAGTTGGAAGGATAATTCTCGCGACAACGGTCCAGAGACCTAAGGTCGAGACATCACAGACATACACAAACACAAGTTAATTCGACTCACTCTTCCCATGAGAGCATTAAGTTCAAGCTAAGCTACCACAACCAAAACTCATATTTTGCTCGGCAATGAAAAGTGTTACGCATTTTGGCAATTTGATAGCTTAAATGTCTTGCTTCCTTCTTTCAATACCATCCCTATAATCTCTCTATTAAACTTAGAACATTGGTGCTTTTCCTCTTCCTTTGTTGCATTTTTCGATTGCACAAATGAATTCTATAAAATGACAAATTATACATATGAAATTTCACGATGAAAACCTGATTAGTATGATCCGTTCCACATGGTGGCGATTGATTTACAGTAACTATTTTATGTTGAATTATTTTTTCCTAATGTATATATGTTTTATTAATTCTTAGAATTATTAAATAAATAAAATTGAAGGAAATACAATTAGTTATCGATGGGGAATTTAATAAAAATAAAAATATTACTCGATCTACCTGAAATGATGTATTCTTAGTACTTTACCCAATGAGTGTATTCACTCCATGAACCATACCCTTCATATGCCTTGAATCCTATTTAAGAATGCAGGTAAAGTCCTATTCGATTTGGGATCCAAAGTCTTGTTTGATTTAGGATTTGAAGTCTAATTTGTTTTAGGATTCATTTGTGTAAGAGAAGATACTATATAAACCTCCATAGGGTTAGTGCCTTGAATTATCCTATGTATTTTCGTCTTTCTCCGCATAGTGAAAATCGATCACCGCCGATCAATGGCATAGCCCAGTTATGAGTGAACCTTGTAAATATATATATCTTCATGCTTGCTTGATTGATCATTTGTGTGTATTCCACTTCTGTAATTTGCAACAAACTGCTATCAGAGCATCATATTTCATTAGGATCATCAAGAAGATGATGCCGTCCAATCTAAAGATTGAGAAGTTCAAAGGGGGAATGGATTTAGTTATGGCAAATTAAGATATGTGCCCTTCTGAGACAACAGAGCATATGGGTGTCGTTGGACCAAGGGAGGGCGAAGGCACTCGAATCTTCCGAGTTGATGGTGCATGAAGAGAAAGCACGCTAAGATTGTCATGTTATCAAATGATGAAACCTTTCAATCAGATGCCTTTCCATGCAACTTATGTGAAAGTCATATTGTACATTTGCGATAGACAAAGTAAATAAAGATTATAAAGTAGTCATCCAACTAACGACAGAGTTCCCAAAGTAAAGGTATAGCATATCGTTAACCTCCTCCCCTTCAAAATCTGCAGCATAATTTGAATGGGCAAAATGGGGCTGCCCCTCAGGAGAGCTAATTTGGCTCCCCATGCCCCGTTTTTCCCATTTTTTATTTTTTTAAATGACTCCATAGATTTTCATAACTATATCTCTATATTATGCCATTCAAGTTCTGTACGAAATAGAGACTCCTACAGCCTCCAACCAGACGTGATCGATTTCAACAATTCTGCAACCATTAAAAAATGATTGTCTGGATGGAGATCGTATAAATCTTTATTTCGCACGAAACTTGAATGATATAATATATTAATATAGTGATGAAAACTCACATATTTATTTTTCAAAAAAAATAATAAAAAAATGAGGAAAATGGAACGAGAGGAGCCATTTAGCTCCCCAATAGGGGCAGCCCATTTTACTCATATATTAAACAATTTTTTAAGTTAAATCAAATGAGGTGTATGAATTTTTGTTATCCATAGCTAATAAATCTAGAACTTTATGTAAAGGAGACAAAAAAACATGAAAACATAAATATCTACAAATATCAAAGCGGCATCCATACAATGTATTCCTTTTAAAATGATACATATATATAAATGACAAAATATAGACTAAACAGATATGGCAGCAGATCATATTATCACAAATGAAATTTTGATAATCGCTAATAGATATTGTAATGGAATTTTGATTAGCACTAACGGATTGGATTATTACTAATAGAATTTTAATCGATTGATTGGATTATCTATAATGGATACAACAAGTGTCACAAACGGAATGTTCAAATTTTGTACAGCTACACAATATGAAATTCTTATTTTACTTAGAAAATACTATATATGATAATATTACTCAATATCACTATTTGAAGTATATTTTAGAAAATGGATAATTCTTTAGGGATATTTTTGTTAATGCAGGTTTTTTTAGAAATATTTATATAAAATTGCTAAACATAATGGTAGTTCCGCTAGTGAGTTTTTTTTTGCAGTTGTTCCCCCTAAATATGTAATTAATAAATTCCAATAATTACTACTAACTAAAATGACAAATAATGAGGAAAAAAGTTGGTCAATATTGCCTCTAAATTGACATAATCCAAGTCTAATCTATGACCTTACTTTCAGGATTAGATTAAAAAGGATAAAAAATTCTTTCATGATCCAAGTCTCTCTGCCATGACGCAAGTCTGGTCTATGGCTCTGCTTGCTGCAATGGATACTTTCTACCCTGATCCAAGTCTACTATATGGCTTTGTAACACCCATACCCCCAAAGATAGTTCCACATCTAAAACTCACTAAGTGTGAGAGTGGATTATAAGTGGTGGGGATTACTACTTGACAACTTGGGCTTAAACATTTTGGGTGATTGTCAATGGATCCATTTGGACCCGAATTCAACAAGTTGTCAAGGATAATTTTCCTCGATAACGGACCAGAGGTCTAAGTTCGGGACGTTACAGGCTCTGCTTGCATTCTGGATCATACTTACGATGAGTTGAACCATGGGCTATCCATTGCTACTATGTGGTAAGTAACCATATGACTGCACAGTCAATGATTGGAACAAGATCAAATAGAAGACTTGGTGGGAATTTAAAGAAAGATATCATATTGGTGTAGGAAGAGAATAAATATCAAGAAATTAATAATACAGTATTGATATGGCATGTGATAGAATAGTAAATAATTAAAACAGTGATGAAATAGAAGGATGGATGGAGATAGGTTCCATTAGCTCGTTGTTATAGATTGCCCTAATCCAAGTGTTAAACACCTAAAAGGGGATAAATCCTGATCTAATATAGCAAACAAGCCTATCTGGGTTTTAAAACACCTGAACATTCTGATGCTTACAGAAATTTGAAAAAAGAACAGTAGCAAGTTAAAAAGGTCAACGTACCTAAAATAACCAGAGAGAGAGAGAGAGTCAGCATTGTCCTCCGAATCCACCACACCCATCAGTTCCAAACAGACCATTACTAATTAAGGAGCGGAGATGAGGATCCCCATCCTGTCATTTCCACCTCTTATGGGAATTCCTCAAAAACCTATATAAAGGGCACTTAACCCACTTCTCTCATTGCCATCCCAGCATTCCCACCTCCCATCGCATACTTCACTAATAATCCTTCAGCGATGGGAGGCTGCGCAACCAAACCCAAGACCCTGGATGGCCCCCACACCGAGGAGCTCCCCGACGAAAAACAGGTTGTTCAAGATACTGGCCTCGAAGCTGCTGGCAATGACGTCTCCAAAGAGGTAAATTCACCTGCAATGAGGCCGCTTCTTTGATGTATGATATCCGTTCTTAAATTTAAAACTGAAACTGCAGGTAGAGACTGAAGGAGTTCACAAGGAAGAGAAGGGCGAAGAAGTAACAGAACCAAAAGCCGACCCCGTTCCTGAAGAAGAGAATGCGAAAGTAGATGAATCAGTGGACCAAGTTCCAGATTCAGCAGAAAACACAGAGGAGAAAGCTGATGTTGCCAGTGAGGTGGTCGTGGAAAAGCCCGAAGAAAAGGTTGCATAAGAAGTTCTTCGTGAATTGGTTGTTGCTGAAGGAAAGCAAGAGAAGTGTTCATAAGAAGTTGATAGCTGGTCGATGATCACAAAAGATGGCATCTCTTGTTTTCTGTCTACTGGTTAGAATATGTAATCTCTGCATTTCACTTTGGCTTTCTTCAATGATGGCATACCCTGTAATCCTTGTACTCCAGACTTGAACAAAGTTTTTCGGCTCTTTCTTTGTTGGAATTCCACTCTTGGTTGTCATCGTTTAACAGCATCAGATTTATATACAATCTGAAAAAAACATGGGATCATGCTTCAACAAGTTAGGGTGTATAAATGTCAAAATACTAAAATTTACGACTGTTGATGGATACATTACAGAAGATACTTACTGTAATTCATCCAGCTCTGCTGGGTTTTCTTTAGAAGCTGCTGGATTGTTGCATAAGCAATTTATCCCTCACATGTCCATTGCAGTAAGTACCACCCAGCTGATTTATATCACAAACACGAAGAATGGGACATGCATAGAACTGTTTAACCTTCCAATCAGCTTATTCTAGTTACTCTAAAATCAAATATTTTATTTTTACTGATGTTTACACAGATGTTTTACACCCCCAGTCCATTTCCCTTGACCACAAATCTCTAAAGGGGTTTTTGTATTATTGATGTTATTATAACAACCACCATTGATGTCGTACAAACCTTTGCTTGTATTCTGACCACAAAGAGCTGATATGGAGACTTGAACATAACCAATTGGATCACAATATTTTAAAGCTGATGAAGATTTGGGTTAGGAAACTTGAAGAGAGACAAGTCCTTATATCAATTAATGTGTTTGCATTGAGTTTTACGAAATTGGGGAAGCATGCAGAAACCATGAGTTGCATGTTTCTTCAAAATACACATAGGTAATGAACAAATAATATGTTGCAAGGGCATTTTAAGGCAAAAAGAATATGCATTCCAGAAAACAAATCTATCCATGGTTATTAAAATTACGAACACAAACATGATAATGTGTCACCCTTAACAAATCACTCACATGTTACAAACATAATTAAAGAAATCATAAAGAAGAGCCTTCTCATTTACCCTTAATCTTTTCTCTGCCGGGGGTGGTTTTGAACCAAGGTATCCACACAGAAGTGCTTTTCTGATACTCTCTGTAGGCTTGAGCTCTGTGTTCCTGCTTCAACATCCGTCGCTCGACGAGAATTGTGACATACACCAAGCACAAGCTATTCACAAGAGGCCCAACAAAAGTCCAGGTATGTCCTGTGTTCCATGCAAATATGAACAAGCCCCACCACCACAACTGCTCTCCGAAGTAGTTTGGATGGCGAGAGTATCGCCATATGCCTCTATCAAGGTTAGGGACAGGTGGTACACCGAGGATTTTTAGCGTGTTATTTCTTGTCACAAAATTATGGAGCTGGGTATCTGCATAATAGGCAGTAACAATTCCGCACATGCACACAACAGTAGCAATACCATCCCACGCATCCCAAGCTTTATCGCTTGAGTGAACAGCATACATGGGGAGGCATATGCCTATCAGAAATACCTGCATAAGGATGACATAATAAATGGAATTTAAGAATTGACATCAAAATAAATAAGGGACCAGAAATGGCTTGAGCAGAAATATAAAGAAACAACGATAACTTTTTGGGTTTTATCATTTGTGCCCATCTGAGATATTTCAGTGTGAGTTATACCCCTTCCTTTTTTGCAATATCAGTTGTGCCCCTGACTTCTTACACCATTATCATTTGTGCCCTTTTGTTAGCTTGGTCGAGGGCACGACTGATATTGCAAAAAGGGCACAAATGATAACGGCGTAAGAAGTCAGGGACACAACTGATATTGCAAAGAAGGGAATGGTTTAACTGATATTGCAATATCTCAGAGGAACCCAACTGATAAAAACCCTGACCTTTGCATATAAACTGAAGAAACGGTATGTATACCTTTACCAGCTATCCTCAGTTTCAATTACCAAGAGAAACATATACATGTATAGCTAGGGATGAAATCGGATACGGATATAGTCGAATATCTACTTACCGTATTCGAAAAATTACCAGATACGGATATCCATATCCGAATAATAATCGAATATGGATATGGGTGGTAAAAGTTTTCTGGATACAGATACGGATATGGTAACGACTTGAATATCCGGATCCGGATCTGGATATCCGAATACAATATTTAATATTATTTTATATAGTTGTTAACATAATATAAGACACAACCCTATGTTATTATATTAATATTATACATTATAAAATACAATATATTAATGATATTGATAAACTTCTGTTTGTTTGACGATGGACACAAACAAAAGTTATGAAACCCAATCCCTCTTTTTTGTTTTCAGTCAAGAATGCGTGTTACCTTGACAATCCCTTTTGTCATGATGCAACTTATTTTTCATTCTATTTTTTAAAATCATTATGAACTTTGAGAAAATTCAATTCGTATTCGTATGCAGACTTTATTCGATACGTATTCGGATTCCATGTTTATTGGATCCAAATTTGGATTTCACTTTTTATTCGATTAATATTTGGATTAGCTCTTTATTCAATACGTATTCGGGTCCTCTCTTTATTCGATCCGTATTCGGATTCGATAAATATTCTATTCGTATTAATATCCGTATTTTTAAGGATATTGTTTCCTAAGTCCATATTCGAATCATATCCTTATCTGTATTCGTATTTGATAGAGATGAAGCGAATACAGATATGAAAATAGGTATATCTGATCCATATTCGATCCATTTTCATCCCTATGTACAGCTGTTACCAAAAGAACAGAATCCTGATATTTCTTAAGGCAGCTCTGTTTTTTCCCACTAGGATTTGTTATTACAGTTTATACATGTTGTCGGAGAGCTAACTCCAATGAATATTTAGAACTTGCCTTTAGACCTTTGAGCAACAAAGAAAATCATTCTTCCAAATGTCCAACGAAACAAAAAGGAAGTGTTTTCCCATGTTATTTGGGGTCTGCTACATGGATTTATGGCCTCAAGAGTAACAGCTCCATTTTCAATCGTTGTTCCTACCTGAATGCACAGGAAAACATCTGCATTCCTAACCACATGACATTCTGATGCCCGCAAACTCTATCAGAACATCAAGTCATCGTCCAATAGTGTGTAGCTCAGCCAGTCTAAACACCTAACTTTGACAGGAAAAATCCAGGTTGGAAAATAATGAACTACATTACATGATGTTCATTTAACACCTTTAACATTGCTATTTTTTCAATAGCACAGTACCAACTAAAAATTCGACACTCAGGTTCTATTCCACTATTGTGCCATTGGCACCATTGATCCCAATGATAAACGGATAAAGTTATGTCACTTATCTTTAAGCTAATTCTTGTCCTAATGACCATTAAAAAACGCATAACATTTCCACAAAATTCAAACAGAACTAATTGAAGTAGTCATGTGTCCTTGAACACATAGGAGAATTTCATCAAACATGTTCCACGCAACTGAGCAAGTTTCAGAAAATTTCTACTCAGTGTTCGTTTTATGAGGTTTCTATATTAATGGAGCATATGCTACGTCAATGGCCAACAAAAAGAAGAAATCGAAGGCTATGGTTTACCTGCTGGGACACATAGACAGCAAAAAATGACACCCACCACCAGTGTTTCCCATACTCCCCCCTCATCTGGTGGAACCTCCAGTCTTCCCTCGCACCCCACTGCCATCCCTCCCTCCTGAAATAACTATGCGTGAGCCTGATGCTCCACACCCAAGTCAGCGCCACCACCACCACCGACCTCACGCCATCGGCCTTGCTAGCCATGGGATGGCTAGCGTGGTAATGAACCAACATCACCGGGATCACAGTCCAGTACAAATCGATCATCTGGGCCATCCAAAAACCTCCCAAGATCAACAGGGGAACAGCCGAAAGATCGAACAAGGAGGAAATGAAGGATTTTTTGCGTTACCCAGTGGTTGCCTTGCAGCAATCCTACGACCCAAAAGAGCAGATCCACATTGGCGAAGAAAAGGACGTTGGTGAGCAAGATTGGGTGTTGGGAGCACCATTCCCAGATGGGTGAAGGAGTGGTGGAGCGGTGGCGGACGAAGGAGAGGTGGAAGGCGATAGAAGGGAGCGGGACGAGGAAGGAGATCACCGCGTTCTTCAGATTCCCCATCTCTCGAGGCGCGGGGGAGGAGCAAAGAAAGTGCTTCTTGCGGAGTGAGGCTCTTATATATGGAGTTGGATTAATTTCAGGGATTTTCCGATTAGGAAACCTAAAATCTTTTTAAACGTCTAGACTTTATAAACATTGTTATTATATCGAGAACTTGTTCCGTCTTTATCCTATGAATCATGTTAATTTGATCGTTCTTTGGTTAACTTGTTTAGGTTAAAGTTGAGTGACGAGTTCTAAATTCATCACGATAACTTGCTTGAATTATGTGAAACTCGGTGTTCTTTTCGTAATACATTCATAACATACAATTTGTGCAAACTTATATATTAAAGCTTATATTTCCCGCATAATACATTTGCACATTACTATAAGAACATTTATTGGAAAATCTCCCATGGCCTTAGGAATAAACCTATATAAATACATCTACTTGTATATTTGCTTGGTCCTTGTGGATTGGAACCTCGACTTGGGCTCTACATTTTGCATGTCTCTATTATGCTAGTAGTTGTATCTTTATTTGTTTAATCTCAATTTTTTGTGAAACAACAACGACATGATAAAATCGCTCTTAAACCGTGTAAAATCCAATCAACATTGAGTTAATCAAACTGCATCAAATCCAATGGTATCTTTTCTTTCGCTCACTCTCTCTCCATCCCCCCCCCCCCCTCCTCTTCCTTTCCCTTCCATGCAACCCACCTACTTCTCCAATCCTAGAGTGATGGTCGAGCGACGTGGGGGAGGGGGGCAGACATTCGGTGACGCTTTGGGAGGAGGGTGGAGAACAACAGCGTCCCGAGGGTGCAGCTACAGCATGTTCCAACTCTGTTATTGGCTCCAGATCCTTCACCTCCACCAGCACTGGATCGTACTTAGAGGCACTATCATCGATGATAGCCTTCTTCCCATCGTCACAGCGATGACACATCGCGAGGATGATAGACAACATCATTAGGGATCCGAAGATGCACGTGACCATGTTCCTGACTATCTGAGCATGTTGACAGGGATCAGGTCGTAGAGAATTGGGAGGGGAAGGGGATATAAGGAGGGGATGAGGGAGGAAGAAGGATGGCATCTTTTATAAATTTTCCAGCCAAATGGATGGAAGTTACCCAGATGGTTTGTGGATTAAGAGTTGGCATATTTACAAGGATATGAGGGGATAATAACGATGTTTACAAGGTCGGGCAGAAATTTGCAAATTTTCTATGTTTGTGGGGGTAAAAATACTTTAATTTAAATAACACTATTAGTGAATATCTCTATTAGGTGTAGGCATCGGTTCGGTCAGGCCAGCGCATTTACATATGCATAAAAGCTCGTTTAGCCCATGAAATATAGAGCCCATGCCCACTTATAGTCAGGCTTGGATTCTTTTTAGAAGTTCAAGCTTGCTCATTTAACCCACAATCTTATTGAATAATGTAGAAATGAAATTTAATTACCTTTGAAATAGTGTATTAATGCATTTGGTTATTCAAATTTTAAATGGAAAGTATTGTGATTCGAGTCCTTTTGGTTTTAATTATCCACTATTAAATTATCAATCCTAGAAATGGAAATCTAATCATTTCATGTGACCGATAATCCACCATATATGTTATATTGTCAATATGCATAAATTTTGAATTTGGGTAAAATGGTCCAGCCCCTTGAGGGGGAGCTAACTTGGCTTCTCTTGACTTATTTTCTCCATTTTTTTTGAAAATTTCTTCCGTAGATTTTCATCAATATATCTCCCTATTATGCTATTAAAATTTCGTGTGAAACAGAGACTCCTGCGACCTCCATCCAGACGGGGTCGTTTTTAGCAATTCTTTTACCGTTAAAAATGACTGTCTGGATGGAGGCCGGAGGAGTCTCTGTTTCGCACGAAATTTTAATAGCATAATATGAGGATATAGTGATGAATGTTCATGGAAGAAATTTTCAAAAAAAATAAAAAAATAGGGTAGGAAGAACCAAGTTAACTCCCCTTAGTGGGTGCCACATTAAACCCTTTGAATTTTGTATATCATACTATTACTATTATTAATTAGACATGAGTATGTACTATATATAGTATTACACTTCATTAAAAAAATCATAAATACTATTCGTGCCAAATCTTGGAAAAATTAAATATCCAAATCCAATCCCATTGGGTACCTGGTTCATTGGCCAGGATTAGATTCTCTATGGTTTATATGTACTTGCACGCATACCCGTGGTACTTCTGATATTATACAAACACTGCACATATCTTGAAAAACAAGTGCATATTACAACAATCTTTTCACCATTTTACATGTGTACCCTTCAATTATGAATGTAAAGGAAATTCAATATGACAATTTATATAAATGATACAGGCTTTATCACCTCTGATGATACCTCTTCGCTATACGATGCGAGGGAAGGGAGGTTGATCACACGAGGGAGTCCTGCATAGGGAACACACAATGGCATGGGCAGATCTAGTGTAACGTCCCGGGCTTAGGTCCCCGATCCGTTATCGAGCATTACTGACCTTGACAACCTCTTGGGATCGGGCCCATACGGACCCGATTAACCACCCCCAAAATGCTTAAGCCGGGTTGTCAAGTAGTAATCCTCACCACTTATATACCACACCCACACTTTGTGAGTCTTCCATGTGGTACTATGTTTGGGGTTAGGGTGTTACAACCTCCCCCACTTATATTCGCAACGTCCTCGTTGCGACATGGCCCATCACTTATTTCCAGTGATAGTGGCGGCTGCACGCTCTGGGTAGCCATTTCCTCCAACCTCTTTGTAGGGGCGGCTCCACCTCTCGGGTAGCCCTTTCCACTATCAGAGAGAATTTGGCTCTGATACCATTTGTAACGTCCCGGGCTTAGGTCCCCGATCCGTTATCGAGCATTACTGACCTTGACAACCTCTTGGGATCGGGCCCATACGGACCCGATTAACCACCCCCAAAATGCTTAAGCCGGGTTGTCAAGTAGTAATCCTCACCACTTATATACCACACCCACACTTTGTGAGTCTTCCATGTGGTACTATGTTTGGGGTTAGGGTGTTACAACATGTTGTAACACCCTAACCCCAAACATAGTACCACATGGAAAACTCACAAAGTATGGGTGTGGTATATAAGTGGTGGGGATTACTACTTGACAACTTGGGCTTAAGCATTTTGGGTGATTGTCAACGGGTCCATTTGGGCCCGAACTCAACAAGTTGTCAGGGTCAGTTTTCCTCAATAACGGACCGGGGACCTAAGCCCGGGACGTTACAAATGGTATCAGAGCCGAACACCCTCTGACAGTGGAAAGGGCTACCCGAGAGGTGGAGCCGCCCCTACAAAGAGGTTGGAGGAAATGGCTACCCGGAGCGTGCAACCGCCACTATCACTGGGAATAAGTGATGGGCCATATCGCAACGAGGACGTTGCGAATATAAGTGGGGGAGGTTGTAACACCCTAACCCCAAACATAGTACCACATGGAAAACTCACAAAGTATGGGTGTGGTATATAAGTGGTGGGGATTACTACTTGACAACTTGGGCTTAAGCATTTTGGGTGGTTGTCAACGGGTCCATTTGGGCCCGAACTCAACAAGTTGTCAGGGTCAGTTTTCCTCAATAACGGACCGGGGACCTAAGCCCGGGACGTTACATCTAGTATATGTCATATTATAGGGCCATGACCCCTCCTTGATACTTATATTTCACTCTTGCATAATTCCTTAAGTTTTTGATATATCCCCTTCAAATTATAAGATTAGCTCTTTATAAGGAAAAGTTACAAACACACTTAATGGTCTAGTAGTTGAGCATTGTGTTTAGTATATTGTGGAGCATGGTTTGAATCTCTCTGTATACAATTTACTTTATCTAATTAAATTTAATTCAATATATTTTAAATACTAAATTTATAGTTATATTATGATATAAAATGGGATTAAGTCCCTCCTCTCATGTTATTTTAACATTACTTATAAATGAGAAATTTTGTATTTTTTCCTTTGTAATGATGCGGGACTAAATCTTCCATTATAACATCACTTGGGGTTCTAATGGACCTCCTCATCATAGCTCAACTGATTTCATTTTCACATGCATAGATTTAATTTATGATTGATAATTTATACAGTTTAAGACTTTTAGTGGCATTTCTTCTGGAAGACCAACTGAATATATAATAAGACAGCTTCCTGCAATGAATAAGCTCTGTTAGACATGCAACAGTATATATGATTAAGGGAAAAAAATAGGGCTGCTCCGTCCTATTCTTTCACAATTTTTTTATTTTTTTGCAAAATAAAATCATGTATATTCATCTATATATCCCTCTAATATATCATTGGAATTTCATCAGAAATGAAAACTCCTTTACCTTCCATCCAGAACAGGTAATTTTAATTTTAACGGTCTCAACGTTACTATAATCAACATGTTCTAGATGGAGGATACAAGAGTCTATGTTTCTGACGAAATTCGAATGACATATAGGAGGATTGTATAGATGAATATACCTGATGATATTTTTCAAAAATAAAAAAATACCAAAAATTATCGAAAAATACCTGATGATATTTTTTATTTTTCAAAAATAAAAAAAATACAAAAATGCTTTTGTATTTCGTGAGAAAAGAATTGACGTATTAGACTGACTCATCTAAAGTAGATACTATTCTTTGAGCAAAGGATATTGTGAAAATATAAAATATAAAATGCATAATCGTATTATTTTTCTTAGTGATTCCTAGAGATGTGGAGCTCTTTATGTAGCAATCACCAACACTGCGGAGCCCACCAATAAGCGATAGGGTAAATCTGATATGGGACTAAAGAGAACACATATTCTACTTGGCTCCAGGGCTGCTAATCGAATCGAACTGTAACGAACGGACCTATGTTCGAGTTCGGTTCGATAAGGAAGTTCGAAAGTTCGAGTTCGAGTTCGGTTCAATAAATGTTCGACAGGACATGTTCGAGTTCGATTTCGTTTAGAAAATGAACGTTTGAGTTTGGTTCGATAATAGTTCATTAACAATTTAACACAACTAAAAGTTATTTATATTGACAAGTTCAAAACTGGAGTTCGATAACAAGGTTCGATAAGCAGTAAAAATAAGAAATTATTCAAATTAACATTGTACAAAGCCCAATTATAAATAGCACGTATAACCTCGAAATTTATCAAGTGTATGAATACTAAATTACACATACAAATACACACATATACATATATCGAACTCGAACTTTTATCGAACGAACATATGTTATGTTCATGTTCGTTTCGTTAAGCTATCGAACTAAAACTTGAAGTTCATGTTCAGTTCTTTTAGAAAGGAAAGAACATTTTTCGAACTATTATCGAACGAACTCTAATCGAATACGAACATGTTCAATTCGATTAGCAACCCTACTTGGGTCTTGGTGGTTCTACAACCTACTAGGATGGATGTATTACTTTTCAGTTTTTTTTGACACACGATTCTATGTCAGATGTCTTAAAGATCTAATAAGAGCTCATGTTATGTCTTCGGCATGAAAAAGAGTAAAGTAGTCAAATTTGAAGCCATAAAGGAGGGGTTTTTATGCTTGTTCCCCTCTACTATTTTGTAACTACAGTTATGTTCCTTTTTTGCAGTAACACGTCACACGTATGCCTCTATATTTATACAAAATTTGTAATTCTGATAAGAATATGGAATTCATAATCAAAAAAACAAGAAGGAAAACTTGGATTTTACGTGGAATCGTACCCCATAGTGTGCGTGATGAAACCATGAGAAAGTCGCTAAGGATAAGATATTTTGTTATATTTCTTTCTTTTTTGTTGTATCTAGTTACCTTCTTTTTTTACAGCTTTTGGATTTCTAGACTGTAATTTTTACGAGAATGACATGCATCATAAATTATCTACTCGTGATGGATATAAAGAACATGGCATGTTAACCATGGTAACATTATTAGGAGTACACAACAAGCTTATGTGCTAGAGAATCCAATGAAGGTAAGTTTAGCTAATGTTCATTTGTGAAGTTCATTACCAGAATTTTCTAATCATTGTAGTGTAGCCTTGGAAGATAGTTCCCAAGGCCATTTCTCTTTTGATAAATAAGGCGTCAACTTGGGTTTGACCTAGGGACATAAGCAGTAATCAACTTAGATTTGATCGAGATGATTTCCTTTGTGTTAGAGCAAACTACATCAATAACAACATTGCTCGCATTATAAGCAAACACCAAGTCATTTCAATTGCTAGGTGTTCACTAGATTTCAATTGTTGAATCGTCAATCTAAGAGAATATGTTTCGTTTGTTCATGTAGGTGAAGGATCCAAGATCTTTATAGTTGTTGTGTCACTTAGGCGATGAACTCACATTGCGTTAAAGCTTAGATGGTAAGCTCGTGACGATGAAAATGAGAGGAAGGAGTCTGACGATGATGTAGGAGTCTGACAAGTTCGGAAGAAAGTGGCTTTCATGAGCTAGTTGTGGCGGAGGAAGAGGATTGATACCACGATCGTAACCTGATGATGGTCGCGGAAAAAATCCGATACTGAGCCAACAATGGCTAGGGGTATTGATGGATAAGCATGCGAGGTTTGGAGAGGGAGATAAACGCGAGTATTGAATTATATAAAAATATATGTTTTTACATATAGAAATTGTTTTAGAGGAAACATAGTTATACTATCTGATCATATAATTAAATGGTGATAAAGTGATTTTGAATCCTTGTGCATATGATGGATAATCAAACAACAAGTAAAATGTTGGGAATAATTCATCATGGCATCATTAAAAAACCCATAAAATTAAAATTTAAGGAGTAATTAGTAGAAAATGATTTCGGTATTGGATGCACCTATATAAATAACTTCATTAGGTTTTTTTACTATCTGGTTTCTACATATTTGGATGTTTATATACATATCCTTCTTAAAATAGACACACATAAGGATACCAATTTGATATCTCACTATAATAAAATATGTCTAGAGTTGTATTTTTTAATGGGTCAATAAATCGTCCATCGTTAAATACATATAATTTTCAATACTATTCATTGTGAGATGAATTTTACGCTTAAAATTGACGTAGAAAGGTGCTCGAATAGAAATATTATTCATTGTGAGATTACTTTTGTTCAGTATTATACATTGAGACTTCTCATCAAATTGAATAGCTAAGATAAAACTTGTTGGAATGGAAAGTAAATCTCATGATATATTAATGTCAACGACTACTTTCTTCAGATATCATCAGTATCATCTGTATTCCTTGAGTAAGTACCATACTCAAGACATCCAATCAATCTCATTTTACCTTTTACAACTGAGCACGTTTAAGTGTTAAAACTATTTTTTTCAATACAATAATTTATCCATGGATTGCTTAAAGATGAAACCAATATAATTCTTCAATCCTTCGGAGCTCTAAAATGGCTACTAATTATATCGAAACCTACAATGGCTAGCAACTTAAAATCTATGGTGTAACGTCCCGGGCTTAGGTCCCCGGTCCGTTATCGAGGAAAACTGGCCTTGACAACTTGTTGGGTTCTGGTCCAAATAGACCCGTTGACAACCAACCAAAATGCTTAAGCCCAAGTTATCAAGTAGTAGTCCCCATCACTTATAAACCACACCCACACTTCGTGAGTTTTAGGTATGGCACTATGTTTGGGGTTGGGATGTTACAACCTCCCCCACTTATATTCGCAACGTCCTCGTTGCGACATGGCACATCACTTCTTGCCAGTGATAGTGACGGCTGCACGCTCCGGGTAGCCATTTCCTCCAACCTCTTTGTAGGGGCGGTTCCACCTCTCGGGTAGCCCTTTCAATTATCAGAGAGAATTTGGCTCTGATACCATTTGTAACGTCCCGGGTTTTAGGTTCTCGGATCGTTATCGAGGAAAACTGGCCCTGACAACTTGTTGAGTTCGGACCCAATTGGACCCGATGACAACTACCCAAAATGCTTAAGCCCAAATTGTCAAGTAATAATCCTCACCACTTATATATCACACCCACACTTTGTGAGTTTTAGGTATAGCACTATGTTTGGGGTTAGGGATGTTACACCATGGTCAGCCCAAATTATTGAAATATATTTAAAATACTAGTTTATTTGTGTGTTTTGGATAGGAGTATAACAAATAATAAGAAGAGGAAAATCATAGGAAAAGATCAAGACACTTGGGTAGGATTTTAGGACTTTGACCCATTTAAAATTGTTCTAAGCTCGACTCGAGGATTTGAGGACTTTGATCCATTTAAAATTTGGTCTAAGCTCTCGACCCGCTAGAATTGAGCTTCGATTTGAGTATCAAACTTCTATTTTTTTAACCTGAATGGGTCCTTTTTGAGCCTAAAATGATATGGATCCGGCTGAGCTTGATATAAAATGAATTAAAAAATTACAGTAATTCTAAAAATGAGAAAGGAAAGGTACACCGGAGGATGCATCCAACTATAACTTACACCCGGCCATTTTTCTTATTGTTTTTTGATATTTTTGAATGAAATCTATAGTGATTTACTTAATTTATTGAGTGGAATATATGTTTTAAATTTCATTACAAATTTACATGTCAACGAAGAGTCAATACCAGATAAGAGTCAATGTTAGACTGATAAAATAACATAGAGACTTCATGAAGAAAATATGTGTCAAATTTAATTGAACTTGACATGACACCCCTTCCCCACCCCTTTTTAAAATGCAAGAATGGTAACCTTCTATTGATGGCTATCATATCTAATTACTGATGGCTGTCAAATCTAATTGATTATAAATAATTTTTCCATCGTCATACAAAAATGGTAACCTTTTATTGATGGCTATCTATAATATCTAATAGTAGGTACCCGTGCGCTGCACGAGTGAAATGATTGACATCATAATGGCGAATCAATCACGAAATAAGATGTTTTGCTGTTTACATTATCAAGCTTTACACGTAAACATTCAACCTTGATTTTATTCGAATTTTGCACGATTTTTTATGGTATTTATTATGCATTTTTTATTTATCTTTAGATATTTATCAATATCCTATAATATGTGTAATATGATTTTTTAGAATTTTTTTACAGTATATTTGAAGTTTTATAACTATTGTAGAAGCAAAGGGTAGGACACTATATGTGTGTGTGTGATTTAGGGATATTTACACCCATAACCTTGAGTAATTTCGTAATTACTCCAGAAACCCTCGATAATCACGAATTACCTCCAGAACCCCTAATAATGCTTAACCTTTACATGACATAACCCTGTGTCAAGTTCTGTCTCAATTCTCCGTTAAATCTGACGGAAAAGGTTATATGTTGACCATTTTACCCTTCGAAATACATCATATTTATAACATAATGCCATTCGGTACATCAAACAAAATGATGCCCCTCTCCCTCCTCCAGCAAGCCCCAGGCCCTCCCTCTCATCCCCGGTAAGCTGCCCCCCTCCGCCTCGTGCCTCCGACCCTCGCTCCCCCGCATGCGAGCTCCAGCTCTCTCCCAACCCCGTACCTCAGCTCCTAAGCTCTAGGTCAGACCCACCCCGCTCGTGCATCTCTGCCCTGCAAGCTCCAGGTCCCCCCGCACGCGCCACCCAAGCACCTGGTCGGACACTCCCAGCCCACACACATATGCCCTGCAAGTCCCAAGTCCCTCATGCGCGCGCCTTCCAATCTCCAGGTCGGAACCCCTTCCCCTGCATGCGTGCCTCCGTCCCCCCGCATGCTCCACCCCCCCCCCCCCCCCCCACTTGGCCACAAGCTTCAGCCCTACGCCTCCACCGCTTTCTCGACTGCAAGCTCTGCCCCACCTTCCCCCGACCTCCGCCCCCAAGCAAGATCCAGCCCCGTACCTCTAGACCCTATCGCCCTACAAGCTCCAGGACCCCTCCACACCCCATCGCCCGCCGCTCCAGCCCCCTCCTCCCTCGTTCGCCCGCAGGATCCAACCCCTCGTGTCTCTGCCCCGTGCCTCCCCCCGACCTCTGCCCCCTCGCAAGATCCAGCCCCGCACCTCCAGACCCCATCGCCAGCATGCTCTAGGACACCCTCCACACCACATCGCCTGCCTGCTCCCCTCCCCCCTCCCGTTCGCCCACAGGATCCAACCTCTGCCTCCGCCCCGTGCTCGCCTGCAAGCTCCAGCCTCACGCCTCCACCCCCCGCTCGCCCACAAACTCCGGTCCCCCAAGCCCCCTCCCGTACCTCCACCGCCTGCAGCAAGCTCCGGCATCTAACCCACCTCCTCTCGTTTCTTTCTTTTTTTGTTGATTAATCTCAGCCGTTAGATCACGGAGTGATTAGATTAACTCAACCATCTGGTTGAGTTAATGAATTAAACTAACAGAGGGTTCTCTGTGTAAAACGGAGCAGTTGTTAAGGGTCTTGGGGGTAATTCATGATTGTCGAGGATTCCTGAGGTAATTACGAAGTTACTCAGGCTTATGGGTGTAGATATACCTATGATTTATTGAGAAACTTTGTGTATAGATGTCCAAGCTCGAATTCATATGTTTTCATATGATTTTATGGTATAAATTATGCATTTTTCATTTATTTTTGTATTAATATGAGCTAATATATAACTAATGTAATTTTTTGTGTATATTTGAAGTTTTATACTTTTTTATAAAAAAGAGGTAACTCTTATATAGCTTTTTTATTTATTAAAAATAGTAAATGTTCATGTTTATTAAAAAAATGGTAGTGTATACTAATATGTATCTAATAGTATTTTATAATGAGAATAAATAATTAAATATTATACATAGCGTATATAGGTATATTTTACAGTAATACCCCAATTGGCCACATTTCTCGTCTCTATTTTAAAGGTAATTTAATTTAGATTATAATGAAAATGAGTTTGATGAATGTGGATATATTATACATTAATACCCCAGTTGACCACAAACGGAACTCGGCTCAACCTCAACAGCCTCATGATTCTACTACGTTACTGCTTCTCCAATGTTGAGAATCCATGGAGTTGCTGCTCGAGGAGCCTCTTCAGTTGTAAGTTCATCGTAATTGTCGATTTCTGCTGCAAAAAATAAAAAATCGTCTGAATTATTTTGATTTTTATGGAAATGTGATCAAGGAAAATATTTATATAAAACCACTCATCATCTCAATTTTTTTCTAGCATCCATTGAATTTGTCGAAGGAGCATTGTAGGAGTATTTTCTCTAATTGTGCTTGCATAGTGACTAAATTGTTGCTAGAAATCGATATCATATTGTGTAACTTTGTATATGGTAGACTTGAAGCAGATATCGTAGATAAAGTTCGCTCAATGTAACTCCTACCTTACGAAATCATTGATTTCTGAAATGTTATTAATTGTAGAACATCAAATTAGAACTTGCAATTCATACTATTTTTTTGTCTAGTAAGTATTTATTCATTCAAAAGTCATCTCAGCATACGTTGGTTCATTTACATATTATTGTAACTTACAAATGTCCTAGACTAAATACCGTTATATATAAGTACCTATTATATTAACTGTAAAGGGAGTCAAAGACTTAATACCATCACAAAGGATTGCCTATTATATTGACATTAAAAGGAGAGCACTGCTTTGTAGGTTGAAACAGTTAACACATCGAGGGTGTTCAGTTCAGGAATAAGTATGAATAAAGATAAGGAATAAGGAGGATAAGGGTCTAACACCCAGTTGATTTATTATTTACATCCTACTTCAGTTAACCAAACCGAGGAGAGGGCAGATGAATTCCTCCTTTCCTCCTCTCCACTCAAAGAGAGATCCCTTTCGGAGCTTCAACACTTCTGCAACCTGTTAAATTCTCTAGTTTATCAGCGAGGGAACAATGGGTAGAAAACAAAAATAGATTGTTGAACTCTTGACAGTTTATTTTAACTTCATCCATCTATTTCGTGTTTGACAATCGATATATCATTCTTCCTTATACATGTAATTGTACAGTATCAATGCAATTCTATAGGTTAACCATGTTTTCCCCATTATCTCTCCATCATTCTTCTAACACAGATATTCTGGAACGGCAGTCGAGCAAGTGATAACAGTGATGATATATAACGTGCTTATCGCTTCCCTTCGTTAGTGCGTACATCAAGGGACACGAGGAGAAAGTTGAGGGCTTCTCGTCATTCGCAACCTCGATTGAAAGAGAGAGAAGGAACGGTGGGAGATTATGCTCCCGGAACTGTTTAAAGCTCTCCTCTACGAACTTCCAGTCCTTAGCATCCAACGACTATGTCGACAGAAGGACTTTCTTTACATCCATACCTTAAGACTACAACTCTGAACTTTTAGATTAAGTCCCGAGGATCGACAGAGAACGCATCCACAACTCTGTGATAATGGACTGACCATCATAATATTATAGAAGACGCTGACAATGGACAAAAAAGTTCAAATGATAGACCATAAACCTTAAGAAAAACATCAAATGTAAGAAAATCAGAGTTGTTGGCATAAACAAATCGACAAAAGGAGATCTAAGCAATTAAATCAAATAATCAACATTCGGATAATGGACGGAATGGAAACCCTATAGTTTGAAGGGGGGAACACATCTGCGATCAAATCGAAGCGACATCTGGAGATACGGTGATTGTCAATCAATCACTCCTTTTCTCTTAAATGGGAAGGGATTGGGAGTGATTGATGCAATGAGGGTGCCGAGGTGGCATGGGCCTCAAGGAATTCATCTTTGATATGGGAATCTCTGAGGTTGAGGAATCAGAGGATCTGAGAGAGCACCTCAACGTGGGTCAAGGTGAAATGGCCAATGAGGAAGAGCAGAGGACAGAGGTCGTCGTTGTCATCAGCTGTCGTTGCTTGCGTATACTATGCTCTTATGTTCATCACTCATAACCTTCTCAAGGTTTCCTCTGTATCATCCTTTCTAATATTGTGACCTTAAGCGTACCCCACAACCTCACATAACTATGTTCGAACTCCTCTCTCGTCCCTACTCAATCTACTCTTTGTGCAGCATGAATTGTAACTGCAATACGATCACATGCATTCTTATCATCATCGTCATCATCATCATCATCACAACACTCTCTAGCTGACTCCTTCCTTGAAATAGTATTGTGGCAATTACGTCATCCATACACCCATGAATTCTAATAAGTGGTATTGTCGTTGACTGAATTAATCTTAAAGTTTATCCAGCAGAGAACTTGGCACTCGACCATTACATTCACGGTCACAGTTCAATATCGGCAGAAAATATGTCACTTGTATCCAACAAGGTAAATTTGTTGTTGTCCAGCAGAAGTGCACAATCTAACCCTCTGCTCTTGTTGGTAGGAAAACGTATTGATCTCTCTCGCACCAAGTGGAATCTCCAACAATGCAGTGTCCATATGTAGTTTATGATGATTAGATGGATATATGAGTTTTATGAAATGGAAACTAAAATCTATGATGGCATGATGATTCTTTGTTTTTATAGGTTGCATACCAATGCCCCATTACAATAGGAAAAACAGAGAAGCAATAAACTTTAAGCTATCAACGTGGAGAAAATCGATAAAAAAATCGAAGGTTTGGGCAACAGACACTAAATCTGTGTGAAAATGCATATTTTTCGTGATAAATTTTCAAAGGAAAATCATTTTATGTCTTGATTAGGATTAGAAAACTTAAGTGGTCACTTGATTCTCTGTTGATGGTCACTTGATTCTGGAAGAAAGGGAGAGGGGAGGTGGATAATAATATAAATAAAACCTTCCATCCGAAGATGTCGTGTTTATTTACTGGGGAATTGAGAAAAATACAGGAACCCCAAATGCCTATTTACAAAATCTACAGATCCTCCCTCATGAATTAAAATCGCAATCGCTTCCGCAAACTGCGAAAAAATAGATTCATAGACAGATTGATCGGATCATCACTCCCTCCCCTTCATCATTATCTCTGTGAACTCTTCGAAGCTGATGAAGCCGTCACCTTTGAACTAAAATGGAAACTAAAATGGAACGATCATTCGCCTGCATTATGCGGTTGTGGTGACCTCTCCGAGGTCCCGCATGACCTTGGCGAGCTCGTCAGGGAGATGGAGTCGTTGAGGTTGAGATCGAAGATGTCGAAGGCCTGGTAGAGGTCCTTTAGCACGTCAGGGTGCATGCCACATATGTTGAGGTCGACGAATTTGGCAAGGGAGATAAGGTCGTCGCTGTTGGAGTCAGCCTCGGTCATCATGGACCGGAGCTCGACAGGAGATACAGCTAGAGGAGTGGTGGAGAGAGGGGGCATCCCATGCGGAGAGGAGGTTGAGGCAGTGTAAGAGCAGGTGCGGAGGGTAGAGCTCGCCAGGAGAGATCGAGGCGGAAGGTGTAAGTAGCAATCTAGTCGACGATGGGAGATTATGGCACACTTACAGGACCATAGAGTGACGTAAAGGCGGGAGGAAGCAGAAGCCCTTTTCGCTGGAGATAAGGTTTGCCTTCAGGATAGAAGGTGGAAGCGAGAGGACAGGGGCAATAGACCTGACCTTTAAGATATAGTAAAGTAATAGATAGATTATAAATTACTTTTCCAACTTCATAGATGATAGCTAAAAAGGTCCACGTAATAATAAAAATACTTAAACTTAAGAATTGTAGGGCTTTACCCTGTGTTAGAGGGAGCCCTTCCAGAAATTCTCGACGGCGCCGGGGAGGACCCGGGCCGAGGAGGGGGTTTGGAAATAGTTTTCAACCAGCAATTGACGCGCCTCGGTTATAACCTCACTAGCTGCGTCATTGCCCCAAGCGCAAAGATGCTTCTACACGTTGGCTACCCCCTCCCTCTTAAAGGCGCTGCTCTCCTACGATGTTCTGCTTCAGCCGATGTGGGACTAAAAACCTTCACTTTACATCCAAATAACGTTTCGATGCCCAAGAAGGCAGAAAGCCCACCAACGGAAACGGCCCCTCTCACATGTAATTTTGTAGTGTGTAAATGGGAGGAACTGGTTTTATCCTATTTATTTCATGTGTGTGCATCAAACATAGAGACGAAACCATGGGTGCTAGTTTGATGATGAAATGGATTTATTGAAATAAGTTTTTATTCGTAGTAGTTAACTCTTGCTCTACATTTTTTGTCTGGTCTTTTAGGTGAAATACATATTCAATGATGATAATATATTAAACAACAAGTTTAAAATTCCTTGATATAATAAAATAATTCTTAATTTAATTGCACATGCTTTTCAATCACATTAGAAATAAATAACATAACTTTCTTTAATTATTAGATGAAAGAAAGTTTTAGTAGTTTTTCTATGAAAAAATCAAGGAAATCTCAGTAGATAAGAGCAAGAGCTACCAACCAAATAAATCAATAGGAGAAGTATCAGGAAAGATACATCACCTAATGCTTTTGGATATATAAAAATCGATTGCTGCGGCCAGCCGCTAGATTTGGCAAGTCGGTCAGAGATCTGTATGTCCAACACACACATTTGTTGGACTTTGACCCAACTATCTATTATGCTAGGAAAATTGCATGCGCTTCGTTGTGGATAAAAATTATTTTATGTATAATGTTAATGGAAGTATTATAATCAATTAGGAATTTCATTTAAACATGTATGAAGTATAACATATTTGAAGAGTGAACTATATCTTATTTGTAAAGTAAGCATTAGCATTTGCGGTCAACTTTTCCACTTCTTCAAGAGAAAGTTGCTTATTAATAAATTTTCAGAGATAGTGTGTTTTTTTATCCTATGATTTGTATAATAAAGAAAGAGCAATGAATCAAATAGCATTCATGTGATTTTGCTACATATTAACTAGTAAACCTTGCAATATATCCAAGTCCCACATGTAGTGACATATAGAGAGAGAGATAGCTAACTATATGCATTCACATTATTGATATTTTAATGTGAACTTCTATTTCAAAAACATAACTTTTTGCACTGACTTTTTTGATTGACTTGAAACTTTTTTGATGAAATAACAAGTGGAGAAGCTGGAGGAGCCCAGCTGTGTTGTATATGGATCTTGAAGTATGACTCGTAAACCGACCTAGCATCGACCTAGCATGAGCTTTTGGAACCTCAACAAGTTCAATCTGGCCAGACAACCCAAGTTTGATAGATGTAGTACTCACACTAATAGTTTCAACATAAAAGAACCTTCTACCACAAAAGAAAGAACCATAATTTGGTAATTTTTTGGGAGAATACGACATTGCCCAAGAATTATGCCTGGAAAGTTATAATCATATAAAAAATAGCAATAAATCTTATGAGAGCATCCTTAATAAATCTTATGAGAACATCGTTACTTTGATATTTTAAAATCACATGGCCCGTCCTTAATATAAAGATGAATAAAATGCATCCGCATTGTGATATCGTGCGAAACAATAATTTATTTCTGACCACGATTTTGCCTTTACAACATAAAATTTAAATAGATCAACTTATGAGAACAAAAAATAACTTTATATGTCTCTTGAGGTTAGTGAAAAAATAGCTTTTTTGCTCACTTGGCTTTGACATTTGGACATAATGAACTCAAATCCTTGCAAACAATTCGTGAACGAATATGTAAATCGCCATTGCACTACAAAATAATTTGCTCCTTGATTACTAGTATGATAATGGATGGTCTTATTTAGGATCGAATTCCTCATCCTTCTTTTTGTTTTTCAAGTTTATCTAACAAGCTAATTAAGCTCGATCTAACTACTCTGGTAACTTCACATGTTCATAAGAACAAAGCCTTCGCATATTTGCATCTGATTTTTTTGGATTTTTTTCAGTTGTGCCCCTCTGAGATATTGCAATATCAATTATGTCCCTCTCTTTTTTGGAATATCAGTTGTGCCCTCAACTTCTTGTCGTTCCATCACTTGCGCCCACATCATTTCGTTGATCGTCAATTAGTTGAACTAAATCATGGTTTATTTAAATCAACGTGTGGGTAAGAGGGCATAACTGTCCAAGCATGCCTCCCTCCTCCTCATCTTCCTCCTCCTCCATTGTGATGCCTATGTCTCTCTCCTCCTCTCCACGTCTTTCACCCTTGACGTCTTTCTTTAGGCATCTATAGAGCTATCAGAGGTCGACGTCAAGATGGATGAGGAGCTCGTCGAAGCTGAGGAAGAGACTAAGGAGGAGTTCACAACGATATTGAACCTCGTGATGGAGGAGCTTCCCGAAACTGAGGAAGAGATGGAGGAATAAGGTGTGATGGAGGAGCAAGGGGGCGAAGGAGGAAAATGGGGTGGAGGAGGAGGAGGGGCGGATGAGGCTTGGGAGGGGGATGCGAAGGAACAGGGGACAGAAGAGGCTGGGGAGGGGGAGGAGGATGGGGTGGAGGAGGAGGCTAGGGATGTGTGCAAAGGAGGAGTAGGGGCAAAGGAGGCTAGGAATGAGGAGGAGGAGCAGGGGGCGGAGGAGGATGGGAGGGGTGGAGGAGCTCAGGGAGGGCAAAGAGGAGGAGTGGACAGAAAGAACTTTCAACCCCTCTTTTTAATTTAATTTCTCTTGTGCCTCAAAGTTAATCTTCGTTTGCATTGGGGATGGATGGCAACTAACCCGAGGAGAATAAGTAATCATTGTGGAAGAAGTCGAGGGCACAATTGATATTCCAAAAAAGAAGGGGCATAATTGATATTGCAATATCTCAGAGGACCACATCTGATGATCATTTTTTAGTAGTTAAGGTGAGGAGGGTGAGGTAGTGGGATCGGAACCCTGATCACTTGAGTAGGAGCCCACTACTTTAACCACTTGACCATTCCACGGGGTTCCACATATTTGCATCAGATTTGAGGTCCAAGAATAAGGGAAGTATGTAAGTCATGTTCCTCGGTTGACCTCGGATTATGAGGATCATTGCCAAAGAAGATGGGAGTAACCTCCTTAATATGCAAGCAACTCCCAATCTAGGGACAAATACATCTAGAAAATGTGTCCTCACAAAAGTCCTCCTTTAGTAGGGGCATAAAGTGCACGAGATTAGGGATAAATTAAGGGTGAATTTCTGATAAGTCTCGATCATGGTACGTAAAATATCATATTTTAACGCCTAGATATTTTATTCTTGCGACAGAATTCTATTACATAAACTTGAATAATTTAAAATAGGGATATTTACCCAGCGAACCCTGAAATCTTTCAAAATTACCTCTACGACCTTTGAAACATCGATATTCCTCCCTCGACCCCGTAATCTTGCTCCGTCTTACCCTATAGACCCTACCGTTAATTTGATATTTTTTAAGTTAACTTGCTTGGGTTTAAGTTGAGTTAATCTAACCCTAGCAAATCCAAGGGCCCTCCTTTCTTCTTCTCTCCCCGTCCTTCTTCTTCCTCACTCTCTCCTTCGTCATTCTTGCTGGACGAAGTAAGGGTTGGGCACGACGGGGGGGATGGGTTCCTTTGATCGGGGTGGGGAAGTGGACGGAAGGAGCATCCACGCGCCGGGGAGGGAGCAGGGCTCCGGGGAGGGAGCAGGGCTCCGGGGGGTGGGCGCGGCGGGCGGGCTCCAGGGGTCGCACCAGGGGGCGCGGGGGCACAAGCCTTGGCATACGGAGAACTGGATGGTTTGCTCTTGGGTGCCTCCACCTCCAGATTGGGCCACTGCAGCATCTCCTCCGCCAGTAATTTTAGGGCCACCCGATTTCGGGGGACTTTCCCTTCATTCACATCTTCCAAGGCAGCAATCAGATCGTCTCTCGTGACATCGTCGTCGTCTATTCCAAGCAACCGCTTGCGTTCTGCTTCCCTCGGATCCTCGATCATGATCGTCAATCTGATCTCTTCGAACAGCATGTCCCTGTTTTTCCTGAGGAGTTCCAGCACTCGTTTGATCTGGGCGATGTTTTCCAGGTCATCCGGGCTGGCGGATTCCTCGGTTACGGCCGGCGACTCGGCGGAGGCTTTGCTCGCGGGCGCACGGACGACGCGAGGGCGGGGAGCTCCGAGGCAAAGTCCTGGTAGTGGGCGCGGCAGATGTCCTCTCCAGCTCCTTGTCGCGGGAGACCTTGCGGAGGGACTGGAGGAGGGCATCGGGGGAGGGAATGGCACTTGCCGTAAATTTGATAAATAAAATGGGTATCATGTAAAGAAGATAACGGAATCTGGTCACTTTTAACGGGGCAAATGGATGGGAGTTAACCACAGGGTCTGTGGGATAAGGGTTAGCAAGATTACGGGGTCGAGGGAGGAATATTGATGTTTCAAAGGTCGTAGAGGTAATTTTGAAAGATTTCAGGGTTCGCTGGGTAAATATCCCTTTAAAATATAAGCTGCTTAGCCACCACTTCTCGATCACTGATGATGTCAATGAAAGATCGAAACATGAAAAGGAGTCAATCACAATGTTCACTAATCATGTGAGAAATACGTCTCTAAATAGAATTGTAAACCATATTTATGACCTTAATCAAGGGACAAAGTTAGAGTGACTTGGTTGACATAGAAGAAAGTAGGAAAATAAGGAAAAAAATCCAAAATATTTGATTCATTATATAAATAACTAACTAACACGTGTATATACTTGTATATAAATTGTAAACTAAAATATTCCAAAATAACTAAGTTGAATAATAAAAAGTATGAGCTAATCGTGGTTTCAATCTGAACCAACTTTGTAGGGTCATCTCTATTTGTATTAAACTCTTACGACCTGTTCGTTAGGAGAATAAGCATGAATAAGGATGGAGAATAAGGAGAATAAGGATCTATTCTTTGTTTGGTTGGAGGATAGGAATAAGGAGAATAAGGTGAAATAAAGGTAGGTAAGATGGGATAAAGATAGGAATAAGGGTGAAATAAGATGAAATAATGAGGAATAGTCGTACCACTGGAAACCGTGTCGGAGGGAGAATTGGCCCCTTATTCCAGGGCCTATTCTCCAACCGAACATGGCCTTAACGAAAAAAATCATATTTAAACTTGACATAATAATAAAATCTAATCTATATAGAAAAAACCACAAGTTATATGATGGAATTTCGAGTTTTTAGGACCGTTATACAAGTACATTGAGAATAAGAACTGGCTTCAAACCTTTTTATGAATTTCAAATTTACTACTTTTGACTTAATTACTTTTGTACCTTATCATTTATAATGAGGGGTGTGAGAAAATCTTGAGTTTGATATTCGTTCAGGTTCGGTTTGTTAAAGGTTTGATTCATATTCGGTTCGAAAATAAACGAGTCGAACCTTGATATAGGTTTGGCCCGTTTATTTAAACGAGGCGAACCTTGAAATGGTAGGTCCGCTCAGGTTCAGATCACTAAAAGTTTGATACTCAATATTGTGTGTGTGTGTGTGCGCGCGTGCATTTTTCTAAAAAAATATATATAAGGAATGACGAATTTGTATCGTGATGCAAATAAGATACATGTATAAAAGTTTGTGGCCCTTGATCAAGACATATCAAAGGGTCGTGATCATTGACAACTCCATAATACTAAGATTTTAAGGAGTTTCACGGCTAATTAAACCTCAAACGAACCGAACAAACATTCACGAATCGGGGGTTGAGCCGATCGAACATGAACACCATTTTCACCTTATCAAATCAAACCGAACTCGGACCTATAAAAATGCTAAATGAATCGAACTGAACATGGGTAGTTTGCTCGAGTTCGGTTCGTTTACACCCATATTTATAATGTATAACTATATAAAAATAGATTAAAATATTAGTTTGTACATGTACCAAATAAAATCAAACCCCATAAAATGTGCTTTGCATTGAAACCTCTGAAACTCGTGCAAATGAAATTCTTTCACTTCCACTCATCTTTCGTTAAATCTTTTTTTTTGATGTGATCTTTCATTAAATCTTAAATTACTCTGAAGTGAGAAAGGCTGTAATATAAAATTGGTTTCGATATATACAATTGACTTTCCAACTTAAAAAATAATAATAAATCACTTTAATTTGGTATTGATTTTAAATTACTTTTACCATGTCTTAGCGTCATATAAAAATGTATAAAAAATAAAGAAACTCAAAAGGAAGTAAACACAGAAATTCATGTATATAAGTTATTGGTCAAGTACACATGTTTTATATATTGTATAATTTCTACAATACTCAAATAAAAAAATTAACACACAATAAACTATTTAGATGTCTTATAATATATATTTTTACAATAAGATATATAAAATAATAATGTGAAGTAAAAAGTTGACTTCAAAATATAATAAGATAAGGTACAATACACATGTACTGAAGTTTTTTTTAACTTTTGTATGTGATGGAGTTCACTATTGTTCTTTAGTTAACAAATGCCCCTCACTTTTTGCAATTATATTTATGTCCATATTTACAGAATTAGTAGCATAACCTTTCCGTGAGTTCAATACATGGAAGTAAATATTGTGATATATTGTAGATGTTATAGGGCATAAGATTTCAATGTCATCGTTTATATTAAATTTCAAGGATTTTTGCGGAAATCGCCAGAGATATCGGTGATATATTGGCATATTGCATCATATCGGTTGGAATTGGGGAATCTTGGTGCAAGAATTTTCCCTATATCGCCCTTTACATCGATATGTGTCGATATTGACATTGTATCATTGATATCACCTATGTTGCTAGGTTTTTTTTGCTTTTTTTTAGGAAAGAAGCGTTGAAGGCATTTTTCTCTTTCACTTATAAAGGTTGACTTGTTCGGAATTTTGATTGTATAACTACTCGTAGTATTATCAAGGCATTAGGATTTGTAATTTTGTTTCTGCAATTGCTCCTTGTATTAACAACGATTCCCTCGTTTTTGAATGGGGCTTTGCCCCCCCTTTATAGCTTGAACAACTCTAAATTGATTAAGGAAAATCAACATATATATGTTCTACAATTTATTATATTAATATTTAATAGTTGATGTTTCATGAGTATTAGTAATTCAATGATGTGAATCTTAGTAATATAATGATGTGAATCTTAGTGATATGGATCCATGATAAACTTCAATTGATTATAATATCTTTAGTTTACTTCTTGCTTACAAACTCATGATTATAATGAATAATATTTTCTATAACATATATGATATTATGCGCATTTGCTTCTTGTTTTGATGGTTGTCGGAGTTGGAGAGTTAGATCATGGAGTAGTTGATAAAGGTTCAAATTCAGCTGTAATTGGATATATCAGGGGAGATGGGTTCGAGGTTACCATGTGGTGCAAAAATGATTGAGTGTGGTAGCATCGAGGAAGGGAGTTAACGAGGATGGAGCATCGAGGCAGAAGCTATGGGCTTTCACCGAGATGGTGGTAGGTGGAGTTGTACATGGAAATGGACGGTGCAGACATGGATGTTGATCGAGTTCCTCGCCCGGAGGAAGTATAAGTAGAGAATAGTCTCAGCCTCTTAGAGGAGGGGAAGACCTTCGAGTTGACCAAGGTGGAGGACTGGGTGGACAAGGGAGCCACATGGCTCAATAAGCAACTAAAGGAATGAAATTGCAAAGAAAATATATAATGAGTAAAAATGAGGTGAAAAAAGATACCATAACATTATACCTGCTTAGAATTTTAAGCTCTTTGTCATTTAAAAAGAGAGTTTTACCAATTGACTAGTGTTTTTTTATTCATGTTTTCTTGTTAATAAGGTCCTTACTATATATATAGTATCATATACAACCATATTTTTGGTTCATATGATACAATATGTAGGTTGCATATAATGTTTTTTAAGATGCCTTATATGCTAATTAGAAATTTAGACAATTTTTTCCGTAAATAAACTTTCCACGATTGAAACTCATTCGATCTTTACATATTTTTTAAGATTTAGAGTATTTTTAATGTTTGACTTGATAAGTAAGCAGGTTAAAATTGGGTTCATTTGCAAGATATAAAAAATCTCGAATGTAGACATTTGGGAATGAAGTTAGATTCTTTTGCCAAATGTGAATAATATTATTTTTTGACTTTTTTTAATATTTTCCTATAAATCTCATGAATTAAAGCCTAATTAACTAAGTCAATCGAAGTTGTATAAAATTTCAAATCCAAAAAAATAGCATTTCAATATTTAACTAAGTCCAAACGAGATAATAGATGCATGCAATGGTAATTAGGTGTTTGGCCTTGATCAATCGTCAAACAATCCTATGCTAGGGCTCAATCAAAGAAAACAAATAAAATAAAATAGAAAATCAAAGAAAAATAAAGCGATGAAAGATGCGAGAAAACCGACGAGGCTCCCAATGGAAAAATCCCTCAGGCACCGGACCTCGTGAAATAGCAAAGTGTCCTGAGAGTCCTGGATATTACAATTATATAGGGCTGTCAGGAAAGCTCAAACTCGATGAGTTCAACTTGAGCTCGGCTCGTTAAGGGCCCGCGAGCAGGACTCAAAACCTTAACGAGCCCGAGTTGGGTTTTATGGCTCGTTAGCTTATCGAGTCGAGTCCGAGTTGGGCATTCTTCAACTCGGAAACTCGACTTGATAACTCATTTTCCCTCTTAATAAAAAATTAAAAACATATATACCGAAACTTCCACATTGAGTTTGATATAAAATAGAGGTTAACATTTTTCTTGCCCAAAAAAGCTACTAAAAAGAGTACACAAAATCAAAATTACAAATATCATTTGCATAATTTAATGTATAAAATGGAACAATGACTCATTAAGAGGTTTATGAGCATGCTCATTTTGAGGCTCATGAGCTAGCTCAGAAACTCATGACTCGATAAGAGGCACGTGAGCCAACTCATTTTGAGGCTCGTGAGCCAGCTCGGAAACTCGTGGCTCGATAAGAGGCTCATGAGTCAACTCGAACTCGACGAGTTCGAGTTCGAGTTGGTGATCCAGGGCTCGATCCTTATCGAGCCCGAGTTCGAGCCTTAGATTTCTTATCAAGATCGAGTTCGAGTTGAGGCCAACTCGGCTCGTTGAACTCGATAGACACCCCTACAATTATAAAAATCTCTCTCTCTCTCTCACACTTCAAATTACAAATTATCACAATAAAATAAATGCTCAAACTATTATCTTCAACAATTCCCCAAGTCCTTCTTTGTTCCCTCTTCTGGTGACTTGATCAAAAAGTTAGCTCATCTTAATGTGGGTACACAAACCTCCTAATAGAGTGCCTCCCTCGATCCGCAGTACCTCGTAGCAAAGTAAAACAAGGAGAGGAGATTAGATAATTCAACAATTATATCAAATAAAGTAGAAAGTAAATAAAGGAAAAATATGGATAAGAGAGACAAAGAAGACACAGTCAGACAAAATCAATCTATGCGCAATTGCTCCCTGATAACGGTGCCATTTGATAATCAATATTTTACGAGAGTCTATAGTTGTCTACATAAGGCAATAACTATAATGTCGCTGAAGCGATCGCTAATGAAATCCAAATCAATCAATAATTAACCCACAATAATAACCAAATAATGAAAAATAATGTGTGGAGTTAAAATTTATTGTAACTCTACAACAAAGATGTGTATAGGTGGAAGTAGGTGTAGAGGTCGAACACATGGAGCAGAATGGATAGAATGAGAAATGGCATGCAAAAATGATTGTACGGTCTTCTTGTCTAAATTTTTTATTATTTTAGTGAGTTTTTAATATATATATATATATATAAATATTTGTTTTTGCAATTTTATATCTTGTTTTTAATTTTATACTTTTATAATTTCTTTTATATTTTCAGATTTTTATATTTCCTTTTCATTTTAAATAAGCCGCAAAGATATATAAGATTATATATAGAATATAGCGTAATATAGATATAAATATGACTAGCAATAATTAAAAATTATGTAACTAAATATTTCTTGATTTTAAATAATTTCTTATTATTTCTGTGATTTTTAGTGAATTTTGCTAATTTTTATATTTTTTAAAGTAAAAAATATCCCAAATCAGGTATTTAGTAAATACTCGAAATTGAAATGAAGATTAAAAATATAAAATAGGTCCAAAATTCATCAAATCAATTTTAATATGTACATAGTAATATAAATAAAATTATAAAACAATATATATATTTGATATTTTTGAGGTTTTTTAATCTATTTAAATTGGATTTTTGGGCTTTTTTATTTTTATGAATTTTATTTTTCTATTTTTATATTTTTAGTTTCTAGAGTTAAAAAATAACTAGACAAACACAAAATATATTTTTTTGAAATTGTCAAAAATATTTTATATTTTCGGTATTTTTAAGCTAAACAGGGGATAATTATGCTCTAAATGATTTTTAATATATACCAAAAAGTCTTTAAATTGCAAAAATAAGAATATGGGTGGAAGTGTGTGCAATCATAAACCTAAACCTAAACCTACTTTTCAGTAATTTGTGGAGCATGTGAATTATATTTAATAAATAGAGCAAATACACAAAATTCAACAGCCTGACAGGGGGAAATATGCAAATAAAATAAATCTCAGGGGCCTCTATATAATTTTAACAAAATCATATAACTGTGTAAATAATTCTTGGGCCAAAATGAAATACAGAAAGTTAGGGGCATGCCTGCAAAATACCCATCTCACGTGCGACTGCACGTGAAGTGAGTTAGCATGGACTCGAATATATATATATATATATAATAAATACAAGGGATTTTATGTAAATATTACAAAACTTGTATAATAACAGATGAAAGTTTCGGTATTTAACTAGTAGTATACAATAATGTTGGGGAAACTATGCAATTACTCACTAAAGAGACACGGTCGTACTATGCAGATGACTCCACTCATACACGTGTCAGACAGAGGCCGCATGATACCTCTTCGCAAATCTACGCCCACGATTAGAACGCAGATCAGATCGGATGGTCGATGGAGGCGTGGATCCAACGGTGGCTGCAGCATAGGAAGAACAAGGCCAAGATTGACAACAGAGGAGGGCGAAGGACGAAATGGGAAGAATCTTTGCAGATGTGAGCTTCTTCCGGCAAGATCAACCTCCTCCGACGTGCTACGAAGCTCCAAAATGCCCTGATCGCTTCCTGGAAGAATCCTTGAATGACCGACGGCTTCAAAAGAGTGTGAGGACTACTGGTGCGTCACCACGAGGTGGAAGAAAGTCGTCTGCTCCATGTATCACCTTCTGCTCAAAATCGACCCCCAAGGGGTCCTTTGGCCACCAGGTCATGCATGAAAGATGCACAAGAGAAAGTAAGGTCATGGGCGGGTGGGTGGGGGGGGGGAGGGGAGGTATTGGTGTAGGTCGGCATTTGGGTGGCTCGGATGGAGGTGCTCCGACGAAGTGGTAGAGTTGGAAAACCCAACTCCAAATCCACAGTGTATCTGGTTAGATGGAGTGGTATGTAGCGTAGGTGAAGCGAAGGTGAAGGGAATGAGGGCGGAAGGCACGACGGAAAACAAAGGAATCACAATGAATGGGTTCGTCGAACTTTGAAATGGATGATTTAAGCTATTGTGAAGAATTATAAATAAAACTAAATGCATGGAATAGAAGTAGAACCTAAAATCCACCCAGATATAACAGAAAAAGTTCCTTGAAGGGCTGTAAACCCACGAGGCTGACCTCGACGGTGGCGAGCCATCGAAGATGGTGGAACACGTCTCAACACTGATTTCTAGAAACAGCTAGGCGAGTCTCCTACCACGAGACTCAAGCCAAGGAACACTGGGGGAGGGGAGAAATTAGGTCAAAAACGGTTCAAAATGGGAAGGAAGTCGAGGATGGGGTTTTGTATAGATGGTGGAAGCGATGTGTTCAAGGACAGATCACGGGCGCAGCGATGGTGCCTAACCTTATGGGAGGGCTCGTCAAGAATCACGAAGATATAGTGGTGGATCTTCATGAAGGGACCTAACAGCCTCGAGCAATGTATTAGTGGGAATAAAATCAAGAAGGAGAGGGAAAATGCAGGACTCTAACAAACTAGGGGGGAATGGCCTGATTGGGCCAATTGAGATGTTAGAGTAGGACATGAATTTTTGTCTCATTGAGTTCTACTTCAACCCCCATAACTCTTTCTAGCTCAGCCTTGTTACTCTTCTTGATATATTCTACCTTTTGTAATCTCTTTTTTTGGTTAGAATTTATACAATAGTTACATATAAAAAAGAGAGGAGGAAAAAACCTAAGTCCCCGCGTGTCCGCCCCGTGGGTTGTATAAAAACCCTAACCCTAACCCCCCGCCGCCTCCTCTATCCCGAAAGAAGAAGTTTCTTCTTCGCCGCCCCGCTCTCCATCTGCGTGTAGGAAGAGGAGGAGAGATGAAGACAATACTCTCGTCGCAGACGATGGACATCCCAGAGGGCGTGAAGGTGAGAGTCAAGGCCAAGGTGGTGGAGGTGGAGGGTCCCCGCGGGAAGCTAACGCGCAACTTCAAGCACCTCAACCTCGATCTCGAGCTCATCGAGGGCGGCAAGAAGCTCAAGGTCGACGCCTGGTTCGCCTCCAGGAAGACCATGGCCGCCATCCGTACCGCCATCAGCCACGTCGAGAACCTCATCACCGGCGTCACCAAGGGATACCGCTACAAGATGCGCTTCGTATACGCCCACTTTCCCATCAACGCGTCCATCTCCAACACCAACTCATCCATCGAGATCCGCAACTTCCTTGGCGAGAAAAAGGTCTTTTTTCTTCTCTTCTATTTCCTTTACATTTTTTATCGTTATTGATGATCCGATGTTCTGATCGTTATATTGACGAGTTCACATATCGTTCAATAATTTTGGATATATGGACTTATATTGAATATATTTTTTGTTGATGTAAGATAGAACTGAATGCACTCTAGCAAACTTGATCCCCCCTTTGATTTGCAGGATAAGGGAATGCTTGTATTATATAATTAAGCATTCGAATCCTTGTTCTTTGCAATGTAAGATGGATGTATAATAATGGCGATATCACCTACCAGTGTCCTAGACATTAAGGATCTATGTGTTGGCATCATGTTTTACGGTGCTAGTGTTTTCATTTTGTTTTGACGTTAGTTGTTTGATTGCTTTATGTCATTCTGTATTTTTGATCTGAGCCCACCTCTATATTCCTTAAATCTTTTCATCGAGAATTCTTTTTTCCCTGCATTATGTTATCAGCTGAGTCCATTTCTTGGTTGTTGGTCATATTACTCCATTAGCTTCATTTGGTGTATCATATAATCAATGTTGTAAAAATTGCTGAAAGAAAAAACTTATTCTATATTATTCATTCTTACTATTCAAATGGCCTTTGATCAAATATGATATGCACTACACAAAGGTTGCCCATGTGTGCAGACTGGCTTACGGTAGTTCAGAATATTATTTGGATCACACTAGAAGATATGGTATGAAATTGGCTCCAAAAACTGGTTAATTTGTGACGACTCTGTGTGTAATGAGCGAAATGAGTGTAAGACTGTAATGTGGACGATGTTGAATCATGTAGTGGGCATCATGGATTGAAATTTTGTCGACAAGTCCTGGGTATCAAAACTAACATAGATGTTGCTTTCTCAGATTTTGATTGAGATGGGTCGAAATATCGTCCCATATCGATTGAAATTCATGGTTTTCAGGCCAAAATTTCTCAGATTTTGATTGACAGTGTTGAAAATTTGTTGAAACCTATGTAAATCATCGATATTATCTATGTGAACTTGATTTTACTACTTATTTGCCAATTTTCTATATTAAAACACAATGAATTGTATATTTCATTTTCATAGGATGATTCTTTAACTTGGGGAGCTTCACCCCCTTTGGGTTTAGTAGCGGAGATGAAACATCTCTATAGTTTTCAGATATTCCATATAGCTTGTTTATTTCATTCCGTCTGTCATTTATCTTCGTAATTAGATCATCTTTACTGTAATTAATTATGTAATTCCCCAGAACTTTATCTACGGTAGTTTTTTCTATGAACTAAACATTGTCTCATTAATCATAATCTACATTTTAGAATCAATCACTCATCTATTTTTATGAACAAAAAATATCTTCTAAGTGTTGTTAACTTAATTATTTTGATTTCCATTTATAATATCTGTCAACCAGCTCAATGCTATTCCATATGTCCGATAGGTGCGATATAATGCATATGGATGGGAGATATATCTGATATAATTGTGCATTTGTAAGCTATTGTCGTTTTAAGAACTTGGATTTGATGATATCCATTTCCAATATGTAACAGCCAAAGAATTAGTATTAACAATGAAATGGCCGATATGACCGATATGTGTGATATAAGGGGGATATATAAACAATATGTGTGATATAAGTGTGTTTGTAAGCTATTTATTGTTGTAATAACTTGGAAGATGTTAATTTGCAAAAAAAATGTCTTTTGAGCCATTTTCGACATTTCTACCGTAATGAGTGAAATTTCACCAAAATTTCGGTTTTGGGGTGACCGTAACGAAATCGGAATCAAGATTTTGATCCTTGGTGGGCATGTACAACAATATAATACATCATTACCCAAGCTAAAGGCACCTAAGATATGCTCGTCCTTCATGGTTACTTATTTGTAGGAAAGTCATTATCTCACTTTTGTCCTTAATTTTTACAAGGATTTTCTGGTTGAAATACCATAAGAAGCTGACTTTAAAGAGGCTAATGTTTTGTGAATGTTGATATTGCCATTTTATAATTTGTTGATGCTGAGACGTCTTAAAACCAAATACTGTGCCTGACCCATAGTTGAAACTTTTATGTACTTTATTCCGAGTAGGAGGCTGCTGCTATTTAAGCAAGATTTTTGGCCTGCTATACCATTGCCTCGAATTAGTTCTCCTTATATTTTTGATATGTATTCTCCTTTTAAACAATGTAACTGTCATTATAGGTACGGAAGGTAGACATGCTTGAAGGAGTAAAGATTGTCAGATCAGAGAAGGTTAAGGATGAACTCATTCTCGATGGAAATGATGTGGAGCTTGTCAGTCGTTCTGCGGCCCTGATAAATCAGGTCAGCTCATTTATTTGTACTTGTTAGCATCTGCTATTCTTATGTTACCCTATATATGTTAATATATTGAAGCTAGTTTCGTGACTTTATTTCTGCAGAAATGCCATGTGAAAAACAAGGACATCAGGAAGTTTTTGGATGGTATTTATGTTAGCGAGAAGGGAACCGTAGCCGGTGATGAGTCTTAGAGTAGCAATAGATTTACATTTGAGGGGTTTTCCTGTTTTATTTGGTCATCTATTTTTCTTCTTGTTGTCATTGTCTCCTTGTGTCTTGTTGACTTGTTTTGCAGATGATCGTATCTTATTATCTATTTTGGTTAAATTGGAACAAGTGGAAACAATGCCAGATTTTTGGCATTGTAGTTTTACCATGTTGCTGTCACATTTCAGTATGTTCATGTTAGGGTCAAGTTATATGCTGAATTATGGAAATTATGATACCTGCGTCTATTGGAATTATTGAATTGATAAGATGATCTCTGATTTCTTTTCCCTCTATTGCTTCTAAGCAATTTGGCTTGATAACAATAATCCAGGTGATGTTTCCAGAATTGAAGTTGCATTTTTACTTTGGTATCAGCCTTTATGATTTAATTTCTGGAGACCTAATTTGCATTGTATTCTGTATAAACGATATGGTGTATTGTGCATTCTAATATATTTAATTAGAAAGATGTTTGGGACTTGTTGTCTTGCAATTTGATTGTATTAGTGTAAATTAGGAGTGACAGGATTGTTTGGAATCACTGAACTCTTGAGATTAGAATTGCTCACCCAGTGACCCCGACCTAGTTTGATGTTGTCTCTTGAATTGGCTTTGAGCAGCTAATGAATTGAAGTTTAAATCCAATGGACTTGTTGTCCTCACTGAGTTGAGTTTGAGATCAGTTTTGCTCAGCTTGTTAACTCTGACTTATGTATTATGTAATAGGGTAGTAAGTATAATGTACTAGGTTGGGGGGGAACTGGAAATTGAAATTTTATCCAATATGCCCTACTGCCTCATGTACCCACTTTCATGTTCCCCCGTTTCCTTGTATTGAACTTGAAAAACCTGAAACCCAACTTCTTGACTTTCAACTCCAAGTTCCTATCTAACTAACTTGGGCTCCTCACATGCAGCTGCTCCAGACCCTCCTACCTCCACCCCGAATCCCCTCTCCTGTGCAACACCATTCCCAACTATTCCTCAAACCCAACTCTTCTTCCCAGTGTGGTCCATATTGCATACACCCTTATCTAATTTAGTTGAAAGGCCTGCATCTATCGTCTCCGATAGTCCACCTCAAGTTTTTGAAGGTCAAGTACTTGCCAAGGAGTTTGCGACTCATCTTTATGTCAACAAGTCGCAGTTTAAGTTGGTCATCTTGAGCTAAAAGTTTTCTGAGTTTGCCCTTGACTGTGTGCTGGGTTGTATATTAAAGTCCAGGTCAAGGTTGACTTGATTTGTTCAACATGATAGACACCCACAGATTTAAATGAATCTAGATGATAGTACTACTGTATGAAAATTAACTTTTATATAATTTCCTTAAACCAACTCAACTTTGATAAACTGTGTAATGTAGATACATGAGTCCACCGATATTCTCTTATTTACTTAGTCGAAGTTTTGTTTTTGATAATGCTATTTTGTTTGATACTGTTTTTTCCCTAGATATATAGGACGTAATAGTGACTCTTATATTATGTGTTGTGTAGTTGTGTAACTGTCTTGTGTGCGTGTAAAATTAGTGATTTTGAATCCCAGACAAAATCTGAAACTAACTTTTTTGATGGGAAACTTGATCTTTGATGATCTTGTGATTCTTCACCAAAGTTTAGAGGTGCTCACCTGATTGGAATCCTGCGAAGTTAGGCCAAAATTGGACAAGAACTTTCATCCCTGATCATTTTAGAGTTGTCTCTTTTAAGTCTGCTGCTAGCAGGTGCAAGTGACTGCTGTGGGTGCTAATAGTTCAACAGTTGTTTCCTCGTGAACTGATCTCCCTCATCTATCGACATCCCTCGCACAGTCAAGACCATCAATTGTCGCACCCTTGTCATCAAGATCAGAAAATCGGTTGCTGCTCTCTTGTTGACAGAGTTCTCTTACCCAGTCAGATCTGTGGAAGCGTGGAACTGCAGATCAAGACCTATCATTTTAAATGGTCAATGATGATCTCACCAAGGTAGCTCCGTCTCTTTTACGACTGCATTGAAAAGAGCACGATAAACTATACTATAATTCTACATACGTGAGCTGATGACGAGATTGTATGTTTGGACTATATAATGGTAGTGATTGTTGTCGCATCCTAATTAATCTGATATTTTGTGTATTGGCGCTCCTATCGCTGGTATTAGTTTAAGAAATTTTATCACATTGGGGGTATTTGTAAGGTGGGCTATTTTCCATGAATTCAAATTTAGTGCTGTCCTTTTCATTTGATTTCTTGTGGATACGAAGAAACTGGCGATTGTTGTCTACCCATCCGTTCAATGTACAGGAAAGAGTAGGAAAGGCTATTTCCACGACTATCCCCACCTATCAAAATCAAACCGATTTGTTTTTGGATTTGGTGGTGTAGCCGTTTTTCCAATCTTAGCTATCGCCTATGAAAGGTTATTTTCAGGATTCCTACTCATCCTGAAACATATGAACTGATTGGAAAGGTTATTTTCAGGATCACTACTCAGGGAAAATAACCTATGAACTGACCTCTCTAAAGCGTGAGTCTTCTATGAACGGATCTAATTACTAGAATGCACGAGAAGAGCTGGTAGTCATTTAGGGCATCAAAGATGCGTATAAAGAGGGAAGTCGAAGATGCAATTTACTAAATTGATCTCACAGTTCCAATGAAAAACAAAAATATCTTTCCCCACGCCACCCCTTTAGCCAAAAACCTTGAATTGAACTAGCTCTAAACACTTACTTGCCCCTTACCTTCCAACATGTCGAGCTGCATGGAGGTCAGACTCGACATGAACAACTCACCCACATTTACGTTCCGTGCAGCAAAGGTTGGATTTGTGGCAATCATCGATTTTTTGAAAAAATATTCTAGTTGCTTGTTGTCTAAATTGAGATTCTATTTCCGCTTTCTATTAGACCTCCTATCTAGTTGTAGTGATTGCTTTTCCCTCTATAACATTGTCCATGACCTTGCCTTTCGACACCTATCATCACTGTTGAAGGTGATCCTAACATGCAATGAACTACAAACAATCATGTCGGCAAGGATGAAATGTAATTCGACCATAGTCGGGTTGGTGCTTCAAAGCATATCTCAACTAATCTCCATGTTGACTTGGACTCTATCGGAATGTAGTCTATGGACACTCTTCTTGATGTACATGGTCTTTACGTTCTAGAAAAATCAACCAAGTTCACGCAAGTTTTCAACTTGGTTAGTGGAACTGGCATGGTCATCATGTCTACTGGATTGTCTACAATAGCGATCTTCTTCATATGAATGTAGCCATATGTGAGTACTCCTCGATGAATTGGTAGTGGACCTCGATGTGCATTGTTTTTTCATGGCGCAGTTGGTCCTTCATCAAATGCATGTCACTCTAACTATCATAGTTGATGACACTTGTCTTTTGTACACGTTCGAGTTTGTTAAATAATCCTATGAACCAAATTACTTCCTTGATTCCTTCGGTTGCCGTCATGTATTCTTCTTTAGTGGTAGAGAAGGCCATGGTATGCGGCAACTATGTAACCTCGCATTTGCCAAGAGTGAATACACAATTGGTTATGGATATTCTCTTGTCAAGATCTCCAAAGTAGTCGACATCAACAAAGCTGATTACTCCATCCTTACTTCTCTTAAACTCAAGATATAACCCACTGTACCTTGTAGTTCACTTCAAAGCAAGCCAATGACATTTTTCCTATATTTGACATGCATATAATCACAACATTTTGCCTAAAAAACTCACAACACTGAATGCTTGACAAGGCAATATCTGTACGAGTGCATATCATGGCATATATTATATTCCCAACAACAATAGTTTAAGGAACTCGTGACATGTACTTGTACTCACCAGCTGTCTGTGGTGATTCTGGTGAAATTCTGCGGACAACTTGAAATGAGCGGAAAGTGGAATCTTCTTGTTTAGCATCTATCATCCAAAACGCTCCAAGACCTTCTACAAGTAGCTCTTTCCCCTCAAACATAGCTTCCCAACCTTGCGATACCCATGTATATCCATGCCTAGTTCCTTTTTGTTTACACCAAGTTCCTTCATCTCGAGTTGTCCAAAGTAAGACCTTCATTCTATTCATCTCAGATTTGTTTCTGGATGCTATCAACATGTTATCAACATATAGCTACAGAAAATAAAAGAGCCATAGACAAGGTGTTTGAAATAGACATACACATGATAACTGCATGTGATAATACTTGTACAATCATGATGAGTTGAAGTATTTGTATGTGTCTTGAAGATTGCTTCAACCCATAAAAAGATTTCTTCAGCAAGTACACCCGATCTTCCTTTCATTTCATTACAAAGCCTTAAGGTTGACACATGTATATATGCTATTCAAGATCTCCATGTAAGAAGATTGTCTTCACATCTAGATGCTCCAACTCCAAATTGTTCATAGCAACAATCGCTTGTAAGATTCACATATCATTGTTGATACCATCCACCTGGATGAAGTCTTTGACAACTAATTTTGCCATGTATCTCTCATCCATAGATCTAGAGATGACTTTTTTCTTCTTGTAAATCCGTTCATACCCAACCACCTTCGTCAACACGGTAGAGGAATGAGAGCCCATGTCTGATTTTTATAAAGAGATTCATTCTCTTCGTTCATCGTTGCAAACCAATATGCTAAGTGCTATGATGAAAGACCTTCAGAAAAGTTACTTGGCTCTTCTGCATCACATGTTTCCTCTTCAATTGTTAATGCATATAAAGATGTCTCCCACAGATCAGAGTGAGTATAGTCCAAATACCCTTTGTCCTATGTTTAACAGGACCGAAACTCTTTCATACCTATTTGCTAAGAAAGCAATGCTTATATAAGTCTAACTTGCCTATGGCTTGATTAAGCCATCCTCTTGTGACGGGGGTACACATGCCTATCTCACTTAGATGTCCCTACTTGAGATGCCATAGCTGATATGATCTGTCCTCGAATTGGTGGAAACGATTATTCTACATGTAATTGTATCTTCTTAATGCATACATATTTCCAGACTTCTAGATTCTCTTTTAGGGTACTAAGTATTATATCCGGAACATTGGAACATCTATCAAGGTGATAGATGTCCAATGTGCATATTTAGTTCAATGCTTCTTGGCCCTACAACCATGGACTGTGAATCATTATCCATGCCGACAACTCCTTCGTCAACTGATTTTTGTACGAGGAGAACCAATGATGATTGGGTGTGACATGGTAGGAACAAACATAATTGAGGAGCCATACATCCTTTGATATGTGTGGTGTACTGGTCATCACAACATATCCTATATCTCAGCATTCAATTTTCAGATAACTCACTTTTGATGCAGAACCATCTTTTCCAGTTTGCTTCTGGTTTTTCTCCTTATTTTAGAGTTTCAGACACTCCTCTTTCATTGTCAAACTTCTTTCGTTTTGTGTATCTGCTCCTCACCGCCTTCTTATCACTTGACGAATGTCCTGTGAGTTCATGGTCCATTAACTCCTTCAAGAGAAGGGATGCTTTTACACATCATCTGGTGTGATTTCGTCCTTCCCATAAATTGGGTTTCTCCAAAGCACTTGTATACATGCGGTAACGAACATAATATTAGCAACACTGGTGGAAGACCATGGTGGTTAGGGGGGGACGACCAGAGCTAAACCGTCTCCTCTGGATATACAGGGGACGATTGTTTGATGACCGTCCCCAAAGACCGGTCTGTTTCTAGTGACTCGATCTTCATTCTCAATATCTTCTTTCGTATTTTCCAACTTAGAAATAATAGAAAAAATATATTAGATGAGATTTAATCAATGTACCTTCGACCATTCAAAGCATAAAGAGTTGTTGCTTGATATGTAGATGATTGATGAGAGTCTTCTTCACGTAAAGACTATCAAGTTTCAACCACATAGTCACTATAGAGGATTCCTTCCTAACTTTACGAAGAACTCATTTGAGAAGCAAAGCTGTATGTTTGCCCTATCTTTTTTCAATGTGCTCCTTCTTGTCTTGACTTAATGTCTCAAGCATCTTCTCCATGCCTTTCAACACATTTGCAACACCTTGTTCGATGAGGATCAAGTCCATCTTGATCTTCCACATGTTGAAGTTGACATTGCGATCGAACTTCTCAATATCAAACTTCATCATCATCGTGGGTGTTGGATTGGTTCAGAGATGATATGTTGTAGGAGGTCTAAATATCGAAGCGAAAACCGTAGACTGGACATATATAGATGGGACTCTCACGCAAAGCAAAGAATCACCAAAAAGCTCTTATACTAGTTTGTTAAAGATGATCCAAACACCCAATCAACTGCAAGCAGCCATGAGCAATACATGATTTACGTGGAAAATCCTCGTTGGTATATGCGCAAAAACAATAGTTGGATCGAAAACGAAGCCATCGATCTAAATCTGGATGGACAAACTATACACAGTACAGGAAACTGACAATGGGCAAACTATACAGTATATGAAATTGACAATGTTGAGGAGGCGAATTCCAGTGATAAGCTTAAAGAACACAGAATCCTCACAAAGTAATACAGAGGAATAGAAAATCAGGAGGGAGGTTTGGGTCCTTCGATGGAATCCTAGTCTAGATCCCTGCCAATTCCTGCGCAAAATTTTACAGCATTTTCGACATGAACTTCTGTATTTCATTGCATATTAATGATCAAAATCAGATCACAGTTCAGAACACTATTGAATCACATGGTATGTGCTATAAGCCTATAAGTTAAGCTTTACAATTCACTACCACTGATTCTTTCCTCACTATGTAAGCAGTTAGACTCCTTCGTAGATCTAACATTCTGGTCTGGTATTTCAGATCACTGCTCAGCGAAACGATTGCACGAAGGTCATCTTTCTTGGAGCAAACGAGACGGTCAGCGGTGCATGATCTGAAAGAGAGTAATTCTCAGGCCACACGCCCTTCTCGGCTTCTGGTGGGAAGAGGTTGGCCTTCTTCACATCGAAACCAATCACGACTTCTCCGTTAAAGCCATGCCCTTCCCTGCTGTCCAATGTCAGGTTTTCGCCTTGCTCGTCTGCCCATAGTGGATCCCATATCATCTGCATTAGCAATCAAGAATCACATTAACGACGCGATCTTACCTCAAAGAGAGAAAAAAATGTCATGTATGTGAGAACTGAGAAGTTACCTGGAAATCCATGTAGTCAAGGATCCCGTCCTCATTTGCATCTGCCTGGATCCACAAATGCTCAATATCCTCAGAGCTCAGTCCATGTGGAATCCCGCTTAGACCCAACTGCAAACAAGATCTTTCAGATGAGTAATGGTAGTTCTTGATTAGTTCTTACAGAACACGTTTTAGAAAAGACGGGTACCTCAAATAGAGCCTGACAAAATCCTGAATATGTTATGTAATCACCTGCACCTTCCGCTTTGAGAAAAGCGAAAGCATCATATTCTGAAAGTGAAGCTCGCCGAAGAAGGTACTGAGAATTTAGTTTGAAGATCAAAGCATGAGATGATGGTCTAGATGCTTTGCAAAAAAAACCAAACTAACGATATCAACTGTAGATAGGATCGTCTGCTGCAGGAAGAAGTGCAGCAGATTCTGCTGCAGGCGTGTGCGCCGTTATATCTTGATCGAGCGGTTCGCACGATTTTGCACTTTGTAGGCCCGTACCGTGCAGAATTGTGTGAACCGCTCGATCAAGATTGAGCAGCTCCCACACCTACAACAGACACAACACCACAACAGACGATTCGTGTCCTATCAATTGAACTAAACTAACTGAGAAGATTGACACCTTTATCATAGAGAATAGAGCTTCATTCCAGCTTGTCCTTAGGGGCTTCCGGTATCCGCGCGGATTCAGAAGCCAAATAAAATCCACCCCGCAAATATTGCCGCGGTGATTGAGGTGGCTAACCCACTGCGAAGAATAAGGAATCAAGTTAACACAATGTAAGTTTTCTTTTACTGTAAAGAAACCAGGATTTTATCAGTCATCAACCTTATGTGCATCTATATCACTGTATTGATGTGCAACATCATAGGATGAAACGAAACCCTGCGATCTTAGGAACTTGTACACGTTCCCGCGCTTGCTGCCATTCCAGTCGCTGCAAAGCACAGATCAAACTCAGTTCCAGAGAGATTAGCACTGTGCAGAAAATGGGATTAATCGACGCGACGCTTACCCACAAAGTATGATTGGCACAAGACCAATCTTCTGCTCTTCGAGGTATGATTTTACATACTGGAGGATCTTGTAGACCTGCCAGATTGTGGTTTGTATGTTGAGCAAGAAAGGGAGGAAAAAAATCCTTGAAATGTTGATGCATTCTATTAGAGTGAAGATGCTTGCCTGACGTAATCGAGCTATGCAGTAGCTGTAATCGTGTGGGAATAATAGATGAGTATTGACGAGGATGATCTGTTGATGGATTCTTCTACCTCTACTTTGCCAGACAGGAAAAACCGTCTCAAGATGCAGAAGCTGAGCGACTCGATCCCCAAAGTCATTGAATAGAAGCTCGCGATAGTTTAAAACAGTCAGGTGGTCCTTGTGAAGAGCTGTCAAAAGACCTGTAAACATAGACCAGTCCATGATCAAAACCATCGCTCAAATTTGCGTTCGTTATATCGAAAATTGCATGCTCCTGAATCGATAGCCAGCGGTTCACAAAAAAAGACTTTAAGTCTACTGTTTGCCACAAACTGCTTAATAATTTAAGGTAGTACACGATTGTTTTGCTAGCAAATCATCATTCTGCTTAATGGATTCAAATCATCAAACCTGTTCAATAGATTATCGATGGAACCAATTCAAACAAAAGAAATATGTTCTTCCATGTTATGAACCACAACAAATGCAAAGGAAACACAAAATCTACATCAACCTTTGTGTATGAAATCACTAACCACATATACCGCTTGTTTTTTTTTTGCTGAAAAACCAAGTTATATTGTTTCAACATGTCAAGCTCGTAAGCTCGATCATTTCGCGCGATTAAATGGACACTTGGGGAAAAGTTTGTTCCTCATGATCAGGTAGTCAAGTAAAAACCATGAAGCAAAATCTGGAATTCAGCATCTAGCTTTTTATTGTTGCTTGAGAAATAGCAAACAACGAACAAATGATCAAACATCTTTCCTCAATTAGGATCGAATTAACTTCTGTAATTAGGATGGGACTACCATACCGTCGCCGCGGTTATTCGTGCGAGGGAGCTTGAAGATGACATAGCCTGCATCCCCCAATTTATTCTCGTACATCTCCACCAGCTCCTCATTTCCGAGCCACACCTCCTGCAATATCAACCACAGAATATGTCAGCAACTATAGACTTCTGTCAATTTCAAATAGAACATAGATCAAAAGGTCCAAGAACCTGAAGGCAAATGATTGACGACCTCTCAAGCAGCAATCTATCCAATATGCACTGGTTCCTCGTCAGCCAATGCGCCCTGTGTTGGCTCTCCCTGCGGCTCTGATCCTGTGGAATGACCACAAATTCGGAATTACCCAATTGAGATCATGGATCCCGATTGCGTTTCAATGCAAAAAAAAAACACGTACTTCCTTATCGAGCCTTTTGTATATGGGTGCAAGGATGTTGAAGGTGGTGCAGGAGATGCAGGGGTCTGCGTTGCCGCTGCTCACCGTCGACACGCTGACGTCGTCGTGGCCTTTGCCTGAGCGGATTTTGGCAACGTTGGTCTCCTGTTTCTGCATAGGGAAATACCGGAGATGGCATCAACATGATTGGAATCTGGAAGTGCTGCAAACGCATGGAAAATATTATATGGGTATTGTTGGTTTGTGATGGTGTGTGTACCATTTCAAATGGGCAGCTGAGGTTTGTGGGAGGATGTGAATCAAATGGAGAGGGGAGAGAGAGAGATAGAGATGGAGGGGATGGTTTGGGTTGTCGTGGACTTGCATATTTATAGAGTTAGAGAGAGAAAGGGAGAGAACATGGAGAGGGGGAAGGAGGTGGAGGAGTAAGAATTTGTGTTGAAGAGATGCGTATTTAGGCAATAATGTCCTTTTTATCACAAATTAATTGGTGGCCATGTTGTCTCCCGACACCAAGTTGGAAATCAACGCTCCTCGCCAAGGAAAATACATATTAAATTAATGAATATCAATGAATTGATTTTTTTTGAGAGTTTTGCACTTTTTCTTCCAATAGCACTTGTACCCTTATTATTTCATAATTACATTGATAACTCCTGCAAAATCAGATAGCCACGAGGGTAGGGTGTAACTCATGCAGAGAGGATCCCCTGTTGTTATAGCATCTGTGATTTGTTGGATGGGGATTAGATTGCTGGGGATAAACACACACAAGAGAGAAGTATCCCCTAATTTCTGTCATGCAACAAAGATGGCACAATAATATGTGTTCCCCACACAAGAGCTAAATGACAAACAATCACACAAGCAACTACACGAGATAAATATTTTTATGTGGAAACCCTTACTCGATGTGAGCAAGGGAAAAACCACGGGGCAAGACTGACAACGATTTCACTATGGTCAAATTAGCTAATGTTCTCGGTTTTGTTGCCCAACAAAACCGAGATACAAGCCACACACACAATCCGATAGTTCTTCAACAAGTAGCTAACTATCCTTAGGTATCTAACAAAACCAAATGTGCTCAAACCAAGAAGGTGAAGTGGCTTCCATGTGGGCTCCTGGATGGAGACCCAAAATGCGATGCTCAGCTTCTTAATGTCGTCCACAACGACCTCCAACTGCTGCTCCCACTCGAGCTCTGGCTCAAACGCTGCTCCCAAGCCCAACTCCGTAGCCCTAGCCGCTTATCCTCTCGAACCCGGCTGCTGCTGCTCTCTCCCTCGCTCTAGAGCTCTTGCTCTCGCGTGTTGAGGACGAAGAGCATTTTCCAAAAGCCCTCGCTGTTGACGCTGTATTCTCGCTGAAACGGGGCGTCGTTCTTATGGAATGGAATGGGCGAATGGTTCTACTCACTGGAATCAGAATTGGGGCTGCCCCAATAATTTGGGAAAATAGCATAGATGCCGTTGCAAGATGGGCAAAGTGCTGCAGCCTTCGAGTTGGGATTGGACTACAAAAATCCAACAACCTCCCCCTCTAGTCCCAACGGGGAGGTGTGGCCTAGTGATGGTGATCAAGAAGAAGTGACACCGCTCAGCTTTCTACAGAGCTGAAGCTTGTGACGAGTGACTGCCTTGGTCAACATGTCTGAGGGGTTCTCATTAGTGTGAATCTTCTTCAACATGAGTTGCTTCTGGTTAATTGCATCCCTCAGTCAATGGTATTTCACATCAACGTGTTTTGTGCGAGCATGGTGCATGGTACTCTTTCTCAGCTCTATAGAGCTCTGGCTATCACAAAACACAACTGGCTTACTGTCATCCAATCCAAACTCATCAAGAAATTATTGTAGTCACAACACTTGTTTCCCAGCCTCTGCTGCTGTTATGTATTTCGCCTTGGAAATGTGAAAATGTAGCATGAGATAGACTTTCTCTGGTCCATGTCTCCTGCCATATCTGCGTCAGTGTAGCCGCAAAGTTTGGGATTTGACCTCCCAAACACAAGACACATACTTGAGGTCCGTCTCAAGTATCTCAAGATCTATTTCACTGCCTTTCAATGATCCTTCCCCGGATTGGACATGAATCTGCTCACCACGCCCACTGCATGAGCTATGTCAGGTCTAGTGCAAACCATGGCATACATGATGCTCCCAACTGTGTATAGGGAGCAGAAGCAGTTCCAACTCTGCTCTAATACCAGTTGATGGGAACACGACCTACCGGTATCGTCACCTCTCGGATACCGGACCCCTGTATACAGAAGCAGATATAGGTACGCAATCACCTACTAACTTGGAAGCACATGAAAACAAGAACAACCAGATATAACGGTGGTCGGTCACCTCTCGCGACCACCGGAGAAGAAAGATCACTATAAGAAGACGAATACAACTCTCTCCATTTCCTCATTCTTCTCTCTCTCTCTCTCTCCTCTCTCCTTCTTTTCCCTTTTGGTATTCCCTCTTGCTGTGGTGTTGAGGCAATGCCTCCACCCCCTCTTTATCTAACCCAAATACAACCCCATAGTCCTATTCCTAATAGGACTATAAATAGAATACAACTCAGCAACTATTATTAGGATTAGGAGTCCAATCCCATTAAGATTCCTAATCCTAATTTGACTCTAATCCTAACACTGTGGACTGGTATGAGATCTTGACCATCTCAGTTTTCTCCTCAGAAGTAGGACATGACTCTTTGATCAAATTGAAATGAGAAGATAACAATAACGAGCATAAATATTATTATATCAAATAAAAGAGCAACGAAGGTTACTCACTAATTATTAAAAAGCTTCCTAAGTCTTAACAACGACGATCCAGTGAATCACAAGTTAGTGGAAAATCCAGTTTTAATATACATAAAGGTGAGGGAAAATATGAAACATACACAAACCAAAGCAAACATAATACAGACAAAAGCAAATATTATCTTCATAAACAAAAAAGTTAGTAATTAGATAAAGCATATAGAGGTAAGACTATATATAGTTTACAGAATGGAATGGAAAACATAGCCTCTTGATTTTTCTCCCAAAATTATATGTAACGTTCATTTAAATACTTTAAAAGTTGGAAATATTTGTATTTGTATCCTCTAAAATTTCTATCTTTGTGTCTATATTTGCAATTATCAAAATTCGATATATTATATTTCTATTTTTGAATGCTGGATTTCAATACTTGCATTTGTATTTGTCACAGGGATAAAATGACATCCATATCCTATCAAATGGATGCATATACGAACGAATACTGATATATTTGCACATGTTTTCTTTCCTACATCAATTTGTACATTGGTATAAGTTGGATACATATATTTTTGATTTTTTTACTTTCTGCTGAAAGATAACGAGGTGGCCGTTAAAATAGGGAACAGATCCTCTGTTGTTATGTCTTATGGGATGTATAATTGCCTGTTGTGCATGATAGCCATCACATGCGATCTATAGCACACAAGGTTGTCGCCCCTTCGCTAACTGTAGATGATCCTTTTTCCCTCAAAAAGAACACCACTTCCTCCTCCAAACCTCATGAACTTCCTACCATCACCGTGTTGTTTCACTGTCGACCGCTGCATCGACTTCTCATGTGACCTAATTTAAGAAAGGGATATTTACACCTATAATCCTGAGTAATTCCATAATTATCCTAAGAATCCAAGATAACCACGAATTACACTCAGGACCTTGAATAGTGCTTAACTCGTACATTCATAACTTCATGTTAATTGCCACTCAATTATCCATTAACTGTGATGGTATCCGTTTAGCAATTTACATTTTACCCCCAGATTTCTCTTTATTTATGAGTGACTCCTTCCCTTCCTCCCTCAACCTCTGACTCCGACCATGCACCCCCTTCCTACTTCCCCGACCTCCTTCCCCAAAAGTGCCTCCACCAGACCCTCCGATCGCCTGCAAGCTCCACCAGGCCCTCCGTCTGCTGCAAGTAAACCATTCGATCGCCTGTCGGTTCTTATCGAATCTCCTTCCAGGCCTCCCGCAAGCTTCTTATCGATCGCCTGCTGCTTCTGCTCTGCCCCCCGTTTTGCATTTGCTGATCAACGCAGTTCTCAAGCCTTTTCAATTGAAAATAAGAGGTCACGAGTTCCATGATCACAATTAGCTTAGAATTAAGGGCAACCATCGTGATAATTAAGTTCATGGTCTCAACCTATCGTTATAATAATTTCACAAGAGACTTGACGTTGTGCGTCCACGTTGTGTTTTCGATGGAAGCCCTCAGGCAGAGGGCATGCTCGTGTACGTCACAATGAAGTATCCAGAAAAGAATCCATGGTCATGGCTCGTAATTGAAGCTCGAATCCGATCCATGTCTAGGACGGAGACGGATCTTGCTGTACCAAAGGATGCAGCAGACTCTCCTATAACCTTTGGAGCTGTTTGATCACGATCGAACGGTTTCTATGAATTCCCACTTTATGTGGATCCGGATCAAGGAAATTCGTGGGAACCGCTCCTGCTGGATCCTTTGATGCAGCAAGGATTGATGACCTTTATGAGGTCAACTCATGGATCAACTTTCTTTGGTGCAGCAGAGGATCGATGACCTTTATGGGGTCAACTCATGGATCAACTTTATTTTCTGTTTTCTTAATTTCTATATTATTTACTTAATTAAATTCAAACACTCTTTTACCCATTTGAGCTTATAAATTTAAGGAACTATTCTATCGTGTCACACTTGCAATATATGATATGCATATAATTTGAGTTTAATGGGGCTGCCTCAGGCTACACCCGCGTTGTTTTCGGTGTTTTTTTATTTTTTTGAAAAATATCGTCATGTATATTCATCCCTATATCCCTCCTATATGCTATTCAAATTTCGTCAGAAACAGAGACTCCTACGACCCTATCGAGATGATGCCGATCCCATTACCGTTAAAAAATGGCTATCTCGATGGAGTCCGTAGGAGTCTCTCTTTCTGACGAAATTCGAATGACATATAGGAGGGATATAGAGATGAATATACATGACGATATTTTTCAAAAAAAATAAAAAATGCTAAAAACGGTGCGGGGGCAGCCATGTTGGCTGTCCCAATGGGGCAGTCCCATCAAACTCATAATTTAGCATTAACAACGCGGAAGAAGAATTTGAAGTATGTTTTATAAAGTGCATGTGTTGTCTAGTTTTTATATATGTTTTTATTTTTTCCGATCAAGCTCTATCATACATGTCCACGGCTCGCTCAACTGACGACGAAATCGGGTCACAGTCTGGCCCAAAGCTCAAGCATTAATGTATCCGATCGAAATCGACCCTTAGGGCCTGTTTGGTTGCAGGGTTGGGCAGGGTTGGCCCAACCCTGGTTACTATTCACCAGGGTACTTCCTCCTCACAGATTACTATTCATCCAGCCCAACCCAGTCCAACCCAACCCTGCCCAACCCTGCAACCAAACAGGCCCTTAGACAAACGTAGGACTCATTCTGTCCATAAGTTATACGAGATGGCTACTTCAAAGGAATTAAATAATAAAAAATTGATTTAATTAATTATCTAATTCTGATTCTAATATTTGATATCATCTGTTCTATAATTTAGTGGGGAACCGATATAGATCCGCATTTTTATTCTCCAAGATTTATTACGAGGATTGGGTTTTGGAACCAGTGACCACATATTTCAAATGAGATCTCGGCTATACTTTCTCGAGAAAGCATCGGCGTAAGCATTTCAATGTCTTGACTCATAAAATCCATCTTATCAATTTCCCCTGACTAAAAAAACCACAAAAAGTAAAGAACAAGTCAAGATTTGGCGGTCTCAATTGTATCAGTGACTGCATGGTCAAGTAACCACCTTTGATAATTGCGGCAAGGTCGAGTCTCTCGGAGGACCCAAATTGTGGGCGTGGGGGAAAGGACCGATTTGACAAGCTGACTATTGCATGTCATATAAGGAGATAGATCATCCGCGAACAACCCTTGCTAAGAGAGCCCTCTCTCCTCATCATCTCGTTCTCTCTCGCAAGAAGAAGACTTTGGAGTACCCCAATCTTTCATTATTATTGAAGCTAGCAGCCCCTAATCAGATAGTCGTTGCTGAGCAACGTCGGTTCAACTTACCGTGTCCATCTTTTGCCAAAGCAAACCCTAATACGTGTTCTACTTAAGACGTGACAAGCAAGACAATTACTGTCGAGATAGAAAAATCGAATACATTAATGGTGTCAATTATGAACTGTGGAGTAAGAAGATTTATTTTTCCCAGCTACATGATAGTATCCACTTCATAATAGACTACCCGACCCTATATTATCTGGGAACCCTACCATGGGGGAAATCAGAACGCGAGAATAGTGGGAGCAAATATATAATAGGGCCAGAAGCTTTATTCTAATCCACATGAAGTTGAACATGACAAGGGTTTTCAAGACCTATACATCAACTAACAAGCTCTGGACCAGATTAAGGATAAGTACCACTCAAAATCAAAAGTGAATGTCCAACTTCTTCTATACAAGTATAACTCGTGTAAAATGAAGGAATCTGAGAGTGGAATGAATGAATCTGAGAGCATCCTCAAACACATGAATAAGATGATTGTAATGACCAAGGACCTATCGGCTGTTGAATGTGTGATTCTAGAGAGAATACAAACGAAAACCATTCGAGGAAGTCTACTGCCATCTTTCAACATGATTTCCTAATATTCAAGGACGAATGACACCATCAATAGTGTGATGGATCTAAATGCACAATTGGTAATTGAGCATGACCTTTCGAAGTAAAGATCGAAAGTCGAGATCTTGAGGTTGAGGAAGAAGAAGAAGAATGTAATGCACACAACGAGAATACTAGGACCCTCCATGACAAAGTTCAAGGGAAAAGGTGGAAAATACCTACGTGACTCATGCCACGGTTACAACAAATATGACCACTTCAAGGTCAGTTACCCCAACAAGAAGAAACCAAGAAGTTCTAAAGTGCTCGAGAACAAAGGCAGAAGAAAACTGAATTCGTGACTACCATGGAGTGCAACTATGTGGTTATAGACTACGATGAGTGGTGAATTGACTCCGATGCAACCCACTGCGTTGTCAAGATGAAGGAGGAGTTAGTGGAATTCAAAGAGTTAAAGAAATGTGGATAGATGATCTTCATGGAGAACTACACCTACTTATATGTCGAAGATGTTGGGACATACAAGCTTGATCTGGGTGATAGCATAACGATATTTCAAGATGTACTATATGCACCAGGAGTATGCCAGAATCTTATTTCTGTTCTAGTTCTACTCAGGAAAGATCTTGAGGTTTGTTCTTATAATAAACGTGTATCCATAGGTAAGAATAAGCTCTATACCATGGGAAAGTTTGTACCCGAGCATGACCTATTCCATCTTCATGTAATAACTTCAAATGAATCAATAGATGTGGTTTCTGATTATTCTTTGTTTTATTTATCTGATTATGATTAATGCCACATTAGATAGGGTGATGAGTCTCCATTTCATTACCGTTATTCTATCATTTTGGCCTTAAAAACCTTATCCAATGCATGTGAATAATATTATTTTGTACAAATTATCATTCATCGTCTATTGTATTTATTGTGTATAAAATACAGTATTAATGCAAAAATTGTAAAATAAAGTAAATAAAATAAAAAAGAATATAATACCAAAGGTATTTTATAACCCTAACCTCTAGACAGAGTTCATAATTGAATGGGCTGACAAGGAATAAAGTAGGAGAGATAAGTGCCACTAATACAATAAAAACCCTAATTATTCATTCACCAATAATACATTTTTAGTACTTATTTTATTCTTAGTTATTTAATCATCAAATCAATAAATTTCTGCATAAAAGTTTTAGCCATAATGTATAGAAAAATACAAAATTAAGTTTGCACAAAAATAATATATAATGTACCTTTTATACTCAAAATAAGAATCCAAAATCTCAACTTTCTAGACCCATGTCTCCTAAATAAAAACTTAAAATGTATCAAAATCACCTTTAATTGTATACAACTTTTAATAAGCTATTTAATGAAGGTGGTTTCATATTTTTTTGGAGTTAAGATGTGAAAGTTAGGTTTTGGAACCATATTATACATATACTTGAATAAAATATTCATTTTATTTATTCTTTATAATTTGATAATTTTATATTTTTAAAATTCTGTAAATATTATTTATAATACATGTACATAGTTGTAATAGAATAAAACCATGAATAAAATATAAAATAAAATAACATGAATATATAGATGAATGCATAATACTTATACACATATATTTTATATCCCTATTTATTTAAGTGTACATAATATAACTGAAAAATATAATAAAAATATATTTGTGTATATAAAAATAAGTTATAAATATGTAAAATAAGAGAATAAAATAATAAAATCAAAATACAAATAAAAATAAAATATACAAAACATAGATGAATATACCTATAAATATACCCTTAAAAATTAACTTGTAATAAATAAACCCAAAAATAAATAAAATCATATTAAAATACTATATAAAATAATAAACACTTTTTTATTTTATATCAAAAAATTAATAAAATTGTTTACTATTTTTTGTTAATTATTTTCGAATAAAGTAAGCTATTTTTCTTGTAGTGTCCCCCATGGACCAATCATAGTGCAGGGAATGTTGATCCCAGTCAACTCTTTATCTTCTCTCTGACTTCATCAGACACGTCGAGCGACCTGCCTTCTCTGATTTTTCCCGCCACTCCATCACTCCATCATACTCGAGCCCTTCACCATTTCTACTCCATCATCTGTGATTCTCATTGTTTCATTAGATCAGTTGTACATAGCTTTGATTTTGGCCCATTCACCAATCAATAAGGGTGCCAACCACTTGTTTATAAATAAAGACCTCCTTCTTCCCTTCTCTTTTTGGTCACTTCCTGAGCCCTAAATCCCTTCAACTCTAGCCAAGAGCGCATCCAGGTGACAATTGGGTCCCCTGCGGTCTGAAATGGACGACGAAGGAAGTAGGTGCACCCACGATGTGCCTCTTCGACCTCCCTGCACCCTAGTCCTCCGGCTAGGTATAAGAGCTGTGCATTTACATTTTCTAGGTAGCTTTTCGTTTCTAGTTTCGATTCCCGCATTTAGTTTTTATTTTATATATTGATTTAGCGTAACGAGGTAGATTCGTAGTTCACTGCAGGCTAGCTCCGACGAACGTCCCCACCGTGCTTTTGACTGTTCTGACCACCATTTTTGCCCACATTCCATTCCCTCAGAAGGATAGCTCCTTATGGTTGGTCATGTTTTTTTGCATGCATAACACTCCTGTACCAACAAAAGCGAGTATCATCCCATTCGTTACCATCTCACATGCATGCAGTAGGCACACTCCACAAGGTCAGGCGACCCCTCAGCCTCCTTCCCGGATGCGGAGGGTACGGGGGGAGGGGTAGGTGAATAGGATGTAGGCAGCGGTAGTGATGAATCTTTGATTCTCACTCATTATTCTTCTATTTTAGCTATTTGTCTTATCAAAGAAACATGTAAATACTTGTAAATACAATAACTTAGCATTCTATATGCATTTGTTAATATTGCATAATTAGCATGTTTTCGGTATAAAATTAAAATAATAATGGAAAAGAAAAAAGGAATGAGGTATTTAGAATAAATACAGAGCGGCCCGAACCCCAAGAGAGGATCAAGCCTTAACCTGATCGCAAAATAAAATAAGTAGTGAGAGATAGGGTATACTTTGTGTTGTACATACTACCTATATTTGTAAGTAATTATTTTCAACAAAATAAAACAAAATTATTACTTTTACTCCCTTGTATATATTTCTAAAAATAATATAAAAATGAAATAAAAATCATTAAATAAAAAATAAAATCATCCTTTTGAATTGTACACAACACATGCATATGTATTACATCCTCTATTTATTATATATCTTTAAATAACTTATAAAAAAATAAAAATTATTTTGTACTCCTAAAAATATTTTGAAAATAAATAAAATATAAAATAAAGGTATTTATGTAAAAATAATAAAATAAAAATACTTGTACATAATACATAGGTATAATATACATATATATAGTACTATATCTTCTATACATACTAATTTATTTTTTATGAAAATAATAAAAATCATAGAAAAATAGTTTGAAAAATAATAATCATTTTTTTCACTTTTTAATTTCAAATCAATAACTATTTTTTAATGAATTTGTAAATATTTTGTAAATCCAAATTTTTTGATTGGCCTGTACAGATTGTTGACATCCGGTCAGTTTTTCCTCCTTCCCCGGGTTAGACCTGGATATTATTCGACGAAGCTTCTTCATGAAATTTTCCAACCCGACTCCTAGCTCCTTTTGCCTCGAAATTTGGACCGGATAATCCTCTTACATCCGACATCTTCACAGGTTCTTCGATTGATCCGAATCACTCTAGGATTCCGCGCTTTACACTGATCTTTCTAGACTCCCGAGCGACCTATAAATCATCCTTTGCCCCCTCCGAGCGTCGCAGCTCATGTCGCCCATCCTTCACCCCAAGGCACATCCAGCCGAGTGAACAACAACCTGTGAGCGCCTTCGGATCGAAGTTTGGTGGCATGTAGCGGCAACTCCCCTATGTGGCCGGAGCCCTCCGCTACGTTCAACCTCCCTGCCCACCGCAACAAGGTTGAGGCCACGACCCCGACTACCATCCTCGCCTGAAGTGTAGGAACACGTCTGAACCTTTAGGTACCAACCATTTCGCTCCCATCTCCTAGTTCGATCCGATGTTCCATCTTCCACCGTCGCACGTCCATCTGGTCCGACCAACAGGTCGGAGCCTCGTTACCCATCTCTATTCACTCTGATATACCATACATCTCTCCCCACACCTCATTCTGCATCCTGATCACCCTTAGAATCGACCCTTAGGTCAAGATTAAGGTTGAGGCCTCCTTCCTTCACGTTCGTCGAAGGCCAAGCTCCATTCCACGTCACTTCTTCCCTCTTTATACGCAATAACATCGACCTGAGCAACGCCTCTGAGTCGCTCTACCATTTGCAGGTCTTGATAACTAGGGATATCGAGGGTCGTACGGTTTCACAAGGCGAAACCGCAGTTGGTGTTTTGACCGCTCAACAAATCCCTAATTAATCAACAATGAACCCACACAATATAAATCAAGCAATGAAAATAAATTGTGGAGTCAAATTTATTTTTAACTCTACATAACAGATGTATAGATGCAAGTACGTAGAGAGTTCGAACACAGGGAGCAAGGCAGGATAGATCAACAAGTGTGTGTGTGTGAATGTGATGTATTGTCTACACTATGCAACGCAAATGTTTTTGTGGGTTTTTAATTTTATATTTTTATTTTTTATTATTTTTAATTTTTAATTTTGTATTTTGGTCTTCTTTTTACTGATTTTGTATTTTTTTATATTTTATATTTTTATATTTCTTTTTTTAATAATAGAATATATATGTAGTATAAGGAAGAGAGGGATAGAGTATCTATAAAAATAGGGAAAAATATTCAAAAACCAGGAAATAAAATGTTTTTTGTATTTTTATATTTTTCTACTGTTTTTGTGATTTTTGGGGATTTTTCTAAATGTTTTTGTAAATTTGAAATAGAGGAAAACAGTGAACAATGTTGCTGGCTGGAATTAAAATGAGATTAAAAATAGTAAACAATGTCCAAACATCTCAACTTAATTTTAAATTACAGGCAATACAATAAGGAAACTACAGAAACTGAGTTTGTATTTTTAAGATTTTTCTAGAATTTTTAAAAATTTTATAAAGATTTTAGGGGTTTTGTAATTTTTAGGAGTTTTCTTTTGTATTTTTTAGTGATTTTTGGATAGAAGTTCGCAAATAGGCAAAATATATATTTTTGGGAATTTTATGAGATGATTTTATAATTTTTATGGATTTTATAATGCAAACAATGTTGAAAATGAGTATTTTTAAATTTTTATAAATATTAAAATGCAATGAAATGCAAAAATAAAAAGATGACGTTAAACTATTATGCAGAAGAGGCCTAATATAATTTTTGTGGATTTTTTAGAGGTTAATAGATGCATGCAAAAATTCGAGATAACAGCAAGAAACTACACTCAGGCTAGGGGTATAAGTGCAAATATCAAAACATCTAGGGGTGCAGTTGCAATTTTCCAACAAAATATAGCACTAATCAACAAAATTCTTGGACCAATTACAAATTTCCAAAGCTGCAAGGGTATGACTGTAAAATACCCACCAGGGCGCGTGACTGGCACGCGCCTGGGAGGACCTGCTTGTAATATCAAAAACTCCAAGGGGCTTAGATGCAAAATTGCCAAAAATTTTACACTTAACACAAAAGTTCCTAGTCCTAGACGAAATAAGCAAACCCTGGAGGGGGTCCTTATAAAATGCCTGCTCCTCACGTGAACTGGTCACGTGAGGTGATGTGGTGAGGGACTAGAATGTAAATAAAAGAAGTCTAGGGAGCTAAATGCAAAGTTACACGAATAATTAAACTGCAGATGAATGTTTGAGTTTTTAATATAAAATACAAAAATGCTCGGGGTGGATAACGCAAAATACCCCAAAGCTGTGACGATCCGAGGGCAGATGAAAGCTCACTTAGACACGTGGCATGATCATAACGGCCCGTACCCCTCAGTTCGTTGACGGTCGAGATTAGAACGTGGAAGATCGATCGGACGGCTGACACTGCAAGGGATCCTATGGCTGCTGCTTGCTTCCAAGATCAGGCCCGATCCGACGGCCAGAAGATGACGACGAAGAACAGGGAAGCACCAGCGGTTGGGCGAGCTTCCCCGACCTCCGCCTCCGTCCTCCGGCACTTCTTCGAGCTGCAAAGAGGCCTGGGATGTTCCTGGAGGAGTCTTCTATGTGCCTGGGGGCTCAAAAAGTGGCTGAAGACGCTAGAGCGCGCCGACGATGCTGGAGGAGCAAAGCCCCTCCAGAAACTCCGACGAACTCCCCAAAAGAGCCCCAGGGGCTTGAGCTGCTCCAAACCCTGCAAGAACAAGTTAAGAGGGGCGCGGGCAAAATGCCGCGACCCTCCAACATGCAAAAAAGGGTGCTGGCGACGCTAGGAACACTCGTTGGAGCTTGCTCGGGCGAGGGGGGTGAAGATGGTGATCGATGATGCAACGAGCGGAGTGAAAGGTGGTAGTTACTCCTACGGGTACAAGGAATAAAAATGAGCAAGAAAAAGAGAACAAAAATAATACCTCAAGCCCAAGAAGGATGAAGTGAACCTCACGGCGGCTCGACCGCCGGAGATGGTTGGAACACGGCTTTAGGTGCTTCGTCGCACCTCGACTGAGACGGGGGGAGACTCCCCTATCACGGGAGCACAGCTCGACCCTCACCTGGAAGTTTTTGGCGCCCCAAAACCGGTTCGAAGAGGAAGGGGAAGACTGGGGTAGGTTTTGAATGGGTTGACGAACGGGCTCACAAATCGAGGGACAACGGGAGGAGCATTTATGCTCTCCCCGAAAAAATCAATGGGCGAGCAAGCTGGATCATAGGGGAGCAAAGTTGCAGAAGAAAGTGTCGTGAAAAGATGTAAGATGTGGCCTCGATAAATCCGTAAAAGCGGGTGAAAAACGAGGTTGGCGCAGAGCTACAGGACCTAGGGCAGACAGTTGACCGAGGTCAACTGTGACTGCCACCTGGTTGGTCCACGTGGACCAACCAGGAAAAAGGCCCTAAAAAAGATTTGAAAATGACCTTAAAAATAGTAAATGATATTATTATATTTAGGTTATTAAATAAAAAAATGTTTATTATTTTATAAATTATTTTATTATGATTTTTAATTATTTTTATGAGGTATATTTTTACAATTTTACTTTTATATCCTTTATAGGTAATAGTAATATTCATAATATATTCCTTGCAGATATGTGGGTTTTTGTGATGCATTCGTTGTAGATGCAGAGTTTGGAAGGAGATCAACGACGGGAAGGACAAACCACCAATAATAAATGATTAAATCGACAAGTGGATCTAAAAGCCACAATCAGATTAGAGCGGAGATGGTACTTTAACATAAAAATTAATTTTTAAATCTAATTTAATATAGTACCATATTGTTATTAATTTTTAAAATTAATTTTTAGGCAACTAGGTTGGAAAGATAACCCTCATTTCAGGAGTGGTGGTCTAGGTCTCACATGAGTGGGAAAGAAGGAGAGTCTCAATGGTCTACTCCTGAAACAGGATAATTGTTGATTATCTTTTAATTTATTTACAATTGAAAGATATATTATAACTTATTCTTCTCTTTTTCAATTTATATTTCAGGATCGTTATTTGGCACTATCTGTAGAAAATTAGTGTGGTGATCTAACTGGAGAGCAACCAACATTTGATAAAGCAATTTGGAAGCATGTATAGATAAGTATTAATTTACTATATTCATTTTTTATATATAAATGCATATTAAGTTATTGGAGGAGAGGGACGTTGTGGCGAACAGGAAGCAGTCGCTTGTTGGTCTTCCTCGATACAATGTGGAGGAACATCATCATTCGTATTCTATATACTCCCAGGCGTCGTACACACAACCACAATCGTCCCAACCATCATTGCAAATGGAGTCGCAGATGACGATGATGATGGACCATGTGACGATGCTCCAAGAAAATTTCACGACGTACATGTAAGTATTCTACTTATAATGAGTAATAATTTCATATTTCTATATCTTTAAAATGTATATAACATGTATATATCTTCCATAATATAGGTCACAAGGGCGTGCATCTCAATATGAGGAGATTGAATCGGATGAGGAAGAGGAGGAGAATGACCCAGAAGAAGAGACACGCATGTATGCTAGGTTCAAAGAGAAGGAGAAAAAGAAAGCAAAGCAAAGTTTAATATCAAAAATTTTCAAATGAAAGAAGTGATTGATGGTTTTTGTCTTGTTCCGTTGTTGAACTTTTAGCACGTCTTTCAATTTGCATGAACTTTGATAGTATAATTTGTTGTATTTGTAATTGTGGATTCTTTCGAACATATATTTCTAGTATTTAGCTCTTAAATATGAATGTTTAGTTTCTAAGTTCATATATATTGTGTGATTTCGACATGTCAAAGTTAGTTAATTTAATTGGCGAACTGATATATTAAACATACTCTTATCGACTCTATTAAGCAATGCAGTGGTTTCTTGGCAGGCTATACAGGTTCGGCGGGGCGTCTAAACCCCATCGAACCTGTATATTTTTTCAGCACTTCAGTATTGGCGAGCATATGTGCTTGCCATGAGCTCTGTATATGATCATCATATTACTTAGGGGTGACCATGTCGGCGACCACATCTGTGCATGCCTACAGGCAGGCGACCACATAGCGTCCGCAAGTGTTCGACCACCTGCCCTGACAACTCTCATATCAACGACCACGCATGGAGCGAGCACTTGTGCTCGCCCAGTATAAGGGCGTACACATGGCTTGCATTTGGCGTGCACATTACGAGCCAACATGTGCACGCTAGTCACATCTTTTTTGTAGTGGGGGAAGGAGGGATGAGCTCAGGGGGGATGGGGGAAGTGCTAGGGTGGGGGGAGGGGAAGGAGAAGATGTTGGAGAGGAGGAAGAGAAGGGGGAGGAAAAGGATGGAGGCACAAAAAGAGGAAGAAGGGGAGTGACTTTTTAGTCTTTTCTTTTTAAATTTAATTCCCATTGAATCTTCAAAGTTAACGTCCATTTGTGTTAAGGATAGAGACAGTTAACCCAATAGGTACAAATGATAAAATAGAAAGAAGTCGGGGGCACAACTAATATATCCTAAAAGAAAGGGGCATAATTGAAATTGCAATATCTTAGAAGAGTACAACCAACAAAAATCCAAAAAATGACTAGGAACATCCTCTAGTCACATCTTCTGTATGAAAGAATACAACCTTCTCTTTAATTCTCTTGATAACTTAGACGATAATGTGATATGTTACTATACACACAACAAGCGTTTGAAACTGATAAAAGATGGTAGAAATGCTCATACGGTCGAAATCCATGTAGCATAAGGAAACTTATAAAAGCACTCGATGTAAATATTAAAAGAAACAAAATTCAAAAAATATGATATAAAATAAATATATACTCAAGAATCGCTCTTACTTCACAATAATTGCCATTCAATCCTTGAAATTATGCAATTTGATTCATCAAAAGCTCACTATAAGGAAAATAAGTTGTGGTCATAGAATTGAGCTCACGGATGTGGGGCTTGTGGTCACAGAACTGGACTCTAACCACATCACTTCATGTCATGTAGCCGTAGCTACAAGTCTCGTCGCGAGAGTTCTTTGACTACGAATATGTCGTGGTGACTGCAAATGGCCACAGAAGTTTTCATAGCCACAATTATGGCATTTACATCTTTGAAGACTTTGGCCACGGAATTGTAGCCACGAAAAACTAGTGGCCACACAATTATCGTGGTCAGAAGTTTTCATAGCGACATTCTGTGGCCACAAGTCATTTTTCTTGTAGTGGGTGTCCTAAATTACTCAACAGTTTAAGGTTTGAAAATCTGATTCGTAATATCCAATAGTTATAAGAGTTGTCATTACTTCCTTTAATGTAACATAATAATTATTATTATAGAAAAAATTTATTTTGTATATACATATACATATACATATATATATAACGTTCATATTTAGTTCAACATACACTAAAAGAAAAATGAGTTATGATCATGGAATGTGGCTACGGAAACTTGTGACCATGACAATTCTGTGGTCACTAGTTTCTCATAGTTACAATTTCGTAGCCAAAGTCATCAATAATACCTGTAGTCACGACGAGTTTCGTGGTCACTTGCAATGACCACGACATATTCGTGGTTAGAGAACTCTTGCAACGAGACTTGTAGCTACGGCTACTAGCCACGATGTGTTGTGACCAAAGTTCAATTCTGTGGCCACAAGCTCCACATCCGTGGGTATAAGTCTGCAGCTACAACTTATTTTCCTTATAGTGATAGAGCATTATACAATATATAGCAAAATAATATGAAGCAGAATACTAACAGACAATTGTCAAATTTATGATTTAATGTTATCAAGAATGTGATTACCACATTTTCTTCGAAATCGAAAAAGTAAAAATTGAAAAAAAAATCTATTATACCATAATCACATAATATATTTTTTTAAATATTGTATCATCATACATGAATGGCTACACAATCCACCACCCATCAGCGGAGCCCTTTATCCACCACCCCTTATTCGCCTAGCAGTTGACCACGAAGCCATTGACAAAAGATGGGGCTACAAGCATCATAGATCTTGATGCCAATCTCACAATCTCAAGGGGTAGACTCATCAACACCATTGATTTGCCGCCACTGATCGAGTGAGCCGTGCGTGTCCTCACACTGTTAGAGCCATAATTAGGGATGAAAATGGATATGGATATATTTGAATATTCACTTATCATATTTGAAAAAATATCGAATATGGATATCTGCGTTCTAATATTAATAGAATATGTATATCAATGGTAAAAAAATTCGTATTTGGATAATTTGGATCCGAATATCCAAATATAATATATACATATATAGACAAACACATACATATATAATATTGTGGTAGTAAACCACTAAGCTAAAATTAAGTCCAAGCATCGCCTCTATCTTCGACAAATACTATATTTTTTTTACGTCAACAACTTCTTAAGAATCGTAATAGGAGAATCTCAAGTATGCTTCAACCCCTTGACAACTATAACTATAGAGCAACACCTCTGCAACTATAAGTTTTGTTGATTGGCTAAATATCTTTGTTATAGTGTGTATATTGTATAATATCTTTTTCTAAATCACTTCATATTTGGTACTTATTCGATTCAAATTCGTATTATATCTTTATTTGTTTGCATTTGTATCAGTTAATGTTGGGGTAGCGGAAGATTGGTGGTGTATAAGAAGCAAATTAAAGGGAGAGAATATTGATCAATGCACAAGGTAGATGTAAACTTAAGAACTTCTTTTCATAAAACTTTAAGTTGCATACAACATTTAAACATTTACAAGAAGAGGACCTACAATGTTTACAACAAAGGAAGAGTGACTTACAACACTTAGAAGAAGGATACTTGAGAGACTCTTTGTGTTGATATGACTTCTTCTTTTTGTTGTGTGAAATGAGGCCATCTTGGGTGGTATTTATGGGCCAAGCAAGATGGTGGAGATATTTTGGAAGAGGGATCTAGACTCTTCTTCCATTCTTACCCTTTAAGTAGAAATATTTAGATATTTTGGTGGGAGGTAGAGAAATATCTAGATATTTCCTCTACCTCTCTCTTTTCTAGAATATTCTCCCATGTGCATATTTTCATGAAGCTTCTTGTGTTGGTGGAAGATATAAGCCCACCTGTCTTCATATGGGTTGAGCATTGTAGGCCCATGTGTAAAAGGGTCCATTACAATAATACTTAATGGGCTAATTACAAATTACATTTTCAACACCCCCTCTTTAATTTGCATTATTTGTCTGAAGTGTTGGAATTTTTCTGTTGGAAGTGGCTTTATAAATATATCTGCAATTTGATCCTCTGTGCTGATGAATACCATCTTGATGTCTCCATTCTCCACTAACTCTCGTACATAATGATGACGAAGTTCAATATACTTTGTTCTTCTATGAAAGACCGGATTATTTATTATAGCAATGGTTGACATGTTGTCACAAAATATAGTTGTTGGAAGAACATTAGCTTCTTGAATATCATGAAGAAGTCTTCTCAACCACACAGCTTCACACGATGCACATGTTACAGAAATATATTCGGCTTCAGCAGAGAAAAGGGCTATTGCCTTTTGCTTCTTAGAACTCCAAAGTATGACTTTAGATCCCATGCAGAATAAATAATCGGATGTAATTTTTCTATCATATATGGATACAACCCAATCACCATCTGAGTAATCTTTCAGAGAATTGTCTTCTTATGAAGTATATTTAATTCTCAAATTCATGGTACCTTGAACATAGCGAAGAATCCTTTTTGCGGCTATATAGTGAATCTTGCTGGGCTTGCTCATAAATCTTGATACGACACTAACTGCATATACTATATCTAATCTTGTATTAGTTAAATATAACAAGGAGCCTACAAGACTCTTATAAAGAGAGCCATCGGCTTCTTGAGCTCCATCATTTGCAGAAAGTTTTGTATTGACAGGCATATGAGTTACTTCTGGCTTGCAATTTAACATCTGAAATTTCTTGATAATATCATAAACATTATTTTTTTGAGAGATAAATATTTCACCTTCTTTCTGTTGAACTTGAATACCAAGAAAGTATCTCATAAGACCGAGATCTGTCATTTCATATTCTTTCATCATTGCTTCCATGAATTTTTCAATCATCTTGAAGGAATTGCTTGTATATATAAGATCATCAACATAAAGACATACGATAAGGAAATTCTGTGCACCTTCTTTATTCACATAAAGAGATGGCTCACTAGGACTTCTTAAAAATCCATTATCATGAAAATATTCATCAATTTTATTACTCCAGCTCTTGGTGCTTGCTTTAAGCCATAAGAGGTTTTGCGGAGACAATTTTATTATCTTGAGATTGTTCAAAATAAATCTCTTCATCAAGATCTCCATTAAGAAATGCAGATTTAACATCAAATTAATAACTGGTAACTTCTTTTGAGAAGTAAGTGCAAGCAAAGTTCTAATTGTCTCCATACGAGCAACATGTGCAAAAATTTCATTCTAATCAATACCTGGCTGTTGCGAAAAGCCTTTAGCAACCAATCAAGCTTTATGATTGTGAATGGAGCCATCTTCATTATATTTGACTTTATAAATTCATTTAAGATCAATGACATCTTTATCCTTAGGACGGTCCACGAGCTCCCAAGTGTGATTTTTATTAATGACTGCAATATCTTCATTCATTGCTTGAATCTACACTTCTTTAGCTGCTTCTTCAAATTTTTGAGGCTCAAAAGCAATTTAAGCAATAGCAGAAGATGATGCATAAATTTCCTGAAGAGACCGTACCTTTTATTGTGGATGTTCTGAATCAAAGACATTTGGTCCAACTGATCTTTGAATTGAAGGAAAAATATCATCATCATTTGGATTGTCTTCTTCAACCGCAGCTTGCTTTTGTGGTACTGAAGAATCATCCCATTTTCATGAAGATATTTCACCAAAAACGACATCTTTAGATATAAATAATTTTCATTCTTTAGGTTCATATAATATGTAAGCTTTAGATTCATCACAATATCCAATGAAAATATATTTGTCTCCTTTTTCATCAAACTTTTCTTATCTAATTTGAGATGGAATATGAGCATATGCAATAGAGCCGAAGATTTTGAAATAACTAACCTTGGCCTTCCTTTCATACCAGGCTTCATAAGGTGTTCTATCCAAAACTGCTTTGGTAGGAGATCTATTTAATATATAAACCGCGGTATTTACTGCCTACACCCAAAGTTTGTTAGGAAGACCCTTACCTTTCAGCATGATTCTTGCCATCTCAACGATTGTTGGATTTCTTCTTTCAGCTACTCTATTTTGTTGAGGAGTGTATCTTGCTGTTATCTCCTTCTTGATTCCTTGAGTTATGCAGAAGTCTTGAAATTCTTTGGATGTAAATTCTCTTCCACGATTTGATCAGAAGATTTTTATTTTTCCTCCACTCTGTTTTTCAACAAAAGCTTTAAACTTGATAAAAGTAGAAAAGATTTCTAACTTTTCTTTCAAGAAGTAAACCCACATCATTCTACTGTAATCATCAAAATAATAGAAAGTATCTGATTCCATTTATAAACAGTTTGAGTTGGTCCACATACATCTAAGTGTATCAACTCAAGTGGAGCTTTTGCTCTCCATTATGTCTTTGTAAATTGCAATCTATGCATCTTGCCACATATGCATCCTTCACATATGCTTTCATCTTTCTTGATGAACGGAAGCCCAATAACCAAGTTCTTCTGCTTTACTAACATGAGGCTTTTAAAATTTAAGTGTCCATATCTTAAATGTCATAACAAGGAATCATCTTCATTTAAAGTTTTTAGAGCATAGCCTTCTTTTAAAGGCATTGATAATGGAAAGAATTTATTTGGAGCCATTTTAATGTCTGCAATTAGTAACTTTCTTCTTTTATCAAAGATCTTGCATACTCCATTATCAAATCCTAAAGAATGGCCATTATTCATAAGTTGTCCAACACTTAGAAGATTTTCAGATAAGCCTGGAACATAGAGAAATCGTGAATGAGTTTAGAAGTACCTTTCTTTGTTTGTACTGCAATAACTCCTTTGCCTTCCACATTTTGCAACTTTCCATCTCCAAGCTTAACTTGCGAAGTATGCCATTTCTCGAGGTTCACAAATACATCTTTATTCCCTGTCATGTGGTTACTACAATCACTATCGACATACCAAATGTCTTTAGATATTCTTTAGTATTCATGCAAGAATAAAATAATGAATTGGAATTCTCATCTTTTGCAATATAATTAGACTCATTCTTTTGGAATCAACAGTCCTTTTGATAATGATTTGCAATTTTGCACCTTTTGCAGCAGAATATACAATCCTTGGATTCATGATTACCTTTCTTGCAAATAATGCAATGAGAAGAAGATATTCTTGTACATGTAGCTCTTTAATTATATCCTCCTTTCGCTCTTCCATTATCTTGACCTCTGTAGGATTCATGTCTTTCATATACTCTTGTCACCTTACATATTATCCTATGCTCTGCTTGTCATGATTTCCATTCTTAACTTTGGAGATGTTCATTTTTATTTGAAACGCCTGCATGAAGGGTTGAGTGGTTAACCTGCTAATTCTTTACTTATGTGCTTCAAGTGAACCAATTAATTCATATATATATATAGAGAGAGAAGATAAATCTTTAGATTCTTCAATAGCAGCAACAACATGATCAAATTTAGGAGGTAAACTTCTTGAAAATTTTTCAACAACCTTCTTATCAGTAATGATATCACCATAACTTTAAATTTAATTTATAATAATAGAAATTCTTGAAAAAAACCCTTGGATGGTTTCACCATCTTTTATCAAAAGATTATAAAAATCTCTCTATAAAGATTTAAGCTTGATGGAGATTATCTTGGAAGATCCTTGAAATTCTTTCTTTAAAATCTGTCATATTTCTTTAGAAGTAGTTGCTCCAGAAATATGAGGAAAGATAGATTTACCTGCTCCTTACTGGATGAAGAGAAAGGTCTTTGCATCTTTCTTCTTGATTTCCTTAAACTCTTTCTTATTTCCTTCACTTAGTGAAGCAATTGCACATACATCTTTAACCTCCTCATAACCTTTTATGACAAAATCCCACAAGTCTTGTGAGATGAAGATGGTCTTCATTTGAAGACTCTAATAATTATAACTTTCTCCATCAAATATAGGAATGGAACTTTGGGTGTAGTTGAATAAAGGTATGTTGGATGTGGATGCCATGGTGTTGAGAAACAAGGAAAAGACTTCAACAAGGATATAAGGATGGTTATGGCTTTGATACAAAATTTATTGGAGCAGTGGAAGATTGGTGGTATATAAGAAGCAAATTGGACGTAGATAATATGGATCAATGCATAAGGTAGATGTAAACCTAAGATCTTCTTTTCATTAAAACTTGAACTTGCATACAATACTTGAACATTTACAAGAAGAGGACCTACAATATTTACAACAAAGGAAGAGTGACTTACAACGCTTGAAAGGAGGACACTTGAGAGACTCTTTGTAGTGGTAGACGACTTCTTATTTTTATTGTGTGAAATGAGGACCTTTTTGGCAGTATTTATAGGCCAACCTAGAGGGTGGAGATATTTTGGAAGAGGGATCTAGACTCCTTCCATTCTTATCCTTCAAGTAGAACTATCTAGATATTTTGGTGGGAGGTGGAGAAATATCTAGATATTTTCTCCACCTCTCTCTTTGTTAGAATATTCTCCCAAGTGTATATTTTAATGAAGCTTCTTATGTTGGTGGAATATAGAGGCCCACCTATCTTCATATGGGTTGAACATTGTAGGCACATGTGTAAAAGGGCCCATTACAATAATACTTAATGGGCTAATTACAAATTATATTTTCAACAGTTAAGTCGGTTAGTATTCACATTCTCTCTTTATTCAATTCGGATTCGTATTTGATGAATATTTGATCCGAATTTGTATCCTAATATATATGTTAGATCATGGTTCCCTAATCCATACCCGACTCATATCCTATCCGTATTCGATATTAGATGTATGGACCCAATCATAAAAACATGAACACCATTGATCTCAAGTCCAATGTCCACTTGCGTTTATCAATTGTTTTTTGTATTTTTCATTTTTGTTTGATTTTTAAGATTTTGATATTTTTTTAAATTTTAATTTGCCTAAAATATAATAAAATACATAATAAATTTTGCAAATTTTTTGTTCGAATGTTTAATTTTTAAATAACAATATATAATTGAAATAAAATAAAGTTTAATATTTATAAAAAGTGGTGAAAATATAATATAAATGAAATATTCTGGTGTTTTCAATCTGTACAAGTGTTTTTCTAATATTGTTGTAATAACAGAAAGTGTAAAATAAAAAAATGATAAAAGAGAATTTTGAAAAGGAAGTAGTGAACCTTTGAAAATGTGGTTTATATCGTATAATTGGGCTAACAATTAGGTAGTATTTTTCCTGGAATGTGCGCCAAATTACGATGATAGAAAACTATTTTTTATTTCTCATAAAATATATTGTTATTTATTATTTTTATGATTGTTTAGTGTTACTAATTTTAAAGTATACGTGTAACACTTTTTTGTGATTTTAATATATGCTAAATTATATAGCAAAGGCAACTACAAGTGTACAATATCATTTTGCTAATTTTTGGAAAAAAGAACTAATTATGAAATAATAAACATAGAAGCTCAGGAATTTTTTATAATAACAAACATGAGAATAAAATCCACAAAAAATCCCAGAGGAACGGCAATATGAGGTTCAAAAATAATGCAACAGATGCTCAAAATGAATTCCACGAGAAATTTTAAGAAAAGATTCCAGAAGGTGCAAATCTAAATATTTTCCTATGATTTTTGCATGCAATTAGGCATGTCTCATAAAGTGCAAAACTCACTACTTTTTCATGATTTTTGGATTTTGTGGGTTGATTTGGTGGCTGTGAACTATTATTTGAATCTTATAGGGCATCGGCATCCTACTTACACTATAAAAAAAATAAGTTGTGGTCACGGAATGTAGCTACGAAAACGTGTAACCATGATAATTCCATTGCCACTAGTTTCTCGTAGCTACAATCCGTGTTCAAAATATATCAAGAGTTGCGGTCACGACAAGTTCTGTGGTCACTTGTAGTGGCCACGACATATTCGTTGTTAGAGATCTCTCGAGACGAGACTTGTAACTACGGCTACTGGCCACGACGTGTTGCGGCCAGAGCCCAATTTTGTAGCCACAAACCCACATCCGTGGGCATAGTTATGTAGCCACAACTTGTTTTCCTTGTAGTGTTATATTAATTTTTTATGATATGATTATATTTATGAAATTTTAATATATATATATATATACATAGATATCGGTCAAATATTATCACATAAAAAAATTGCTATATAATTATTGCGAAATTGAAAAATATTACCTACTTAAAAATGTTCCTCGACATGGATTTTAAACATGAATTCTGGTGCAATAACGAGTGATCATTATGCATCCTATCATAACCATTGCCACCAGTAAATGGCAATGAAACTTCTAGTTGCCAACTTGCCATTATCATCTATATATTATAGCCCCTACTATATCTATATTGCAAGGAAGAACACTGACAAAAGATATGATGCATAACACCATGCTGGAGGTGCAAGTCATCACTTTAAAATCCATTTTATGGCAGTGGTATATCTCTCGGATCTACACGTAAATATCTTTATATTGCAATCGCATCAGCCGCACTTCTTCTGCATGAAAACGGCAGGGGATCCATAATCTTTCGTTCTGCACTTTGTTCTCTACTCAGGTAAGAAGATTCCTGTTGATCACAAAGTCGAATAGAGGCACACGTTTTTCGTTTCGGAATCTTCCAATCTTTTTCCAAAAGCTCTGCGTAAGGAAGCTGAAATCATAGGTGGCAGCATCAGACGCATCTGATTCTTGGATTACAGGAAGAAGAAGATGATCAAAGATGCATCAGAATCCGATTCCAAGAAGATCAAAAGCGCATTCTTTTCGATGAAATAAAGTAATGAAGGGGGATATCAGTTTCCTTTTTTTAAATGAGAGAGTTTTTAATTCTTCTTCTAGGTATTGAAATATGTTATCTAAGGTACCAAAGAAAGGTCATTTCATCAACTTTGATCATCATCGTCATCCAAAAAAAAATTAAGACAAGGTGTTTGCCTTACCCAAGCAAGCACGCAAACCCCACCCCCAGAAGAAGACAATGGAAAATAAATTGTTACAGATAATAAAAAATATACAGAAGGTCATCATCAGTATAATTAACGTGAGTAGAGACACTACAAAAAAATGAGTTGTGACCATGGAGTGTAACCACGGAAACATGTGGTCACGATAATTCCGTGACCACTAATTTCTCGTAGCTACAATCCGTGGCCAAAGTTTTCATACAAGAGTTGTGGCCACGACAAGTTCTGTGATCACTTGTAGTGGCCACAACATATTTGTGGTTAGAGAACTCTCGCGACGGGACTTGTAGTTACGGCTACTAGTTAGCCACGACGTGTCGTGGTCAGAGCCCAATTCTTTGACCTCAAATCCCATATCCGTGGGTATAGTTCTGTAATCACAACTTATTTTCCTTATAGGAGAAGTCACCTGCAGTTACACATGCAGTCGTAATTAAGTAAAAAAACAAAAAAAAAAGAAACGGAAAATTAAAATCCAAAAAGGATGGTGTTCACAGTTGAAGTCCATTTTGCATGCTGTGCAATGACAGTATCAATAATCCGTTCGTCAGTTAGCAGCATCTCTTCTGATTATGTTTGGAGGAAATCCAATATGGAACTGGTTGCTGTTTTGTCTCGATCGAACACCTCTTCCTGGTTGCTCGTTGGATGTGAAAACAGTAATGGGAACATGTGATTTACTGATACCCAGATCAATCATGAGCACGGATCCTCTACATTACTGCAGAGGCCGGCTGTAAATATGAGGTGATGTCGATCAAGATCGAACGGTTCACACGAAATCAAGGTATTTTTAAGTATTTAATGTGTGACCTAGTCAATCTTGATCGAGCGGTTCACGTCGCCTCTATCTTTAGAGTCGGCCTCTGAAGTACCGCTGAGGATCCGTGCTCATCAGTCCTACCCTTGGAAGAAAGATTCAGAAAGAAACAATTGATGGGATATGGAGCATTAGAAATCAGATGCCACTTAATCCCTCTTGCCAGATATCCTCGGATCTTTCTTCTTTACAAATCGGGCCCAGCCCATTCCGGCCCATTTTATAGAATCTTCTCCTGCCTTGGTCGCATGGGCTGTTCCAATGCCATTAGGCCCATTACCGATCCTATACTAGAAATACGGTACTAGAAAAAAAATATAGAGATTTTGACTATAACATTCCAAAATAGTCCGGCATTGGAAACTCAGAAAATGTAGAAATGGATTACAAGAGCAAGCAATTATTAATTGATAAATTAAACTTATGCATTTTGGATGGTTGTCAACAGTCCAATTCCAATTGAACTTAAACTGCCATTTGTGTTTGACAATCGGAGGATAAATCCAGGTAAATTCCATTGCAGGTTGATCCACAATATATATCCATTTACATTTAATATTCGGATCCATGATATCTATAACTCTAACTAATACAAGGTTTTCCTCCCCTCTCTTCTACATCTGCCACGTGGCAGCCTAAAATCTCACCAAAAACCCTCTTTTCCCCTTCCCGTTTATTTCCCTCTCCCCCGTTCTCTCTCTCTCCACTCAATCTCCCCTCTCTCGACCACTCTCTCTCCCTCTTTCTTTCTCTCTCTACTCATTCTCTCTCCCTCTCTTGACCACTCTCTCTGTCCAACTTTCTCTCTCTCCCCACTAATTCTCTTTCTCTCCCCACTAATTCTCTCTCCATCTTTCCTCTCTCTCCCAACCGCACCCATCTCCCTCCCCCTCTCTCCTCTTTCTTCTCTCTCATCTTACTCCTCCCCTCTCCCTCTTTCTTCCTTGCTCATCTTTTTCTCCCTCTTCTAATATATTTGTTAAATTTAAAATTACAAATATCATATTTTTTATGTTTATCATATTGATGTATATAACAGTTATGTATTTATTATATTAAAATGTTTAAATCTCATATAAAGTTGTAACTTTTTTATGTGATGTAAAAATTGGTTACATTTTTTTACAAACTTAGTAGTTTATTTAAATTCAGATTTTGTAATCAATTTGGGAAAAAAATACGCGTATATATTTTATTATTATACTAAAATGATATCATATTTATATGTGATGTAAAATTTGTGAAATACAATAATAATTTAAAAATAGTTTAAAACAAAATTAATTGTGAAATACAATACTAATTAGAAACAATTTAAATCAAACTTAAATTTGCATATATAAATCTTATAATAAAGCAATAAAATATATAATTTGAAAATAATTTCCATTTGATGTTTAAATTATTATGTAATACAAATAATTCAATACATAATAAAAATAAAATTTGCTTATGATTATGAAAATGATAAAATTATACTTATATCAATAGATTATTAATAAATTTTTAAAAATAATGTAAAATTTAATAATAGTATTTTTGTTATATAATACATACATAACTTATTTTCCCATCTTTTTTTAATCTCTTATTTAATACATACATAATAATTTCTAATTGCCATTTGATCCCGCCGCGAAGCGCGGATATGCTACCTAGTAAACAAATATTAGAAGGTAATTGACAACATAAAACATCGGAAAATAAAAATCAAATCCGTGATCACCAAATGCAACAAAATGCAAAAAAGAAGACTTGCAAAGATCACGACATCAGATTTTCAAAAATCTGGGATCATCAATGGCTTTTTTTTAACAATATCCCACTACAAGGAAAATAAGCCGTGGCTACAGAATTATACCTACGAATGTGGAGCTTATGGCCACAGAATTGAGCACTGACCACGAGTCGTGTCTACAGAACTATACCCTCGAATGTGGGGCTCATGGCCACGGAATTGGGCTCTGGCCAAAACACGTCGTGACTTGTAGTCATAGCTACAAGTCTCGTCGTGAGAGCTCTCTAGCCGTTAATATGCCGTGACCATTACAAGTAACCACAGAAGTTGTCGTGGCCACAATTTTTGCATGAATGGCATTCTTTCATCTTTGAAGACTTTGGCCATGAAATTGTAGTTGGGAGAAACTAGTGGTCATGTAATTATCGTGACCACAAGTTTCCGTAGTCACATTCTGTAACTACAACTTTTTTTTAGTGGTAGTGACATATTTAAGAAAAATCGTCAATATTTATTTTGTTGCAGTGACTGCTAAGCACAATCGAGCGTTCTTGAGCATAGAGCTGTGAGCACTGGTCACTGAGAACCAAGCATCGATGATCAAGTTGTTGGAACATGCACACATGTATATATGCATATATTAATAATGATAAAATATTTCAATTTGTATTATATAATAACGGACGGAAAAGCTAAGGGCATGTTTGGTTGCTGGGTTGGACTGAGTTGGATTGGGCTGGGTTGGGATGAGTGAATAGTAATCTGTGAGGAGAAAGTACCCTTGTGAATAGTAACCAGGGTTGGGCCAACCCTGCCCAACCCTGCAACCAAAGAATATGATGAACAAAGATTTGATAACAAAGATCAAATTCAATGCTCAAGCTACATGAAGATTCGATGATAAAGCTTAGAATAAAGAGAAGACCAAGTTTTAAGTGTACATGTATTTTATTTGTTGATAGAGATGTAATCTAACCTCGTATCCGTGCTTTACATTTCATCTTGTTGATTACCAATCACTAAGAAAAGCGGAAAAAGAACACAAGGATTTACGTGGAAAACCCTACGATGAGGGAAAAACCACAGGGGCACACATGAACCCTAATCACCTTCTCAAAGGGATTAGGATTCTCTCTTCACTAGGTTAATTGTAAAGGAGGGGGGATGAGTACATTTATAGGGTGAAGGGGTAAACGGTCCCTCATCCAAAGACCCGTTTACCCATTTAAGAATTACAACTCAACACTCCCCCTCAAGTTGGGCATATATATCAACCATGCCCAACTTGCCTACATTCAGCTCAAAGATCGTCGTAGGCAGCCCCTTTGTGAAGAGATCCGCAATCTGATCATCAGATTTCAGGTAGGGAAGACACAACTGACCATCTTCAATCTTCTCACGGATAAAATGTTTGTCTATCTCCACATGCTTCGTTCTGTCATGCATAACAGGATTATTTGCTAAGTTTATGGCAGCTTTATTATCACAGAACATCTTTAAAGGCATGAGAGGTACAATACCCAACTCTGCTAAGAGAAGTTTCAACCACACGACTTCAGTGACTCCATTTGCAAGGGCCCTGTATTCGGCTTCAGCACTAGACCTGGAGACAACATTCTGTTTCTTACTTCGCCATATGACCAGGTTACCACACAGATAAATAGCATATCCTGATGTTGACCGTCTATCATCCACAGATCCAGCCCAATCCGCATCAGTGTAGCCTTCAATGCGCACACTGTCTTGTTTTCTAAACACCAGGCCTTTACCTAGGGAATTCTTGATGTAGCATAAAATCCGGCTAACTGCATTCATATGAACGGTTGTGGGAGCATGCATGAATTGGCTTACTACATTGACAGCGTAGGTAATGTCAGGTCTTGTGAGAGTAAGGTAAATTAATTTCCCAACAAGTTTCTGATACCGTCCTATTGAAGCTTCATTGAGAGGCTCTCCATCCGTTTTGCTGAGTTTATGGTTAGCGTCTATAGGAGTAGTAACCGGCTTGCATCCAAGCAGACCCGAGTCCTGGAGTGAGTTGAGCGCATAGTTCCTTTGATTCAAACACAAGCCACCAGAGGAGTTTGCCATCTCAATACCAAGGAAGTACTGTAACCTACCCAAATCCTTAAGTTCAAATTCCATGGCAAGAACCTATTTAAGGCGGGATATTTATGCATCATTATTACCAGTCAGAATCATATCGTCCACATATACCAAGAGGACAGAAATTTGTTCGCCCCTCTTCTTAATGAAGAGCGTATGATCTCCATTAGCTTGTTGATAGCCATTGGTGATCATAACAATTCTCAGTCTCTCGAACCAAGCTCTAGGTGACTGCTTAAGACCGTACAACGCTTTCTTCAATCTACAACACTTGCTCGGTTCTCCGTATCCAGGGGGCATCTTCATGTAGACCTCTTCTTTTAGATTTCCATTTAAAAACGCATTCTTGACATCCAGCTGATACATCTTCCAAGAGAACTGTACAGCCAGGCAGATAATAACACGGACCGTATTCATTTTGGCCACAGGAGCAAATGTTTCAAGATAGTCAATCCCATACTTCTGACTATACCCCCTTGCAACTAACCGTGCTTTGAATCTGTCCACTTTTCCAGCAGCATTATACTTAATCGTGTAGACCCATTTCGAACCAACCAGATGGGCACCTTTTGGAATGTCCACAACATCCCAAGTGTTGTTCCGTTTTAGAGCCGCCATTTCATCATCCATCGCACCCACCCACCTCGGATCACCTTTTGCTTCAACCACATTTCTTGGAAGATCATGAGAATCAAGAAGAGTAAGAAAGCTTTTATATCTCGGACTCACCTTCGAGTAGGATACAAAATCTTCCACGGGATACCGAGTAGAGGGCCTGATTGTCCTGGGTATCTTGCGCATAGCAATGGGACGGTTGTCATTCATGTTTCCATCGTCCTCGTCCACATCATTAACCATAACATTAGTTTCAGTAATTGGAATATCAGGAGAAGAAGAAGTACTTACAGAGTTGTCTGAACTTGGATCATCCGGGGATTGATTGAGATCTTGATTTGGTAGTTGATTATCCACACAATTTCTCGTAGCATCTAATATCTCTTCTCGACCAATCGGATCATTCATGGTGCTGGCACTATCCCTGTTACTATCAGTGGTAATTAAATCACCATGGTCATCATAGGGATTCAGAAAGTCATCCAAAAAATAAGTGTTGGTCATATTATCCAAGTACTCCCCCTGAGAAGGAGACTTCCCATAGTAAGAGTCACATTCATGAAAGGTGACATCTTTACTTACATATAACTTTCTGGATACCGGATCATAACATTTATACCCTTTCTGTCTAGAAGAATAGCCAAGAAAAATGCACTTGATGGCTTGAGGATCCAACTTTCGTCTGCCAGGACTAGAATTGTGAACAAAACAAACACAACCAAACACACGAGGAGCAAGAGCAAAGGGAGATTTCTCAGGATTCAAAACGGAAAAAGGGACCAACTTTTTAATAGCATTAGAGGGACGTCTGTTAAGAAGGTAAGTGGCAGTGAGCACAACGTCCCCCCAAAAACTCCTGGGGACATTATGTCGGAATAAAAGAGCACGTGTGACCTCTAAGATGGATCTGTTCTTTCGCTCAGCAACACCATTTTGCTGAGGGGTATAGCTGCAAGAAGTCTCATGCACAATCCCTTTTTCACGAAGAAAATTCTGAAGAGATGTTTCCAAATATTCCTTAGCATTATCTGATCGTAAGGTTTTGACCCTTGTGTCATGTTGGTTTTCAATTAAGAGAACAAATTCTCTAACAATTTTAGGAACTTCACTTCGACTCTTCATTAAGTACACAAAGGTATAGCGGGAAAAGTCATCAATAAAAGTAAGAAAATATTTGTGACCTCCGAAACTTGTCACACTTGATGGACCCCAAACATCCGAATGAATCAGTTGAAAAGGAGCAGTACTTCTACTATTCGAAATTGGATAGATAGTTCTAGTATGTTTAGAGAACTGACACACATCATATGAGAAAAATTCATGGTCCACTTTACTGCAAAGACTAGGAAACAAAACAGAGAGAGTAGAGTAACCAGGATGTCCCAGACGATCATGCCATTTCTTCAATTCACTAACGTCTCCACGTCTGTTACCGGTAGTGGCAGCAACCCAAGCAGACACGATCCTAGCTGGAAGTCGGTACAGGCCATCAACTACCAAACCAATCCCAATCTTCTTCCCCGTCCCCAAGTCCTGCATGACACAAGCTTTTTCATCAAAAATTAAACGGCAGTGAAGATCCTTAGCAATGCGATAGACAGATAATAAACTGATTGGAAAATCGGGAACATGAAGAGCATTCTTCAGGATAAATTTATTGATGATAGATATACTTCCTTTGCCAGCCACAGATACAGAGGATCCATCAGCTAAATTTACTCGATCACGTCCCGAAGCAAGTTTATATTCGTGAAACATCTTAGAATTTCCTGTCATATGGTCAGATGCCCCACTATCAATAATCCATTCATCGTGAAAAATATTTGTACCTTTGTATGTCGCAGTAGCCATGGCAGCGTTGATGACATCAGCATCCCCCTTGGTGTTACCAAAGACCGAGATCTTCTGAACATATGCATGCAAGTCCTTGATCTGATCGGTTGTTAATCGCTTCCCTTCAGCAGTCATCGCAATTGGTTTTTTTCCTTTGTTCAATTTTTTTTCAGGATGAAGTTCCCAACAGTAGTCAATCCCATGCCCAGTTTTTTTGCAGTGACCACATTTCTTATCCTTCCAATAACCACTCTTACCCCCTTTCGTTAATAAAGCAGATCTTTCAAACTGAGATACATGTTCATCTTTCATAACATTACGCCGCTGTTCCTCGGACTCAATAGCATGATAAATTTCTTCAATATCGGACCCAATCCCACCTGTCAGGAGTTGACTTCTGGTTGCCTCAAACTCAGCATTCAGACCTCCAAGAAAGATAAAAATTCTCTGCTTCCAAGTTTCATCCCAATATTTTTTTTGATCTGTAGGGCTAGTCCATGTGTCATCACAGTAGTAATCAATTTCTTCCCACTTAGTCTTTAACAAAGCGTAATACCCAGCTACAGTCATCTCGCCTTGTCTCATAGTGTAAACATCCCTGCTCAACTGATACATACGGATATCTTGCTTTTTTGTCCATACATGCTCTCGAGGGTGAGCCACTGGTCTCTGGCCGACTTCTTCCGGAGAATGAGCGGTTGGATGTCAGACGATACAGCATTGATGATTCAGTTTCGACATTGGCTATCCTCAATATACCACTGTTCATATGACTTATCCGTGACCGTAAGAATTTTTTTTCGACCATCTATATATCCTCCTCTCCCACGTGAAGCTAAGGCAACCTCCATTGCCGCGGACCACATCAGATAATTATTTTTTGTTAGCTTCACAGTTGTAACATGAGCCGGAACATTATCCATTTTGATGGTTATCATATCCGCTGTATTTTCTGAGTCCATGAAGTCTAAAAAAAACGAACACACCACAAGCAATAAGGGAGGAGAACTCACAAAACTTCACCAAAGTCGGAGGATGGCAGTGGTAATTCACAGCGTCAGCGTGCACAAGAACGTCACACCACAACTGGAAGGATGGACAAGGGGGCTTCAGCGTGAACAGGGGCTTCAGGGGGCACCAACGTGCACAGGCACGTCACGCACAGGAACTTGGCACCCGAACAGAGAGGACGGGAGAGGGCTTCAGCATACGCACACGAACAGAGAGCACCCGCGTGAGAGTTGGGCACCCGCGTGAGATCTTCGTGCACAAGGAACAGGAACAGGAACCCGCGGCAATGTTTCGTGCAGGAGAGAGGGCTTCAACCACATGAATCCGCGCACAAGAACAGGAAGGAGTCGCACAGGTGCTTCACCAACCAAGGGCTTCGTGCAGGAGAGAGGGCTTCGACCACCAAGGGCTTCAGCACCCGCGCACAAGAACAGGAAGGAGTCGCACAGGTGCGCCGCTCACAAGGTGGGGGCGCGCGCAGGGGGCACAGGGGCCGTCAGAGGGCCCAGGCGAGTCGTGGGCGAGGGCACAGCAGCAGGAGGGCCGCAGCAGGAGGGCAGGGGCGAAGGACTGGAACAGGAGTGCCGCAGCACAGGGGACGTTCGTGCAGGGGGGGCGTCGTGGTATCGGCGTCGGGCACAGGGGTGCTGGGCGTCGGGCACAGGGGTGTTGTGCGGCGTCGGGGATTCACCAAGGGATGGCGGTAGGCACACAACGGCTGGCACTCCAAGGCGGCAGGCTTCGGCGTCAAGGGCGGCACGAGGCTAGGGTTTTGCACGAGAATCGAGAAACTCGAATCTCAACGTGGCTTTGATACCATGTTGATTACCAATCACTAAGAAAAGCGGAAAAAGAACACAAGGATTTACGTGGAAAACCCTACGATGAGGGAAAAACCACAGGGGCACACATGAACCCTAATCACCTTCTCAAAGGGATTAGGATTCTCTCTTCACTAGGTTAATTGTAAAGGAGGGGGGATGAGTACATTTATAGGGTGAAGGGGTAAACGGTCCCTCATCCAAAGACCCGTTTACCCATTTAAGAATTACAACTCAACACATCTCTACCACAAACGTAAGTCCTTAGGCCAAATCAATTGACCGACAAGCTTTTCAGTTGATTGATTACCTCTTGAATCGATTGATGATTTTAATCTAATCATAGTACAATCGACTAGAGTTAGATTCTCAGCTGACTTAGGATTTTTATTTGTTCCAATTTTCAAACTAAAGCACAAATGAGGAATAGTCGAATGTAACGTCTCTGACTTAGGCCTCAGTCCGTTATCAATAGAATATCATGATTTATATACCGCAAAACGAATATCATATGTTAGAACAAAAGATAATCTTGTAACGAATAATAACTGATGTTATATATTTAATATTTAAAGATATGATAATAAATACTTAAATTATTTATTATTATAGGTTAGTTTTATTGCAGTCCATCTAATGGCCAGAAAGTTGTGATCCTCGGTGAAAAATTCCTCAAATCCCATGCGGTACAAGTGGAAGGTGGTGCTGGAGGAAGAAGGTAGTATTTTTTTTATTTTTTTTACTTTTAATTAGTTGTAGTTTGGTTAAATTAACTTAGCTGTATTGTTGAGTTAATCAACTAAACTAAGAAAAGGTTATGAGGGTAAATTGACACACTTATTCAAGGTCCTGGGTGAAATAATGAATTATCGAGGATTTCTGGGGTAATTACGAAACTACTCAAGATTATTGATACAAATATATCAATTATTAACCCATTTATTACCTCCTCTTTATACCCGTAAAAATCTATTATTCCCACTACCTACCTCCCCCACGTCACATTCCATTGCAAGTGAGAGAGAGAGAGGAATAGAGATAGAGAGAAAGAGATCTTACATGAGTTCTTTTCCATCTTAGGAGACGACGACGAATGACTAAGGGAGCGAGGAGATTGATGGTGGGGATGGAGTCGCAATCGACCAATAGCAGCTTGAAGGTGCTTGATTCGGACTTGAGGTATGTATTGATTTAGAATTTCGTATGAATAATGATCACATCTGAAATGAAATATGATCTTAAATTTATGTGCTGGTTCTAGGACAATACATATATGTAATGAATTGATTTCAACAAGACATCTCAACGTTTGTGACGGATTAGTAGGATACTACATATAAACAATTATCGTATTTGGTGTGGGACATTAGAATCCGTACTATAATATACCATTTTGTGTTGGAGGCGTACTGGGTGATTTAGTTGCCGGTATTGTGCATCTTATCCCATGATATTGCTAATGGACTAAATCATAGTTGTTGCTATTGGTCTTTATATTTTTATGTACATACATGCCCTTAAACCGAAACTTTTACTGCATAAACAAGTGGGCCATTCAAACAAATTCAAATAATGGTGAAGTAGTGTTATACGAGTAATAAGTTAATACTATTAGTGGTCAAAATAATTTGGTTAGTATTGCAACGGTATAAATGATGCAAGTGTGTAAGCAATGATCCAAATTAGATTCACACGTTATGTTTGTACCTTGGAAAAAAATATGCATGTAAGCAACATTTTCTAACTACAGACCATATTTTTTTGTAGTAGATTGCATCATGTGTATAGATTACAAAATGATTCTAATACACCACAAATACCTTACTCATAGGTGGAATATCTAGGATGACATCATCCTCAGGATTAAAACGTGTATATTATAACCACTCTGGACAATTGCTTAGGTTTTACATGTAGAGATAAAGCATTGAATATGTTTCAGAAAAATGGAAGGATTTTCCCATTCATACAACAACAAAATCAAAGTAACATAATGCTATATAAGTTTCAAGCAAATATATAGTTTAATCCAAATGATAGCCCAATGATAGATATCTTAAATTACCATATTATACACACATTACTGTTTGTTAATACCATAAAATCAGAGATGCCAATTAGTTCACATATGTACAACAAAAAAAGAATATTTGATGGTTTGCCAGTAACCAAAAAATAGCACGAGTCATTTACAAAAGAACAAAGTTTGATAACCTTAAGCCAGATTTAAGGCATATAGTCATAAAGAGTCACATGGACGAGTGCAAGGGATCGTGTTTTCCAAGAGGTAACGCCGCAAGGGACGTATGGTTACAAGGAACTATAGAGGTAAAAGCTAAGTCCTCTACAATTGTAACTACACTGTCATGTCATACCTTGTAATACACGTGTCAGTTGTTGAAAACATAACAAGATACTCACATGAAAATTATGCAAGAAAATGATTTATAAAGGTAAATCATTATGAGTTATGTAAGAAAATGGTTTAATAAAAGAATAAATATACAATAAATCTACATGTCGTATGAGAATTGATTTAGGAAATGTAAACCATCACAAATCACTCAAAGTCATTTAGAGGGGGTTAACATCCAATGTGAATTATGGTAGACATGTGCATGCCATGAATCTTGAAATATGCCTCACAAGATGAAAGAAATGTACGTTATGTATTCTTATTCATATTACATATCTATACCTATGTTTATGAAAGAAGCCAAATTATATATTGAGCATAGACATGCATGGAAACAAATAGGTAAGTAATGATATTTTTCCATATAAACTAAAGTACATGCAATATAACAGATTAAAATACCCTTTAGAATTCCCACGTATGATTCTCGATGCATACTGGGCATTAGGTTTATGAAAATTATATTTGTCAATTTCAAGTGAAGAACAAGGTTGACTAAGTACTCAGAATAATGTTATGGACTCAACATGATTCTCAATGTGTCATGATCCCGCTCAGGAAGATGTAGAGGATATTTGTACGCCCACATAAAAAAATGAGATGATGTCGTATTCTCCCATTCATTTTGCAACATCTTAGATTGATTGGACTTTATTTGAGAACGATATTATCTCTAGTCATTAGTTACCATGCATGTTTTCGATAATGATTCGGTCGTATGATTTTATGTCGCATGCTTCCGTAGGTCAGCACGACCCATTCCGTTACACCCCAACGACCTCTCCTTCTTCTCCCAGAGGCTCCTAAGAGGGATACCTTCACCTTCTTACTAACAAAGATGGAGGTCCACTCAAAGAACGTACTTGACCACTTCTATTGCAAGCAAGGACCCTCCTCCACTTGGCATTGGACACTCTTATATGACTAACCAGGTCGAGGCCACGACATTCGCTAGAATCCCCCATGTACGTTTAAGATGTAGGAGAAGCTTGTCGTAAGCCTCCACATGTGTTTGAGATACACGAGAAGAGAAAAATAATTGTTAAATCTAGAATTATTGATTTCATTAACCAAAGAAGATGATTGGTTGTCAGGTTATCTCGAAGTAACCTGATATATCCCATGCTCTATCCATGCATTCTTGAGTTGGTATTAGTTTTAGGGATTTTTACCCGACAAACCTTATAATCTTTGTCAATTACCTTTATGACCTTTGAAACATCATAATTCCTCCCTCACCCTCGTAAAGTTACTCCGTCTAACCCTACGAACCCTACCGTTAAACTGACACATCTAGAGTTAACTTCTTTGAGTTAGAAATGAGTTAATCTAACCGATCCATGATCGAACGACTAGAATTAACCAAGAAAAGTAAAAAATCCTCTCTCCTCTGACAGCCTCCCTTCCCACTGCACCGTCGAGGATGGGGACTCGACTAGAGGAGGTTGGCGGGATCGAGGGAGCCAGCCATCCTGCTGGAGAAGAACAGAAGCTTGAGCGAGAACGGGGGGGGTGCAGCGGGGATGGGGTCGGGGCTTAGAGGGGAAGGGGTTCGAGTGGGGAGCCTCACCGGGGGAGGAGCTTCGAAAGGCGGTTGCGGCTTCGAGCACGAGCCTGATGACCGAGGGAGGGGCTTCAAGCGACGACGAGAAGGGGAGATCGGCTGACGGAGGAGGGGGCTTCGAGCAGGGGCGACGGTGGACCGGGGTAGGGGGACGGTGGGAGGGAGGGATAGATGGAGGTGGAGGATGGGAGGGAATGACATTTTTAGTAAATTTGATAAATAAATTGGGTATAGTATAAAAGAAGATAACAGAATTCGGTTGATTTTAATGGTTAGAGGGATGGAGGTTAACCACTGGGATTGTAGGATAAAGGTTAACAAGTTTACGGAGGTCAGAGAGGAATCACGATGTTTCAAAGATCGTAGAGGTAATTGACAAAGATTATAGGGTCTGCTGAGTAAAAATCCCTTAGTTTTATAGACTACATGATTTCTTTATTATAATTTTTAAACCATGTTCAAATAAAAAAATAACATAAAAATTATATTATAATCATTAAAAAAATAATATAACACATAATTAATGTCGCATCGTATCACATTTATCATCCCAACCCTCTTAATTGTACAAGCAATCGATATTCAAAGGAGATTACTCAACTTAATTACAAAACATACCTTTAAGGGATAATTACACCCATAACCCTGAGTAATTCCTCAATCTCAATCATAACCCTGCGTAATCGCGAATTACATGAGGAACCCCGAGTAATGCTTAACCTTTACACGACATGACCCTGTGTCAACTTCCGTTTCGAATTTCCGTTAACTCAGATGGAAAAGGTTAGATGTGGACAATTTTGCCCCTCAGGACTTTTTATATTTATAAATTGATGCCCCTGGAAGCCTGGAAGGCCCACACCCGTCGGAGCTCCAACCCCCGCCCGCCGGAGCCCCGACCCTCCTCCCGCCCGCCCGAGCCCCGACCTTCTTCACCCTTTCCTCCTCCTTGTCGACCACTTCCTCCTCCCCCTTCCTCTCCGTCCACCACCACCCTGGCGCACGGCCTGAAATCCTCTCGCTCCTGCAGCCTCCCGACGCGCGGCCTAGAACTCTCCCGCTCCTGCAAGCCCAGGCGGCTCACGGCCTGGAACCCTCCCCCCCCCCCTGGGGACTCCACCCCCGCGCGTTGCCTCGCCATCTGAGGGGTGAGAGCGAGGCCATTGTCGAGATGGAGCGTGTCGCAGTTGGACCTATCATAAGGGTGAGATCCTGCGAGGAGGAGCCCGTCGTCTTCTTCGAGGAGAAGCGGCGCCATTCACGACGGAAGATGCCGAGAGGAACATGATTACAATCGAGAACGATCTGGCAATCAGCATCTCTCCTCTTCTCCGCTCGAGCTATCCGCCTAGGAACCTCTCCCACCCCCCTGCACGCGCCGCCTGGGAACCCCTCCCCCCCGCGCATCGCCTGGGAACCCCTCCCCCCGGCGCGCCGCCTGGGAACCCCTCCCATCCCCCGCGCACACCAGCTGGGAACCTCCCCTCCCCCCACGTCGAATCGCCGCCAGGGAACCCCTCCTCCCGCGCGCCGCCTGGGAACCCCTCCCACCCCCCGCGCACACCACCTGGGAACCTCCCCTTCCCCTGCGCCGACTCGCCGATGGTCAGGCTCAGAGCCCCCAACCTCCAGTGTCCGTGAGCTCCGATGAAGTTCTCGCCAGAGAGCTCCAACGAAGCCTCCAGCACCGGCTCGACGAATCTTCCGCCGTTTATTTATTTATTCTTTTTCTTTTTTCATTTTAGCTAATCCTAGCCGTTAGATCATAGATTAGTTAGATTAACTCACTCATATGGTTGAGTTAATGTATCAAACTAACGGAGGGTTATGGGTGTGAGACGGAGTAACTATTCAGGGTTTCCCATGTAATTAGCGATTATGCAGGGTTATGATTGAGATTGAAGAATTACTCGGGGTTATGGGTGTAATTATCCCTACCTTTAAAGGATGAGCTTATGTGTAAAGGGAAGTCAAGGAATTACGAAGGGTTCATCGTGTGATTATGAAAATATATAGGGCGGTCTATGTAAAAAAATCTTTATTTAAAAAGATCGTATTTCGAGAGGATAAAGGTGGAAAGAAGGGTGAGTTCCTCATATTCCTCACTTTTTCGTCGTTCTTGGAATTATGGGATAAATAATAGTTACTGTGAATGAAGTGTGTGTCATTTTTTTCTCCAACAAAAGGTAATGTGAACATAAATAAACACTAATCTATCTATACTATATATTAAGCAAGGATTTTGGCTAATGTGAACATAAATAAACACTAATCTATCTATACTATATATTAAGCAAGGATTTTGGCCCCTGCCTATTAATTTTTGGCACCCCAATACCATATTTACCCTTGATACAATACACCCGTCATTAGTTTTTGGTCGACATCTTATCTCGGATAATGGCATGATGGGATTTTTATGAGCCTAAGGACATCAACTTCCGGTGTAGTACCAGGAAGGGTGCACAACATTTACTAGTTTTTATTGCACGAGTGGCTAGCAATATGATCGACTTAGATTTCATTTCAATAAAATCTATGTATTTGCTTGATTCATAGGGATGGCATGTATAAATAATGATGTTTGTTTATATTCTTTTTCAGTGCATATTCGAATATATAATTTTTTTCCAGATACGTAAATACATATGGTATGGTGTCTATTTTATGATGATATGGATATATACACAACAACCGTCATTGTATCATCTATTGTTAAATATATTGTGGTGATAATATTCTCTGTGAAAATAATTTCTTATATTTGAAGTTAGCGACGAAGCGAGATCCATATGACAACATCTATATGTTGCTGCATTTCATTTTTTAACTAATCATTAGTAAATTCTTAATTATAAAAATAATGATGCTTAACTAATTACAATATGAAAACATCTCTGCATTGTCGCTAATGATATAACAATAAATATAACACTTATCGCTTTGAAAAATAAAATTTCCAATGAACAATGTCGTCGTTATATCTAAAGCAAACATATAGTGACAGATTTGTAAGAAACATCACTATACAACCATTTTATTGTAACAATACATGGTTGTACATTCTATTTTTTTGAAATGTGGATATGAATACGGATACCTTTTTTAACATGAATACCGATGTCTGTATCCACATGCGCAAAAGTAATACACATCAATATATGCATAGATATCATCAAAATGAGAGCCGTATCTATATCTTCATATTTATATGAAAGAAAAATTAGAACTTCTTCATTTCGTCATCTGTATGTATACATATTCGGATGTATAGATTTTATTTATTTTGCAAATAGGGTACAAATCCTAAAAATCCTCTTGATCATGTATTGAACAACATTTGTAATAATGCACGTTTACGGTCTTACTTATAAAGATGGGACTTTTTCTTAAAATAATTATTAGAATAATATTAATTAATTAAACAACCATCAAGTTAAAAAATTTAAAAATATAGCCATCAGGTGCCGATTTGGGAAATAATGCCCAAATCGGTACCTCAGGTGCCGATTTGGAGACATAAGGGATGCAAATGCAAAATACCCAATGTGTTTGCCCAAATCGGCACCTCAAGTGCCGATTTGGGTATCTCATTGGGTATTTTACATTTCCATCATTTGGCTAATTTATGTTTCATCCATTGTTTGTTATTAATAGTTTTTTTCAACTAACCTTTTTTGTTATCAAAAGTACACATTTACCATAGGATGTAATTACATTTGAATGGCAAATGTATATCCTTTCTATTCTAAAATTGTTCTTTTCAAAATATTACCTTCATTATATTATATATTTGGATCCTCTTACTTCATCATATTATATATTTAAGATGCATGGGACCCTTATTTGTTGGCATATAATTCATTAATTATCAAACGACCTATATGTATTATATAATGAACGATAATTAAGAATAATTGTTTCTATTGCAATGAGTTAGATACTATATATTCATTAATTATCAAACCACCTGTTGTAATCATTTTTTTATGATTTTGATTCGAAAATCTAACCTTATAGATTGAATCTTAGAATAATGCTCTACATATTCTTCGATTTTCATTCAAATCGGAGGTCGTTTGCTATTCCATCTTGATGTTTGAAAATCCGGGTAATATTTTGAAAAGAACAATTTTAGAATAGAAAGGATATACATTTGCCATTCAAATGTAATTACATTCTATGGTAAATGTTGTACTCTTGATAACAAAAAAGATTAGTTGAAAAAAACTATTAATAACAAACAATGGATGAAACATAAATTACCCAAATGATGAAATGTAAAATACCCAATGAGATGCCCAAATCGGCACTTGAGGTGCCGATTTGGGCAAACACATTGGGTATTTTGCACTTGCATCCCTTATGTCTCCAAATCGGCACTTGAGGTGCCGATTTGGGCATTACTTCCCAAATCGGCACCTCATGTGCCGATTGATGGCTATATTTTTAATTTTTTAACTTGATGGTTGTTTAATTAATTAATATTATTCTAATAATTATTTTAAAAAAAATCCCTATAAAGATGACTATTTGAATTCACACTTGTGAGATTGTTTATTCAAGAGTATCTAATATGCAGGCATTGATTACATATATTTTAGCTTATTTACTTATAATATTTATATATTTTGCTATCATTTATATGTAAATAAGTTTTAGAAAATTATTTCGCAAGATATTTAATAACATTTGTAATAATGCATATTTACGGTTCCACTTACGTAGATGACCCTTTGAATTTTAATTTAATTAGGCTTGGTATTTTTTGTACTTTTCATAAATACCATCACGAATATTTGCTTTTATGTAGATCACATATATACACATTGTAACAACTATTTACGTAGATGATTTCTAGATATTTCTATATATTTCTACATGATATCTCCATGCCCAATCAAGCTAAATTTTCAAGATAGACTATTTGAGCATTCTATGTTGTATTTATTTTCATTTTACGATCTTTTTAACTTTATTGGGTAATGTATTATAAAAAAGAAGTTTCTTCTTGCTAATATCCTTTACCCGTGCAAAGCACGGATATACACCCTAGTCGTTGTTTAAAGGAGGGAGATAAGAGAAAGTGGAATAGGAACGTAAAATAGCATTCCAATAATAACGAAAACCTTGAAAAGGAAAATAAGGGATTTCTTGTCCCTATCCCCAAAAGAATGGACCCCAATAGTTTTCAAATTTCAGTTATAAGTGACTTTGCAATATTCACAGCAAATGAAAGAAAAGAAAGAAAAGGTGATTGCGTAATCATATAATCTCACTGAGCCTAAGACCTGGCTAATCTGCGAGGCCTTTGCAATCTTAAGGATGCGTTTGATACGCGGGTTAGGACGGGTTAAACTGGTAGATGATAACACAATTTTATGTTTTGATGTTTGGATAACGAGTTAAGCTAGAGGTGGGTTTGAAGTGGGTTTGTTGTGATATATTTGTATTGAAGTTTGAAAAAGTGTATAACTATTGTGATGTGTTGTATTGAAGTTTAGAAAAGTAAGTAAAAGTGGAGTTTTTTATAATTTTTATATGATATATATGATGGTATAATATATTATTTTTGATGGAATTGATAAAAGAGAATTGGTTGATTTAATGTATTAAAAAAGAGATGGAACCCACACGAGAGAAAGAAAAATGGGGTTATGGGGGATAAACTCCGGTTAATCCTCACTTTGAAAGGGTTACCCTCAAAATCCATATCCCTAACCCACAAGTAGGTTCCACTCTCTTCAAAAAATTATATTACATGATCATATCATTTAAAAATTATAAAATATTCAACTTCTACCAAGTATTCCAAACTTCAACGTAATCACATCATGACAACTACCAACCTTTTCAAATTTCAATACAATCACATCACACAAATACTCTCAACTCTAAACCCACCAACCAAACACAAAAATAAATTATCATCTCGTAAATAACCCACGAACCAAACCCACCCTAAATAAAAGCAAAAGGGGTCAGCTTGTGATGCCTACAAATGTTGCAAACCCCTTTCAATTATTAACTTTTTCCCTCAATGAATGAAATCAGGTTCAAGTTGTAGTCTTGTCTAATTATCTACTTAAAAAGGGATATTACATCAAGAAGGAATCATACCATTGCTTCATTCACATCTCAAGGACGACAACAACGAAAAAGGAGAATCACGAAAATTTGCCTCACAACCATTAATAACCATACCTTTCTGAACTGAGAAGAAGATGCATGCGCTTCTACAACCAAGCTCGCTCACGGGACTATCTTGTAGGCCTTGGCCTTGTCGATCCAGCTGATGAAGGAGTTGACGGAGTTCCTGAACCCAAAGAAGCCATGCTGCTTGCTCTTGTTCATGCTATCAACATGAAACTCCACATTGAAATATACATCAAGAACCCGCCAATTGCCCACCTCCTCCAGCCTCGTCTGCGCGAGGTCGTTCTCCTTCACGATCGCATCCCACACCTCCTCCTTCCCCCTCATGGCCTCCTCCACCTTGAACCTCTTATCCTCCCCCTCGTACCCGACGAACTCGATGCCGAACTGCTCGGCGAGCACCCTCCACATGGCCTTCCACTTGAACACATCCCCGTTGCAGCAATTGAACGCCTCGTTCTTCGCATACGGGTCCACCGCCGCCCATATGTGGTGCTCGGCAACGAGATCCGCATCGGAAGCATCACTGTACCCCTCCCACACCTCCCGGCTGCCGGGAAACCGGAGGGGCGTCCCCTCGTGCCTGCAGATGGCCGCGTAGACGCAGAGTACGCCGACAACATTCACGATGCTATACGGGGAGAACCCGAATATGACCCCCGGACGGTGCACGGACCACCCGATCCTCCCCTCGCTCCTCCGGGCCTCATCGAACACGATGTCCTCGAGATCGTGGTAGAAATTGGGGCCTTCGAGCCGCGGGAGGTCCTCGTGGAAGGGTGGATCATGGATCGCGATCTTGCCCCATTGTTCGTGGGGGCCTATGTAGTGCTTACGACCGGTCTGGAGGCAGATGTGGCGGAGGTTGGGGCAGATGGGCACGAGGGCGGCGAGGGCGTTGCGGAGCATGCGGGAGTTGGCCTCGCAGTTGGCCGCTTCGTTGTCGCGCATGGCCCAGGCGACGTAGAAGATGTGGGTGAGGTCGGAGAGAGGAGAGAGCTTGGAGAGGGTGTCGTCGGGATCGGAGAGATCGCACTGGATGTAGTGGACGGGATGGTCGGTGAGGTTCCAGGAAGGGCGGGGACGGCGGGCGACGGCGTAGACCTTCCAGGGCCCGCCGGGCGTGTCGGAGAGGGGGAGGATCTCGACGAGGCTGTTGCCGACGATGCCGGTGGCGCCGAGGACGAGCCCCACGCTGTCGACCTTGGGAGGGGCGGAATTGGTGGAGTCGACTTCATCGAGCTTCTTCTGCACGCAAAGAGGGAGAGGGAGTGTTGAGATGGATCTATGGGGATGGAGTCGATGGGTCGTACCTTTGCTGCACCGATGGCGCCCGCCCACCACCAGCTCATCTTGGGTTGGATCTGAAGGAAGCGTGGTTTGGAGAATTGGATGGATTGTGGCTTTTATGTCGAACCGGTAGAGCAGGACGAAGCTCGGGAGAGTGGGGGCGTCAGATGCGTGGACAGCGTGTACTGCGGGCTCTGGGTGACGTGTTTCGTTTTGTCGTTTTACACGTGGATAACGCTCTTCTCCTGCAGTCAAGAGGCCCAAGGAATAGGCGGCAGAGCTTTTACCCTCTCGCAATTTCATCTCAGTACAAAGAAAGTGGGCGAAAATATGAATACACTAGTGTGTGCCCCTGCGTTGCACGGGGTGATGAGGTTTTTTTTCATCTTGTTCAAGAATATATCCTTACATAATGTAAGGTAGTTTATAATATGAAGGTAAAGATTACAATGAAGTAATAGTTATTAGCAGGATATGTCATTGGATAAAAAAATTTAAGAAATCAGGTGTTGTTAAAGTAAGCATATGATGTGATAAAAAGAAAGCAAAGTGTATGCATGTATTGTAGTGTGGAAATTATTTGTTACATGGATATATAGATGTCATCGTATCAAACAAAATATACAAACCTGTAGTGGTTTTGAAACATACAGAAACACTTATGCAGAATACATGACATGACGTGATCTTCTAACCGTCGTGGATGGTGTGAAGCTTTTATGGAGATCTGGTATTGAATACCAAATTTAAATGTGTTAGTGATGGTGTGAAGGGAGTAAAGGTTAATAAATACTATTTATAGAATATTTAATGGTTTGAAAAAGATAATAATATTTTCGAGAAATACCTGGTAATTGTGTTGTTGCTATTGATGTTGTTGTGTCATCTGTTTCTTGTATTTGTTCTCTGATAGACGTATCTATAAATTCTCCAAAGGAAGCAAAGCGAAGATTTCTTTCCTTTATGCGTATATTGAATTCGTATTTCTTTGATAGGCATTATATTATACATTTTTGTTTATTGGAGAATCAAAATATGTATAAGTGATATGGCATTGCATGCTTCTAAAAATATATCCATGATATATGTATAATGTCATATATAACTTTGAGGAAGGATATTTTTTTCAAGAAAATTCTTGTAAGGAAAACAAATTTATTGAAGAGTGTTTTTCTATGGCAACATAATATGCTTTATTTATACTAATAAAGCCATGGTGGATGGCTTTTTATGCTGAGAACCATGCAACCGATAATGCACGTATATGCATGAAATTAATTCATAATAAATAAATATGTTAATGGCATTATAAGATGAAGAATATATGTAGATTGCAGATTATAAGATGAAAAAATGAGAACCATGCAATTGATATGCACGTAATTGCACAGGACTATAAATCCATGATCTCATCTATAGATATAGACGTATATGCATGAAGTTAATTCATAATAAATAAATATGTTAATGGGATTATAAGATGAAGAACATCTAGATTATAAGATGAAAAAATTGAGAACCATGCAATTGATAATGCACGTATATGCATGAAGTTAATTCATAATAAATTAATATGTTAATGGGATTATAAGATGAAGAATATATATAGATGGCAGGAGGCTGTAGTCTGAGCACATTCGTCATTTCCGCAATTGCATATGACTATAGATATGCACGTATATGCATGTAATAGTAGAAGACTATAGATCCCCGGTCCCATCTGTAGATATACACGTATATGCATGAAGTTAATTCGTAATAAATAAAGAAATTCGTTAATGGGATTATAAGACGGAAAACATGATGAATACAACAGTGTATGTAACGTGTGTCGGATGGAAGAAGGCAGGCAGGATGTCCAAATCAACGGAAGATAAAGTAGTTGCAAAGCAATAAACCTTGCCTTGGAAATGTCTGTCGATAGGAGGAGCAAAAGGAAGACGGTAACGGCTAATCGCAAAGGTGGGCGTTGAGGAGGCCAGTATCTGCATATGGAAGGATGTGAGCCAGATGAACGTGGAAACTAAAGAACTGCAACAACCATACAAAATTGACTAAATATGTAGCTGGAGAATACCTTGCAGGTGACAATTTGGATGCGAATTGAAGAGAATGATGCGTTAGAAAGGCGAGCAAGAAAGTCGAATGCAATGCGGAGATGGCAGGCAGAAGCTGCGATGCAAACTAAAGAGGACGATGCGTGAAATAGGCAGTGGAGAAATGCCCGGGGTTCCATCATATTACGTGCATGGGAAGGGTAACGGAACGGAGGGCACGTGCCTGCTGCACGCGTCAGAACGGATGCATCAGAAGCAGCTGCATGAGGCAATAGCGAGGTTCCTGGGAGGCACGTGGATTTGGGGCCGAAGTAGCTGGCAGGAGGTTATAATCGTGCACATGCATCATTTCCATAATTGCACGGGACTTTCCTGTAATTGGGAGGGCGAAAGAAATCAGCCCGAATTTGAGAGGTGCAATGACGGTAAAAGAAATCAGCCTGAATTTGAAAGGGTAAGTAATGAGAGGCGGTGACTTGGGAGGGTAAAATAGGAATACATGGAGCAATGGCCTGGAAGGGTAAAATAGGAATTTATGGGGTAATGAGAGGCGGTGGCTTGGGAGGGTAAAATAGGAATACATGGAGCAATGGCCTGGAAGGGTAAAATAGGAATTTATGGGGGTAAAATATAATGACTTGACGCATTTTAAGATATAGTAATAGATATATGGGAAAATTTTCCAATGATTGAGTTTTAGGATTGTGAGAGTAACATCCATTATCTTACTTACTATACTATTAGTGTACACCCCGTGCTTTGCGGGAACAATACTAAAGCACGGGGAACGATACTTTTGATAATGTGTATAATGATGAAATTATTATTTTTCATGAAATGCATTTTTTAAGAAAAGTTTTTGTTGTTGGGAAAATGTTTGGAGCTTCTACTGAAGTTTTAATATGATATATAGTTCATACTATATGTGTCGGTCACTTTGAATTGTATTGATGAAAGTTATTGGATACATATATATAAAAGCATATCCTTATACATTTAATATACAAATATAAATCACGATAAGGATAGGAATAATAACATATCAAAAATGTGTTACAATGTCCTTAAAACAAAGAAAAATATAAAACGAATACGAAATAAATACTAATAATAACATAAATATTTTATACGTTAAGTAAAGTATACATATTTAGAATAATTTACACAAATATAAATATATCAATTAGATTCATTTTCATAAAAATATAAATAATGGTGAATGTAATCATTAAATTTTGTTATATACAGTTATAAATGAATCTATGAATATATTTATGTAATAAAATGGATATACACACACACATTCATTCTAAAACGAAGAACATGTATGATAAAATATGTATAAAATGAATATGAAATTGATCGGGTTTAAATATATTCATATTTATTTTCGAATAACCATAAATTTTTACAATATAGCATTTATGTAAATGTTTGGTAAGTTATGTGAAACCAATTAGTTCTTCTAAAAAGATAGGAATTGTGAGTTTTTACAATATAGTATTTAATATTTTAATTATTTACTTTAACCATAAGACAACTCTTCGAGAACTAATCAATACATAGTCAAACTACATTTATTTAGAAGTACGTAGTTTTGTTATATTTTATATTATGCTTATATGTGTAATGATTTATGCATGCATTTTGAAAGTTAAGCACACCGTAAGGCTTCAACACCTTTTATGGTTGTTAATAGATGGAAATTCAAATCTTTTTTCTTATGATCAATTCTGTTAAGACAAAGTGTATGATATGGAAATATCACCTGAACTTTAGGATTGGGTGAAACAAAGTTCAATTGATCTATGAGAATCAAGTGATAGTACAACATTGGGCAGTTGTTGACACTTAACAATGATAATGGAATTAAGTTATTTTTTATTACTGATTTTTTTGACTAATAAATCTCATTACCAATCTGAGGATATGATAACTAAAAAAGACAAGCATAGGAGGAAAAATTAGATTGGGCACACGAACAACAATAGAGAATGGTCATTGTTAAAACAAAACTATCCTTCTCCTTCTCTGGATATCATGAGATCTTATAAAATCTAGCATTTTTCTATTGACAGATGAAGTCAAATAATAATATTATTATGACATATTAGCTGCTAAATATTCTTCCTTCTCAATCAAATTCTGCATACGCAACATAATACAATAAATTTAGAAAAGATGGCAAATTGCCCCATACTTAAGATCATGTAAAAACCAAACCATGCACCTACATGATCTCTATTGTAGGACCTTAGGAAGATATGAATCTTTTTATCGACCCAGCCCCCCATGCTTGATGCATCTAGAAAATACTTGAGGGATCTTCCAAGAAATATTTCGAACAATTGGAAGGAATTAGAAATAAATTTGACTTGATTTGTGGGTATCAACAAAAGGAACATGGTGTAATCTGATCTGATGAACGTGTAGAAAAAAACATTGGCGTCTCCAAAGGAATATTCTCTCATCACTCCGTGATTTCTGTTGAATGGCCTTCCCTGCTCTCTCTCTTTAAGAATAGATGTTGTAATGCAAAGGGGCTTCAAGGGAAACCCCTTGCCAATATTACAAATATGATGAAAGAACAATTTGCTGTGGAGTGCTGATTGGACATGGACTCCCAAAGGGCCCTCAATCCTTATAGGATTGGATCATTACCTTGCTCAATCTCTTTGGGGTCGAACATGGAGAAGATGATTAGTTGCTACTTAATATGCTATGCTGCAAGATGGAACACAAATGTGAAATTTAAAGCAATTGTTCGTCTAAATCACATTGACGATGAAATACCTAACTCAAACAGATGACTACGATGAAGCTGGTGAATCGAGGGATCTCGATATCAATCCACAAATCAATCAGCTTTTGCCAATCCATAAACAGAGAAATACTGACATTGCCAAGAAATTTTTTGCTTCAACTATATTGATCCGACCTTTTTTTATACCGAGATTTCGACCTTCACATCTCATCTGATATTTATTAGAGTCATTAGCATATAGCTTCCTGACCACCTCAGTCTCGACAAATATATGCTTCGAAGCGAGCTCTCATCAGCATCTGTTCTCCCAGTCTTCTAACTGAGTTACAATTAGGAAAACTCTAATTAGCACATCATAATTAGGATCACATCAGCAATAACATATTGATCGTGAATTTTTAAATGAAACTATGGAGACAATCCTCACCAATTCAATAATAAAATTACCCTATTTTTCTTTTTTTCTTGGATACAACATGAACCAAGTTTTACTTCAAAAGTGCAGCGGAAGTGATGACAATCTGTTTATAAGTAAGATGATTGAAATCCTAATACAAATTATGGAATAACTTTGATTCTGATTGTAGTATAACATCATGTATTACAATCTAATTGTGTGGATTAATTAATTACATTATCTTGAATTTGAATTTTTGTTGGAATTAAAGAGACCACCTGCAAAAGAAGCAATCGACGTCAACCATATGGTCGAAGCATATTCCCAGAAGCTGCTTCCTTCTCCTGTGCAACTCTGTGAGCATTATGCAGGGTTGCACGATCCACTCGTTTGCCGACGTGCTCGTATTTGTCGTCCATGAAGCCATGAAGGTCAATTCCACATCTATAAATAGGAATACGTCCCATCGCTCCTCCTCCGGGGCCCGGAGCCTGCCGGGCATGCACTTCGCGCTCCTCTTCCATGTCCTCCCGCCTCGTCCATTCTGTCCCCCTCTTTCTCCCGCCTCGACCTCTCGGGCCTCATTCACTCTTCCCTCAAACCGCCTCTCTGCTCTCCTCTTAGGCATCAGCAATCACCCTGGCCTCCATCTTACCGCACTCTGTCGTGTCATATACTCCGTCAGGCAGAATCGCTTCTCCTTCCACATCCCCTCCTCGGTAGACTTTGCGCTTTAATCCTTCCTGGGAAACCTCGACTGCGATGAGCATGTTGTTGCTCCAAAATGACCAGATGGAAGTGGCATAGCAAAATCTGGATGGAAGGCGACGGCGATGATGTCACCGGCAACATGGAATAGAGGGGTCGGAGTGAGTCATTGCTAAATTTCACAATAAACAGTGAGGGACTACCCCAATTTTGGAGGCCGATGGTGCGAGCAAGAGGTGGGAGTCAACGGAGGTCTTCTGAAATTCACCTCGACGACGATGATGTAGGGTTTATGGGAGTTTGGGTATCCATGGAGACAATGATGACGACGTAGGGTTTGGCAAAAGGATGGAGAGGAGGGCGGATTCCTGCCAAAGGTGAAGGGCAGAAGCGGAATCATAGATAGATGAAGAGGGTAAAATTGGAATATAATGCCAAAAAAGAAATCGGTAGTCGGTGGCTCCCCTGCTTAATATATGTTATAGATTAGCGTGGGGGTGGAACTGTATCAAGTTTGCAGCGGATAAATTTCAACCAACATCCGCCATTAATATTTTGCATTAAATTCTTATTTTACCCTTCGTTCAACCCGTCTGCCATTAATTCTTTACATTAAATTCCTATTTTACCCTTCGTTAAACCAACGTCCGTAATTAGTTTTTGGCACTAAATTCCTATTTTACCCTTCATTAATTAAATGTTATTTTTTGTATAAAATTTCCAGTTTGCTCTTAAATTATTTATTAACAATCCTATGTCAAAAAAAAACATGTTTCCTCGCAATGATGTTGATGATATCGGAAATATTGCTTGGTTCGAAACTCAATGTTAACAATTTTATGATAAATAGATCTGCATATGGCTGGTAATATGATGACATCAAAATTTCTAATTTCTTATTATTTCCATTTCAATAGCATGTATTAATTCCTAAGGTCTTAAAGATCACATTTTCTTCGCATATATGTAGACATATATGGATATGATCTTCGTTTCATGATAATATGGATATATATATACACTACAACCAACATTATATCATCCGTTATTACATAAAGTAACTGTAGTATTCTGTGCGAAAGTGATTTATAAGAAACATCACTGTATACCTATTTTTTTGCAGCGATACATAGTTGTGCATTCAATTTTTTAAAATGCGGATATGGATATGGATATATTTTCTTTTTATGAATATTGATATCCCATATCTACATGTGTAAAAGGAATATACATCAATATATAGATAGATATCATCATTGATGACAACCGTATCTACATGTTCATAGATATATGCAAGAATAGTTAAAACTTCTTCATTTCATTATCTATATGTATGTAGACACAGTTGTATAGATTTTATTTGTTTTAACATACTTCACTATATTTTTTTTGTGCATATATGTGTAGGTGTGAATTGCGAGCTTCGTCCGTGCAAAGCACGTGGTGCCCACTAGTCCATTATATATATATATTAAAGGGCGTCGGCCCCATTAATTTTCGGTCGCTCAATTCCCGATTTGCCCTTTGATCCCCCATTTCCTGCCATCATACCGAAAATGCCCCTGCCATTTCTCCTATGTATCCGTTTTGCCCTTTGATCCCCCATTTCCAGCCATCATACCGAAAATGCCCCTGACATTTCTCCTATGTATGATCCACCGCTAAGGATGCAAACGGTTACGGATATATCCGTATCCGATCTGTCACTGTATCCGTTTTATATAGATTTCAACATCCATATCCGTATCCGTTTTAAAATGGATACGGATATGGATATCGTTTTGATATCCGTAAACATCTGTATATGTATCCGTATATCCGTTTTTGTATATAAATATAGTCATACATTTATTTATAATCATATATATTATAATTCTATACTCTTTTTTACCAAATGGATACGGATATGGATATCGTTTTGATATCCGTAAACATCCGTATCTGTATCCGTATATCCGTTTTTGTATATAAATATAGTCATACATTTATTTATAATCATATATAGTATAATTCAATACTTTTTTACCATATTTGTGCAATTTTTATGATACAAACACATTTAATAAATTTATATCATATGTTTTCCATACAATTTGTATATATTTCAGTTGTTTCTATAGAGTATTTCTAACATTACTTGTACACGATCAGTATCCATTTTACATCCGTATCTATTTTTTAAGAGTATGGTAAGATAGTTTTAATATCCGTCAATATCCATATCCGCATCCGTATTCGTATTGAAAAACGGATAAGGATACGGTAATACCTATATCCATATCCGTATCTGACCGTTTGCATCCCTGGACCACCGTCGTTGCCGCCAACGCTCTTCCCTCCATCTCTCTCTGCCTATGTCCTTCTCTCCTTTCATCAACCCTAATTGGCGGCAACGACCTAGCCGGATCTCTCTCCGATCGATCTCCCATCCCTCCGCCACCTCAGGTACTTCTCCGTTGCCCAAAACGTCCTCTCCGACCCCATCCCCTCCTCGCTCTATCAAGTTGCCAACGAGGAGTCGTCAGATGACAGCTAGGCTCATGTGGAAGCCTCACTACTGAGCATTCATGCGAGGGAGGTGGAATCAACGAAAACATCTCCAACATGCTGAAGCGAGAGCTCCTTATCGGCTACAACGGAGGCGTGAAGACTCCCCAACTTTGTAAGGTGGCAGTGGTGAATACAACATCTACCGCCTGACATTGCATATTCCCGTTGAGTTATGATGGGTGTGGAGAATAACTTTCTTTGTCGATCCCTGAAATGGGGAAGGGAATTCGAGAAGGGGCTTTAATGATGATGGCATTGTTAGAACTCCGACTTCGTATCGAGTCGTACCCATTAATGAGGAAGGGAATTGGAGGGCTGCCTTCAATGATGTTGGGTATAGTTAAAACTTCGATTTTCTCTGTTAAGTTCTCAAAAGAACTATGAAAGGCTAATTCATTGTGTTACTGTTATCGTTATTAGTATCTGATGAAGTTTATGGATATCATATAATGTTTTATTTGACTTCTTCCAAGCTACCGAAAGCATATATGCTAAAATATTCTTACTTATCTTTATACAACAGAAGGATTTCTTCAAGTCTGGCTATAAGCATGTAATTGTGTATTGTCTGATTGATATTTGAAGGATTGTTGCATTTTAGATAGATGTTTAATTAGAAATGCAAATGTTGAGGTAGTGTTTAATGGAAAACGATGGAATTTTAAAATCACAATTTCAATACAAATGACGATAACTTTGTTGTTTAATACGTTGCTTTTGCATGGGTCCCTAACATTCGGTTGTACAAATTGAGTACACACACAACTTCCATTCCACATGTAAATTCATAATAGTCCCCTAAATGCATTGTCAAGGAAAACGTGGGAACACGTTCATGTTTAGAAGATCAGTACAATATTAATTCGTCCGACCCGTGCAGCGCACGGGTAAGCACTAGTATATATATAAAGACCGTCAATGCATTTCTTTTTCCCTGCAACTGCGTGAATCCATTAATTTATCCCTGGAATTCCAATTCCATCCTCCAGTGTTTCCCCTCATCTTTCCACTTATGCCCTTTCGGGCAACGTCCCGTCAATGCATTCCTTTTTCCCTGCAACTGCGTAAATCCATTATTTATCCCTGCAATTCCGATTCCATCCTCCAGTGTTTCCCCTCGTCTTTCCACTTATGCCCTTTCCAGCAACGTCAATTCGTGCCTTTGCCACCGCCTTTCGAATCATACCCTTTCCGGGAATTCATCCCCTCGTAGATGTGTTACGCATCACGCTCCTTCCTACACTCTCTTCCCTATGTGTCGCACGACAGCAGCCACCCACCCCTATGCACCTTTGCATGCGATGAGCAATATGTTTGCATGGCCGCCTCCTCGACTTAACACTTGCATCGTCACTTCTCCCCTCCGAACTGACGCTCTTCACCGCTGCGGGGATTACCCAGATCCACCAGCCATGGCCGGTTCTTCTGATGCGATGATCACCTCCTCCTCAAGTAGGTTACCCAATACCTGCTCTCCTCATGCACGCATACAGATGCATTTTCGAGAACTTCCGGCAACTTTCCAATAAAATTCTCTGAGATGCATTTCCAAGAACTTCCGGCAACATTGCAATAAAATTCTCTGCTAAATCCTTGCCTTTCAAGTAGGTCGTAATCCTAATCTTCGTACTGCTAATGATCATAGTTTTTAAAATTTAAAATATTTCAACCAAGATGCATCGTTACTTTGATCGAGTATTTTGAAAGTATCCATCAGCCGTCGAACATCTGTATATAATTTAACAAAAGATGAACATAGAGCAACTTGCTATAGTAAACATGTGAAAAACAAAGCATTCTTTATAAAATTGTAGTCATCGTCACCTCACAGCCCATGTCATCCTTATTTACTCTACTTCCAAGTGCTATTATATTTGTTATTACATATACTTGTGACGTTCAATTTCCGAATCTCCAGTTAGTTTATCAACTGGGAATCAATTTTAGAATCTTGGATTATTTTTATCAAGTGGGAGAAAGCAAAATTTGTCCATCAACGGAACGTTATTCTTTTTCAAAATAAACAATTCAAGCACGCAACATACAAGTACAAACACATAGAAGACAATGATTTACATGAAAAAATTCTAGTGCTGTAGTGGGAAAAGAACACAGTCAAAGAGAGAGATCATTACGAAGAATCAGAGTACTGAATACTAAAAACCTCATGAGACAGCGCTATCTTTGAGTAGACTCCCACATGGGGAGAGGATCCTCTGTTGTAGTGATTTTTGCAGCGGAGGTGCTGTAAACTCGAATATTACTTTTTTGTAATTTAGATTTTAAAATCCAGCATTATAGATTGAATCTTAGTTTAATGATCTACATATACTCCAAATTTCGCTTAAATCCGATATTGTTTGCTATTTTATCTTAATGGTCAAACAATCGGTCAAGATCTAAGCAACTTGAACTCCATTTAAAAAAGAACCGAATCTTGAACTGTTAAGATAAAATAGCAAACAATATCGGATTTAAGCGAAATTTGGAGGATATGTAGATCATTAACCTAAGATTCAATATATAAGGTTGGATTTAGAAGCCAAATCACAAAAAAAATTCGAGTTTACAGCACCTCTGCTGCAAAAACCACTACAGCAGAGGATCCTCTTCCTCCCACATGACTCATGTCTTACCCAAGCATGCCATGTGACAAGCTTCATTTGGTAACTAGCTTTTCCCCTTCATACAACATGAGACGAAGACGATTGGCGACTTCTGTTTGAAGGGTTTCAACCCTCTTTGCCTCTTCCTCCACGTCAAGGATGGTCTTCTCTTTCTGAAAGACGAAACCAACTCGGCCTTTACCCCTCACCAATTGCTCAGCCTTCTCTTTGGGATCCCCGTCACCACACGAACCAAATAACACATCTTGCTCCAAGAAGACCAGGAGCCCCGACTGTCTTTCCCTTCCATCAATAGGAGCTCCGACTGTATTTCCCCTTCCTCGCGACTGAACCAATTTCGAAGTCTTGAGTTACATCCTAACAGAAGAGAAAAAATTACCAGGAGAGGAGACGCTCATTACCTACCGGTACAGAAGAGACTTGGTAAGCAGATCGTCGTGCGGATCGGAACGCGGAGGAGAGCGGACGGAGACGGCGGTGGCGAGGCAGTTGCCAGAAAGAAGAGGGACGGCGAGGGAGCTGCACGTTGACGGAGAGGGCGGTGGCGAGGCAATTGTCAGAAAGAAGAGGGACGGCGAGGGAGCTGCAGTTGGCGGAGGGCTGGGGGTGGGGTTGGGTGGTGGTAACCGGTGGGTAAAAATAAAGATACAATTTTGTTATCGGTAAGTATGTAATATTATTAGGGTACATGCCCGTGCATTGCACGGGTAGAAGGTATTTACACAAAGAAAACTTCGTTTGTAATTAGATTGTAATCTACCTATCATCTTAAAAAGATTATGAATATTTATCTAATATATAGATATATCATAGAATGGTTAAATGGTCTATCGAAGACAATAAATTGTGAAAGAAAGCTGCAATATATCCAACCACGTTGTTCGTTGGAACTAAAACTTAGATCACATTCTGTATCACATGAAGGCTGCAGGAGCGTTAGTAAGACCGCACCTGTTCGATGAATGAACAAAAATAAGGAAATCTACCCTTCGTTCCATCAAATGTGCACATATTAATAAATTTTCACTCACTATTCGCCAGTTCGTGCTTTTAACAGTGCCCTGCATCTCAGTAAACATTTGAATGTTTACTGAGAATATTACAGGCTTTAACTTTTGAGTAAAGTCTCACATTATATTTTGGGTTTAATTATTATAATCGTTAGGTCATACATCAACAACACTTATATTAGCATCGAACATTTTTTTAAGATATAATCAGTTCTTGATCAAGTGCGCGTTATATAGATAGTTTCTCAAGACGAATATCTGACAATATAATATAAAAACAAATATTTACATTATTTCTGGTGAACCTTCGTGCATGGAGATCCAACCTTCATTGTGGATGCAAAGATGGCTATTGTTTTTATTACATCGAAATATCCATGTGGATTTACTAAAATCTAATCAAAATATTAAATGCAATCCGTTCAAGCAACCCGAAGTACAGAGTAATCTAATAATCGAAAGACATTAACCATCGTTTAAATGAGGCTAAGGCCCGATTTTGTTGTGATTTCAATCCTATAACTTGAGCAACTATATATGAAAATGGTTGAACAAGTGATAAAAGAAATGTTAGATAAAGAGCTCGGCCTTATCAAAGATATGTTGTATTTTATATAATTAAGTTCTTATCTACAGTGCTTTCTGGATGCCTTACATAGGAGTGCGCATCTTCAGTGGTAATCCACCTAGAAAGCATGTTTCACGGGTCGTCTACAGTATTCAACCAACTTGCTAAACCATGCTATAACTCTGAAGATGATGTTACCAACCGCAAATACCGCTAACCAGTTCAACCCTAAGACTATTGTGATTTTAAATGACATGATCAATTTGTTGATAGTGATAAAAACATGGCAAATAGTTGATGAGATTCACCGTTTATAAAGAGTAAGAAAGTTTTTTATGGAGAGTGCACAAATTCAAGATACATTCATGGCTTGATCCACGAACCGTGCAAAGATATATGATTGCATTGGAAATTTTTATAGAGAAATCATAAAAAGAATATCACGTTGATAATCAAATTACCCTTCAAAGTTATTTACCCGTGCTTTTGCACGGGTTCCCTACTAGTTATTTTTAAAAGTGTTAACAATTAATTGACAACAACGATAGATCTGTATTGCGTTCATAAAAAATGAAAGCATCGAAATCAAAATCCGACAGCCACTGCCAGTGCACAACAACGGGATCTTATAGACGGCGACCTCGCGCACCGCCTACTGCTCTTGAAGCCCTTGTCATCGCCTTCGGCAACCTTCTCTGCCTTCCACCATCCAAACTTGTCATGCTCATCAAGACCTTGGAGGAGATCAATTTCCCCTACCTTTATATAGATGGGCCTCCCACGAAGGTTCTTGGAGTCGAAGACGGGGAGGGGGTTGGATTTAGGGGAGAATGATATTAGGGCATGAGGAGAGGGCATGGTATTAGATTTGAAGGAGAACGAGGAAAGCCTGTGATGGTGACAGTGATGATATTAGGGCAGCAGCAGCAGCGTCTTCTGAACAAGCTCCTCAACAAGTTCCCCATAGATTGTACGTCCTCCGGTGAACTCAAACAAAAAGCAGCATGATGTGGATGATTCTCCCAGTTATTCGAATCCGAATGGGATGGGAGAAGGTCCTTGATATATCAAATCAATCGAGGTTACACGATTGCGAAGAGCAAGAATGATAGTGGAAGTGATCGAAATCAAGATCGCTCGAGTGCATCCAGCAGGTCTAGTGCGTGGGTGTACGAACAAGGCCAAAGCGACATTGTATTCGACCACCGAGAACGTGTTGGTTCCCTCGTTGTCACATAGGAAACACGAGAAAAAAACAGGAGAAGAAGAAGAAGAAACGGAGCAGATGGTTTGCCTTGCATCCCCTTATTCATGAGATTCGAGATAATTGTAAGCTCCTTCTCCATGCTTGGTATCTTGATGATGGGACTATCATCGAAGATACTTTGGAGGTAGTCAAGGTGCTTGACATTATACATCGCAAGGGTCCAGAGAGATGGGGCTTGTGCTGAATATAAAAAAACAGAACTTTTTTGGCCTTTGTGTGATGGACAGAAGATCCGCAAAGGGTTGTTCCCCGTGGATATTGGAAGACCTGAGCTGGGAGTGAGGTTCCTAGGAGGCGCGGTGAGTAGGGACAAGGACTTTGTTGAAGACTTGGCTATAATGAGGGCCACAAAAGCTGTCGACTTAATGCATTTACTCCCTCGATTGGAGGATCCACAAAGTGAGCTTCTTTTATTACGATCTTGTATGGGCACTGCCAAGCTCGTGTTTGGCCTAAGGACATGTCAACCTGCAAACATTGAACGAGCTGCTACATATTTTGACAAAGGGCTTCGCGGAGCTATTGAGGATATTGTGGTTTGTAGAGGCCTTTTCTTTGGCGACCTTCAATGACGGGTGGCATCACTACCCATCAGACTTGGTGGTTTCGGTCTTCATTCAGCTCTTGAGGCTTCCTCGTATGCTTTCGTGGCCTCTAGAGCTCAATCATGGGTGCTCCAAGACCACATTTTACGAGACAGTGGAATACACGGTATGGATTCTGACTTTCTATACGCTGTGGAGAGCCCACGCAGCACACTTCCATCTCTCGATCTTACATGTATTGCTAACAAGGATACCGTCCCCCCCTAAAGCCCAGAATGCTTTGGTGAGTTATCTTTTTAGCAAAGTTGTTGAAGAAATGGAAATTAAGTTTGAAATGGCTGTTAGGCAAAAAGCAAATTTTCGTTGTTTACAGGTTGACCATGCTCAAGACTTCCTCCTTGCTACTCCTACTGAGGGCCTTGGGATGCATATGTCACCTATTGAGTATCTCACCATCCTCAAATATCGTCTTATGATTCCTCTTTTTCCAGCTGATGAGCCTGGCCCAATATGCCACAAATTCTGCTTGGACGCTTTTGGGGAGCATGCAGTTCATTGTCGTGAAATCTCAGGTTTTAAATGTAGACATGATTTTGTAAGGGATGTCCTTTATGATGTACTCAGACATGCTGGAGTTGCTTCAAAGAAAGAAGCACTTGTGAATTTTTTGACGGATCCTCAAGAAGGGAGATCGACACTTAGACCAACAGATGTTTTAATATTTGGATGGGCTGGACGGAAGCATGCTTCTGTTTATCTGACTAGAGTTTCTCTATTGGTGAGTCTGATATGAAGTGATTTTATTGCGGGACACGCTGCACAGAAAGCGGCCTCAACTAAAGTTGCTAAACATGAGAAGGCATGTATTAACAATAAGCATGTATTCATTCCTTTTGGTTTTGACACCTTCGGATTTTTGGCTACTGAAGCAGTACAAATTCTCAAAAGGGTCTAAATAATTATGCACAGCAATGTCATGGTTCCCAGATCTATTGAGGTTGTATTTCGAAGAATTGGATTTGCCATTCAAAAGGGATTGGCGGCGCAGCTTGTTGCCCGTCTCCCATCAATCTCTCTATAATAGTTTTTGTGTTTCTTGATATTATCAAGTAGACTGGGGAGAAAGATGAGCCAATGGCCAAGCAGTTGGACTAAGCATCATTCTGTTAGGGTTGATATATAGGAAGCTCTGGGTTGCACCATGGAAATGGGGCGTGAAGTTCAAAGGGCTGCCATCAGCCATGCCCGGGGATAGGGCTTTGGCTGCCCAAGGAAGAAAAAGATGCAATGTTTTATTATTAAATTAAATAACCTTAATTAAAATATTTAAAATATTCTATAAAGTTAATATTAAAAAGTTTAAAAATAAAAAATTATGGAAAATAAATTTCTATGCATGTAAGGAAGTTTCCTTGAAATCATTTGAGATAAAGAGTTACAAAAGAATTGAAGAGGATATAGGTATAATCACGAGATAAGTAACTTTTCTGATGTTAATTTTTTGATATAACTATGTATTATATAATTTATTATCAAAATAAAAGTAATAAATTAATGAAAGAATTTTATTTTTACATTTTATTAATTAATATCTGGAATCTATGCAACTCTATACAAAGGTGAAATTAACCTAGATTTTTACTTCTTTATTTCTTTGCGTTTTAATTGATTTATATTTGTGTACAAAAACATACGATTGTAAAAGTAGATTAAAATTAAAGCTACATCCAAAGGGGTTACATATAATTCTCAATTATTTCTACAACACTATCATAAAACTATCTTAAGGCAATGATTAATTCAATATTTGTCGGCATGTAATTTGTAATTAAATATATAATAATGAATATTATTGTTCATAAATATTGTATTCGTTGCTATATTCCTTACAACAAATAACATAACAATGGCTATTTGTTGCCCTTTTCTAATAATCATTGTTACTTTTAGCAACAACTAATATAAAATTTATAAATAAGTCAACATAAAAAATATTGTTATATGAACTTCTAACAATGAATGTGGCATTAATTGATAACTAAAAGAACAAAAGACAAATTTGTTATATCTTAAACATCGAAAGACATTGCTATGGATATTCAATTTATTCATTACTTAGCTCACATTTGTTGCAGTGCAAGCTTGAAAACATTTAATTTCTTTTCAAATTTTACATATTTTTATAATTTAGGATATTTTTATGATGAAACTAAAAAGCGAGTAGGTATGAAATAGATTTTACTCCAGATATTAATGTTATAATACAAGCATATTTAGTTCTACAATTTGGATTTTATTAGTAAATGTACAAGTTAGAATTATTTATTTATTAATTTTGTATTTTTACATTAATCTTTTTGGAAAGTGTACCAAATGAATTAAAGCAAAAGAAATAAATTTAAAAAACATACAAAAGATTAAGTTTCGGTCTTATTAATGGAATAATTTTATAATTTGTCCAAAAAGTAGAAACACCACCTTTTAGTTGTAAAATTTGTGTTATTTTAAAAATTAGTTGGTATTGTTACGAAGTTAAGGGTAAGTTTGAGTCATTAGTAGTTTACAGTAATCAAATATAAGCATGGAAGTCGATTCATGATAAAATTCGGGTTTAGTTTAATTTCCATGGTACAAGTATTTTGTATCTTTCATATTATACGACAGAAAAAAAAGATTAGTTGAAAATTATTAAAAGTAAAAAAAATATTAGGAATGTTTAAATGGTATACAATATATATAGGTAATTAGGGGACCAATTAAGATTATTCAGCAACAACATGTCGGATTTGTGATAAATCCGTGATTCATCGTCTTTATTCTTTCATTTTGGATAAAGTCCTTGTATAATACATGTAAATAATCATTAATTCCAACTCATTATCATTCTAACAAATATTAATATTATATAATTAACACTTATTTATCCAAAATAAAATAATTAAGAGAAAAAGAAAATAAAAAGAAAAGAAGGATGGATATAATTATGTACAGACTGATCCTAACCCCAAGACTGGGTCAATATTGACTTGGTGAAAAAAACAAATAAGTAGGGGGAGATAAGGATCCTAATGTATACAAATATAGAAAATCAAGACTATTAACTGTACATAAACACATTTTCCACTTTGTAAATATTTCACCTATTTTATTTATCACTTTGAAAATTCCAAATTAAAATATTTCCTTTATAAAAATTGTTCACAAAAATATATATTATTTTATTAAAAATATCAGAAAAATAATTCATCACAAAAATAAAATATAACGATAGATCGAAGAAAGCTGTAAAAGCTGACTTTAGATGTTCATAACTATTTACAAAAAACTCCAAACAGATCAAACTCACTTTTAAGCTTCGTTTGATACTTATTACTAATTAAAAATATCAAAAAAATATTAGAATGAAATAGGTGAGTTTTGGCATTTGGGCCCTGTTGTACATATGTATTATACGTAGAAACTTTCTGTATTTTTAATCAATTAACCGTAAATCCGATTAACTTAATTTCTTTTTGAGATTTTTACACCCATAATCCTGAGTAATTTTGCAATAACATTCATAACCCTGCAAATCGTGAATTACATGAGAAACCCTGATAATGTTTAACTCTTACATTACATAACCTCATGTCATGTTCTGTTTGGAATGCCCGTTATGTTTGACGGTTTCCGTTAAAAAAATACAAAACTACCCTTACTATCCATTCTTATTTGCAAAACATGCCACCGTCACTTCCCTCTCCCCTGAACCAACGCCCCTCTTCCCCTGCCGAGCATCACCTCTGCCTTCCAAGCATCTGAGCGCCCCGCCGCCAAGCTCATCCCCTTCGATTCCTCCGTCGACCCATGCCTTTGAGCTCCATCCCCTTCGAAACCCACCCCCCTGGGCGAGCAAGGTCGCTCCTCTGCTTGGAGGCTAAACTCCCCCACCCCCCATCGACAGACATGCAACTCCCCCCCCCCCCCTCGCGGTCGATCACCCCGTCTAAAGCCCCCCCGCCCCCGCGGTCGATCCCGACCTGCATCCCCCCACACCCACCCGCCCAACCTCCAAACCCATCCCGTGCTTGAAGACATACCTACAACGCCCCCCTGCGGTCGATCCCTGACCCCCCACCTCCCCCGCGGCTGATCGTCCCGTCCGAAGAACACTCTCTGGAGAACCTCTCCCCGCAGTCGATTGCCCATCCGAAGAACATCCCCCCTCCCCCCGAGTGGAGACCTGCTACGCGGTCGATCGTCCCATCCGAAGAAAACCCTCCGGAGAACCTCCCCCCTGTAGTCAATCACCCCATCTGAGGAACATCCAGCCTCACCCCACGCACGGCAACCGATCGAAGCCTCCCCCAGTCATGATGCTTTCCACCGTTCCTCTGCATTCGCCTGTAGGCCTGCCGCAACCCTCCACCGTTATTGAAGCCTGCCACCGTAGTTCCGCATGCAACATTCCCACTCATGACCTGCTCTTGACTATCTCTCTTCCTCGACCAACTCGAGAGAAAGACAAGATACTTATTTTTATATTTAGATTAAATTTCAGTCGTTGGATCGTTGATTAGTTAGATTAACTCAATTATCTGGTTGAGTTAACGAAGTAAAGTAACGGAAGGTTATAGGTGTAAGACGGCACACTTATTCAGGGTCCTCAGCGTAATTCGCGATTATGCAGGGTTATGAATGTTATTGCGAAATTACTCAGGGTTATGGGTGTAAAAATCCCTTTCTTTTTTAAAATTCTTCTAAAAATATATATACGAATATAAAAATATAACTTAAGTCAAAATGCCAATAAACCTGAAGCCACGGAGTCCCTACCTAAATTTTCCGAACCTCGTAACTCGATCATACAGACTACGAATTGGGCAAATTCAGTTTTAAAATTTGTTTTATTCAATTATCTACAAAATGATCCTAATTTCGCTAAAATCGGAGTTAGTATGCAAAATGTGGGTTTCAGGACCGTACTGGTATAATGTATAGTGTACCATAATTTTTTATTATTTAATATATTATTACTCCATTCTTAAATTAAAATATTAATTAATTAATTAATTTACTCATTTATTTATTATTTAATTATATACTTAATAAACATTTATTAAATTAATACCTTAACTAAGTACGTAATTATTTGGTTAACTCTATCTTAGTTAATCTAATTAATTATTTAATTATATATTTATTATTTAATTAATTATTTATTTTAATTAATTTATTAATTAATAAATTGTTTGTTTTTTATTGTTCTTGCTCCTTTTTTTCTCTTCTTCCCCGCACGTCTCCTTCTTCCTCACACCCTCCTGCACACGCCACCTCTTCTCCTCCCTTCCTTCTCCGGTGCCCAACCGTCCAACCTCCACCGGACCCGCCACCGGTAACCTTACTCCGCTTCCTTAGCCCCCAAGTTTCCCTTCTTATATATAGGTCCAACCCATCTCCTGTCGACGACATCCACCATTTTCAAGCTTTCCCTGTGAGCTCTGATCAGATAGAGGGATGTGACACTTCCCACCCCACGTCCGTCGAGCGAGGAGAGAGTCAGGATTTGGAGTGATCTTCGTCGGCGTGGAATTCCGCTCCGCTGCGCGAGTAGCCTCCCGTTACCGCCGCGGTTGAGGCAATGACCATCAAAGCTCCATCGAGCTTCGATCTCCCAGGCGACACCCCTGCATCAACAAACTCTTGCATCCTTTCCTGGTTAATTCTATCTCATATCATCCTCTTCTTCCATTTATCACTTCTTCTTCTCTTCTGATCGTTCCTCTATTTCTTCTTCATACACTGTTTGAAATCCATCGAGAACCCTCACGATCCATCAACCCCATCAAATCCCTTCATGTTGTTCTATCTTTTCATCTCTGATCACCTCCGGCCACACACGTTCTATCACCATCGAAAACTCTGACCACCTCTGATCTTCCCATTATCATTGTTGTTCTATCACCAATACGTCTCCCCTTGATGAATGTCATCTGGTTATGGGAGAGGTGATGTGGGAGGATGGTAGTGAGTTTTGCATATAACAGCTTGGCAATGATCTTGTAAATAACATTGCAACATGAGATAAGTCTGAAGTCGCCATTCCCCGCCGGTGAAGGGACTTCAGGGACAAGTGTAATGAAAGTGTGGTTTACTTGTCTAAGCATAGACCCACCAGTGTGAACAAAGCACATGGCAGAGAGGATTTCTCCTTTCACAAGGGACCAATGACGCTTTAAGAAACCCGCATTAAAGACGTCAGGTCCTGGGATTTGTTAGAGTTGATAGATTATAGGGCACTCTACACCTCCTCTTCGTTAAAAGGCCCTTCAAGCCATAGTTTAGCTTCTGAGAAGAGAAGCTTCTTGAGGGCCGGTGTAATATGTGTTCCATCCGAACAGGTCGGGGCTGAAAGTAAGGATTCAAAGTAAGAGGCTGCTTGGGAAGCAATTTGCGGTTGGTCTTCCACGAGTGACCTCTCTTCGTCAATAAGACATGGAATTCTGTTTCTTACCTCCCTAATTTTAGTAGAGAGGTGGAAGAACTTGGTAGATCGGTCACCCAATTTGAGCCAAGACACACGGCTCCGCTGCTTCCAAGCAGACTCTTGATCAGCCTCCAGCCCAACTAGGTATGCTTTCAAGTCATGCTCAAGTTGAGCGAGAGTATGGTCTCTGGGAGAGGCCCCTAATGCCTCATTTACGTTAACCAAAGCAACCGACGCACTCTTGATATCGGCATCCACTCTACCATTGGAAGCAGCTCAGGCCTTAAGGCCCTTCTTAACAGAACCTAATTTTTTCGCTAGGATGTATAGAGGGTTACCCCTAACAGGGGCACCCCAAGCCGCTTCTACCAAGGCGGTATAGCCTTCTCTTCTAGACCGTCAAAAAAATTTGTCGAGCCTTAAACCCGTTCACATAAACTTGTTATCTTACATCAACAAAGTTATTTACAACGGCACATGATAATATGAAATATTATCACGACTTCAACTAAAGTGACATTATCTATGTCTGAGAATTAAGGTGCTTGTACTCTGATAAACCTGATCAATAGTCAACACCATATTTATTATTTTAAGGAAGGGTATACCCTTTATATAAACGAATTCAATTGGTTACAGTAAATACTAATTTAAGAAAGACTATATAAAACTCATACTTAACCACCTGCACATTCTCTATGCGTACACTACAAGGAAAATAAATTGTATTCACAAAATTATGTCCATAGATATAGAGCTTGTGGCTACAGAATTGGGCTTTGTCCATAATACTTTGTGGCATATAACCATAGCCACAAGTCTCATCGCGAGAGTTGTCTAAGCACTATTATGCCGTGGCCACTACAAGTAACCACAAAAATTGTCGTGGCTAATGTTCTAGCATGAATGCCCTCCTTACATCTTTGAAAATTTTGACCACGGAATTGTAGCTACGAAAAACTAGTGACCACGTAATTATCGTCACCACAAGTTTTTGTAACCACAATATATGACCACAACTTATTTTTCTTGTAGTGTTATTTTTAACGAATATCATGATGTAGATTACGGGAGAAAATGTTGTTGAGATGATGCTATGGAAAAACTTCTTTAACAATTAAAAGTACTTGAAAGAACATGGTATTAAATAAAATAAGATGTAATGGCAAGGGATTTAAGAAGTACGGATCTAATGGTTGTCCCCCCGATAAAACTATGTCAAATAGTTAATAAGATGTATCTATCTCATATCCCAAATCCATGTAGGCGATATTATTCTCATAAAATTTTTCTCCTCCTCTTCCCCGGTGGAGTGAACCTCAGGTTAGAGAAGGTCAGAAACCAGTAATATATATAACCCCCCAGGGTTAGATAACAATAAAGGATTTCACTCTCTTGACACCTTGACCTATATATCTATCGCGTCGCGTTTGCTTTTAGCGCCTTATAGCTTTCCTCGTCGGCAGTTGTCTGAGATCATGCGCATTTTCCATTTCCCCCCTTGCCTTGGCTTTCCCCATCTGATCCCCGAAGACTGACAACCAATCGATAGAGAGGGGTCCGTTTCGCCGCTCTGCTTTCTCTTACTCACAGGCTTTTGTCTAGCTGGGGCGGAGCCGTAGTTGTAGAAGGAGATGGGAAGAATCTATAGTTTTCGGATGGCTCGGGCACCATACGTATACTACATAATCTAACAGAGGGTTGGAGTGAACATTGGATAATCCCCACCACACTTTACCAATTGATTTTCAAGTGCTTAAGAACAGTATCAATTTGTGTTGCAGGAAATAACAAATAGCCATGTAAATGGTAACGGGGCGACAAAATTACCAACAACAAGAAGGCGATCCGGGGGAGAATCATAGTCAACATAACGCTCCAAAATCGAAAATCTCATATTCACAAGATATGCAAAAATAAAGGGGAGAAATTCGAGGATCTCTTACATTAATGCGGTATGATAGCAACCATAATTTCACAATTTTTCTAATGTGTAGTTTCACAAAAATATTCATAAGTATCACGTCCGAAATCGGATTCACGCATTCTTGAACTCCTTGGAAAGCCTACGACGAGTCAAATCTTTTGAGTATAATATTGAATACTTGATATTGTTACGGGGAGCCTAAAAATTAGAGTTGTTACATCGTAACAACCATAAAAAAGTTCGTCCCCGAGACTCGAGAGGAACAATGTGTAACACAACAACTTTAAAAAGGTCGAACCCCGTTCTAGATGATAATAACACACTTAAAATTAAAGGGGAAAAAACCAGATGTTAGAAATTACCTTAAAAAGATGTGGATAGTCGTGCTCCATGTCTGCCTCAATCTCCCAAGTAGCCTTATCAGAATTCTGTCGGTGCCAATGGACTTTCACTAAGTGTATCTTTTTATGACTCAATCGCTTTACCGAACGATTGATACTTCGTGTTGGCTCCTCTGGGTAACTCAAGTATGTGCTTACTTAAAGATCATCGTAACTAATCACATACGATGGATCATGCACATACTTCCTCATGTTAGAGAGATGAAAAATGTCGTGCATACTAACAAGGTGGGGGGAATTGCAAACCTATATGCAACTCTAATAATCCTCTCATGAATCTCGAAAGGTCCGACAAATCACGGTGCCAACTTCCTCTTCACTACAAACCGTTAACAGCCCTTCATGGGAAACTCTCAAGAAGAAAAATTCCGCAACCTCAAAGCTAAGATCGTTACACCATCTATCTTTGTAGCTCTTTTGCCTACTCTGTGTAGTATGCAATTTCTCTCGAGCGATCTTAACTGCCTTAGCAATTTCCTCCAAGTACCCTACGTTATGTAAAAGGTTATGTCCAGTATTCTACTAGCTCGGAGGTGTAGAACATCACCCCCCATACAATGCTTCAAAAGGGTTATGCCTATGCCTATGCTAGCATGATAACTATTATTGTACACAAACTCTGCTAATGGCAAATGATCCTTCCATGACCTTTTCCAATCTAGCAAACATGCTTGAAGAAGATCCTCTAGCGTATGAATCATCCTCCCGGACTGTCCAACAATCTGAGGATGGTAAACAGAACTAAGACATAATTACACTTTCAAAAAATTCATAAATTCTCTAAAGTAATGAGATGTGAACCTCGGATCACGGTCAGGTACAATCTGCTTTAAAAAACCATGGTCTGACAATCTCCTTAATAAAGATCATTGCAAGCTGTATGAGAGTGCATGCCATACTCACAGGTATGAAATGTGTTGACTTAATAAGATTGTTAACCACAGATCATATGGCATCATGCCTACTAGTGTCCTGAGGAAATCCCATCACAAAGTCTACATATATACCCTCCCACTTGTAATAGGAAGTATTTCAAAAGTTAAGGTGGCCTCTTACGCTTAGCATCAATCTATTGATACATCATACATTTTTCCACAAACTTGGCCACAACCCTTCTCATTTTCTTCCACCAAAAGTTCTTTCTCATATCCTCATACATTTTAGTAACGCTAGGATGTATCGACAAATGTGAAATGTGTGCCCCATGCATGATCTCTTTCCTCAATTGTACATATGTTGGAACACACAGTCTATTCCCATTTCCCAACACACCATCCTGACTAAAAAGCCTACTAAAGTCCCCACAAGATCCTTCTCCGCGTGCCTCTGCATACTCCAGTATGTGTGTTTCCCTTCGATGATTCGTTCAACTAACTATAGTCGAGAAGGGGATGGAACTATGACTCTTTCTTAACTACTCTGGAAGGGATGCCGATCATTGAAAGCTGCAACAATATCCCATGCTTTGATCTGAGTATGGGATTCACTCAAATGGGGCCTATGACTGAGTGCATCGGCCACGACATTCGCCTTACTGTGATGTTTTGAGATGCTGCACCCGTAATCCTTTAGAAGCTCCTATCCTTTGCCCCATATTGAGTTCCTTTTGATAAAAAAAAAGATGCTAGAGAATATTATGATCTGTTAAGTTTGCAAAAGCCACCTCATAAAGATAGTGTCTCCACATTTTAAGAGAAAAGACAACTGTTGCCAATTCTATATCATGGGCCGAGTAATTTTTATCATACGCCTTCAATTGCCAAGATCCATATACAATGTCCTTACAATATCCCATCAAAATATCATCTAGTCTCTTCTTTGATGCATTAGTCTAAACCATGAATCTGTGAGTGCTCGATGGAATCACCAAGATGAGAGACATAGTAAGCATCTCCTTCAGTGTCTGGGACATTTTCTCACACTTTTATGTACAAGTATATGGTGTCCCTTTCTGGGTCAGCATGGTGAGAAGAAGGGCAATTCGCAATAATCCTTTCACGAATCGTTTGTATTATTCCGTTAGACCAAGAAAACTACGAACCTCAAGCACAATCTTCGATTGTTTCCAACTAAGAATCGCTTCAATCTTTGCAGATTAATGAGTCGCGAAAGCCCTACATTGATTTGTGAGAATTAAATGTTTGAAATATATGATGTGTATCATTTCATTATCGGCGGGTAATCGGAATCAATCAAGAAATAACCACAATTAATTTATTCAATTTTAATCGGAGTGGTTTTATTTTTATTTTACTTGAGCAAGTCCTAAGATCGAACTCAAGGAGGCAAAGGAACAACCTAGAATAATATCTATCAAAGTTCATGCACAATTTTCAAGGCGGTATTTTTGTGTATATTTTATGCAATTTTTGGATGCAAATGCAAATGTGGTCAACTGTAGGAACTAAAATGCAATTCAATCAAACAATGTCCAAAAATTATGAAACTTAGCCGAGATGTGAATGATGATGAATAAATGCACTGTATTTTTTTTGGAATTTTCGGATGTAAGATGGATATTTAATGAATTTATGAATGTAAACAATGAGATTTTTAATAATTAATTATAATAAATAATAAATCTAATTATTTTCAGGAAATAAAATTATTAAGATATATCACTAGGTGAACTATCTTAGAAAAATCCTAAACCCTAAAACTATTAAACCTAATATCTATTAAAAATTAATTAATGAAATGCATAAAATGATTTTTATCGAGAAAAATATGAATGAAAATGCAATTCTTTTTGGATACGATGTAAAATACAACTAAATCTATCATCTATAAATTTTTGAAAATTTTTAGAGCTATGGTTATTTATCTATGAATTTCTAAGCTCGAGGTGGGTAAAATATGCAAGATTCCATAAGAATATTAACAGTTAATTGACCACTTTCTTAAAATTGTAAATCATTTGCCACAATGTAAGGAATTAATTGATAAACAGAATGTCAATTTTTGATAAATAAAAAGATGATAATAGGGGTTCAAATCACAAATAGAAGAGAGGGTTATGTTCGCAATATTACAATAATTAAATAATTGAGAAAATGCAATAGAAGGACTAACATGTAAATACCTAAACCCTTAAGGGGTATAGTGCAAAATTCCCAAGGGGAACGTCTATAAGACGTGCCCTTGGAGGCAGGGGCTCTCTTTGTGAATGGAGGATCTTCAGGGGTGTAATTGCATCTCGTGGCTGCTTGATGAATACCCATTCATCACTCTTTATTCTTCTATTTTAGCTACAAAAACCCTTTGCAAATACATGTAGATATGTGTAAATACAAATAAATACCAAAAGCATGCATTGTGTAAAAACCTATAATTAGCATGTTTTTGTGCACAAAATAAAAGAACAAAGAGCAAAAAGAAAAAGAGGGAAATATTTAGAATAAATATTGAGCAACCTAACCCAAGGGAGGGCTCAGCATGGGCCTGACCGCATAAAAGCCAAAGTAGAGGGAGATAGGAGCCCATATGTATATATTTGTAAATAAATAAAACTTTATATTTTCCTCACCCAAAAAGATGTTTTTCCATATTGTGTGTATATTTAGAAAATATCAAAAACAAAATAAAAAGATGAAAATCAAAAAGTCAAAAATACCCTTCCTTCACCATGTGCATAAACCACACCTTTGTATTTATTTAACCTTGTAAATAAATTCAATTATTTTCTAAACTTTTTGTAAATATTCTATGTTACATTTTGTAAATAAAATAAATAACAAGAAATAAAACAAAAATCAAATAAAAATTACAAAAATTGAAAATACAAAAATACATTGTATAAATACCATGTAGATAAATGTATTCAATTATTTATTTCACCCTTGTATATAAGTGATAAAAATAAAATAAAAATATTCTTTTATTCCTCATTTCATGTTGTAAATAAATAAAATACAAAATGAGCATAAAGATACCTAAAAATAACAAATAAAAAATCAAAAATAAAAATCCATGTAGTGTACATATACCTATATATAGAGCTACCATATTTTTATTTCCAAAAATTAATTAAAAATCACCAAAAAATAGAAAAAAATAAAAGAAAAATATTTCATGTTTTAAGTTTTCTTTAATTCGACCTATTTCTGCCTTAAAATAAATGAACAAAATTCGGGCACACGTGGCCGCTCCTGATTGGTCCACGGGGGAATGTTGACCCCGGTCAACTCCCCCGCGACCTCCTTCCTTTTCTGGGATACGTTCGCCACCCCGCCTTCTCCGATTTATCCACGCGCATCCAGGCTGTCTCCCACGCATCCCCCGCGCCCGGATTCTTCGCCGTTCATCCCTCTCCCTCGCCGGATCCTTCGCCATCAAATCCAAGCTTTCCATCACTGTCGCACCTCAACCCTAAACGCCCCTGTCACTCTATATAACCATCACCTCCGCCGCCTCCGCGCCGCATCTTTGGCCCTTCTCCTCCTCCCCAGTGACCTCCATTGGCTTCGCGAGAGTGACAGCAAGCGTCAGCCCTTGTTGCAGTGAGGTGAGGAAGCGATACCATCGATCCGGCGATTCTCGCCGTCCTTGCTCCGCCGCCGGCGTTGAGCATCGAGCTTCAGGCCTTGACGCCCTTCGAAGCTACGACCAGGAGCAAGAGCAGCTCCAGCACAGTCTCCAGCATCCATCAGGTATCCGATTAGATCTCCCATTTAGCGTAATTTCCGATTTCGCCCAATTCACATCTCCGACGTACATCTCCGATTCCGACCACTTCGCGTAACATCTCGATCCTCCGACCCGACCATCATCTCCGTCGTACCTTCACGCACCTTCTACGCACTTCCACTCAACCCAGATCGCACAGGATCTGGGAGTCGAGCTCCACCGCCTCCGCCTCGCCGGAGCTCTTCCGTCCCACCGCACCGTTCACCTTCACGCCACCTAACCGGGTCGAGGCACTTTGCCCTCGACCCGCGAAGCTTCTTGACCACTTTGCAGGTCCAAAGGGGCGCGTCTGAGGCCCCCCAACTTTAGCCAGGAGCTTCGAGCCACTAGGCCTCGCCGGAGCCCCTCCTGGGCTCGGTTGGGCCCTTGGCCACCACCAGCAGCTGCGGGACAATCCACCGGATCTTCTCCGACCTTCAGGCGCAGCTGAGGAGGACCGGAGTTCACGCAGGACGTCGGCGAACTTCGCCGGTGTCGAGTTCTTCCTCCACCTTCCAGAGCCGTCCGGTGAAGACCTCGCTCCAGTTCTAATCCCCGCCGTCGATCTGTAGAGGAGCAGCAGCCGTTGATCCATCTGAGGATCTCATCTGGGTCGTTGAGCAGCGAGGTTAAGCCACGACGTCTCTCAGCCGTCCGATTATACACGTGGCTGCACCTCGACCATCCGATCTGAGCTTGGTTTCTTTCGAAGAGCCACGCTGCATCACCACCGTCCGATCACCCACGTGGACGCACACCAGCCGTCGGATCAGGCCAGCGCTTTCAGAGTTAAAGGCGCGTTTGTTCTCCACCGTCCGATCATCCACGCGTCACACATCAGGCCGTCGCTATTAATAAAAGGGGTAAATTTCTCCGAGACCCCTCTGTTTGTTTTATTTCTTTTTAGTCCTGTAAATTTCAAGTCAAGTTGTTTATTTTCTGGGATATTTGCATAGAGACCCTCGCGCTTAATTTTATTTGCATTTATACCCCTGCCAGTAGAGACCCACGTGCTTCGTCACGTGTTTTGTTGGGATATTTGCATAGAACCCCTTGTAGTTCTGGATGTTACTCATTGAATGAAATATTTTGTTTATTTGCATATATACCCCTGTGAGCATTGATTTTGCACATGTGCGAATTATTTTGGGTTATTTGCATATAAGTCCCTGGACTTTTGGTACTTGTTACCAATAAGCCCTCGGAACTTATTTTTATTACCATTTGGTCCCTGTGTGCCCCAGACACGTGCTTGGCACGTGACTTCTTGGGTATTTTGCACCAGGACCCCAGAACTTTTGGGTATTTGCACATAGGTCCCTGTGCACAGTGCCCCACCTTTATTTTTGAATAAAATATCAAACGACCTCCAAATCCAATGAGATTTTGACACATGGCTCCTGCCATGGTGTAGGAATTTCTATGATTTTTGGGGACATTTTGGATTTCATTTATTATTTTTAAAATTCAAAAACCCCTATTTTTGCTACTGTTTGACTTTAAAAATACCAAAAAAATATAAAAACTCCACCAAAAATTCTAAAAAAATTAGGTATTGTTTCTTGCTTGTTGATTGATTTTCTAGCCAATTTTGGCTATTGTTCATCACTTAAAAACCCTAAAAATTAAAAAACCCCTAAAAACCCATAAAAATTGTAATAAATAAATTAAAAATCCAAAAACAATAATTAGGGTGCCTAAATTTTCCTTATTCTTTCTAGATTATAGGAAAATTACCTTTAGGGCTTTTTGAGATCCAAAATTATTTTATTTTTGGGTCTTAAGCCTTGCTGGACAGTACCCTTTGTTCTTTGCATTGTTTGATTTTTAATAAATAATTTACTCATTAGAAAAATCCCAAAAATTCACCAAAAACAGTAAAAAACATTTAAAACATAAAAACCAATTTTCTGGAATTTTTGCATTATTTTTGGAGTGTTGTATAAATTGTTGAAGTCCCCTTGTACTTGCTTTCTTTCATTTTCTCATCTTTTAAAAATCTAAAAAAAATATAAAAACAAATAAAAACCATAAAAAAAAAAGATTCTTTTGGATTCTTGACTACATCGTAGGCCGCAAGGCCAATCTGTGCTCCTTGTGTTCGACCCTGGGAGCTATACCAGGTTAATCCTATAGCTAGACCGCTCTATATTGTGTTTTGATTGATTGATCTCTTTGAGTGGTTCATTTTTCTTGATATTCTCCGTTTTTGTGATTGAGGTCGCAACGACCATTTTCCGACCTTTACCTCTCGCGCATCATCGGGCTATCAGAATGGCGCCGTTGCCGGGGAGCACGGCTTTGTAGTCAGTTTTCATTCTTCCATTTTTATCTCTCTAGATTATAACTGTTTTCTGACACTCTCTCTTTCTAATTTTTTGTGCGAGGTACTGCTTGGAACTTGGAGTACATTTTTTGAGGACCCGCACGGGAAGAAAAGCAGGAGGAAGAGAGAGAGAGAAGAAATTTTTATTTTAGAGAGAGAGAGAGAACATTATTTGTTGTAATAACTTAGGACTTGGACTTTGAACTGAGGACATTTGTACTTAGCGGGTCTGTTTCGCCGAGCACCGGTGTGCTCGGGGGACCCATTTGGATTTTCGCGGCTTTTATCGTGGTTTTATAGCTAGCTGCCTTTTCCGGTGTTTACGCGGTTTCTCTCGAGCCCCTAGACATAGGAATTTTGATTGATTGTGACGTAAATTTTAAGGCCCAACACTTAATAGAATATCTGTTCCCATAGAACGTAATTGGACCTTAATAAAATTCACTGAAAAAGTTAGTTTAATTGGATTTGAGCCCACGTGCCGTGAGGAGTCACATACAGCGCTGGCAGGACCCGTTGTGGCGGGCACCGAGTGACTCCCAAGATCGGACTCCGGACTCGATTCGGTTAGCTAACTATTGTTCTTCACGATCAATAGAAGTTGCTCATCTAGGACTCGGTTTTTCCCGCTGCACCATTTAGGTAGTTTTATTCTGTCTTTAAATTCTGCGCGGATCACTTGCATGTAGAGTGCTGGAGACAAGGTACGCATTTCTTTCTCTGCATGCATCATTGATTTCTTCGCGCATTGGCTTTTTCGTCTTCTCCCTCTGTTTTTGACTTAATCATCAAGAGAATCGGAAAAACCGTTAGGCCGCTTGTATTTATTTTGAAAAAAATTAAAAAGAAAAACAATAAAAATTGGGACTGGATAACACTATTGACCCTAAAAGACACTCACATTAAAAATTTGTCTTGGGGAGAGCAACCCCCTCATTGTTTGGTTTGATTGTGCGAGAGAGTGACCCGAACACTAGGTAAAGCCCTCCGGTGCTCATCTCAACTGATTACCGACTCTTCTGTGCGGGACAGTCGGTTGAGAGAGTATTGGGTATCCCAGCAGGTCACGTAATCGCTCTGATATCTTGTGTGTTCACCAAATAAAATTGACAAGATAAATTGACCGAGCTTTCACGGTCTTCAGATTGTGTTGAGTTGGTGAACAAGGGGTTTGCTTTGTGATCATATTTTCTCCAGATCCCATCCGCCCAACTCGCCAAGATCAAGATGATGGGTAGACGATCTCTTAGGCAGCCTCTGGCTGCACCGCTTTCAGGCACGTCTACTCCATCATCTAGGTTGGCCCGTGAGAGTCGAGACCAGCTCTCCGGACCCGAGTTCGATTCCACCCTGTTCCCTCTCGATCCCCTTTCTTCTGCTACTGAGAGACATGAGCCCGAGGAAAGACGAATTAATTTGACAGAACCTGAGTTAGGCTCATCTGATTTTGCAGACGTCCCTATGGCTGGAGCCGGCAGTTCAGACGATCGCCAGCCCGAACATTTTGTCTTAGACCAGGGGGCGATTAACTCCACCCTGATCGCGTCATTAGAGACAGTTCAGCAACAGTTACGCGATCAGGGGACATTCATGATAGAGATGAGGAGGGAGTTGGAGAGACTCCGAAGAGAGCGAGAAGAGCCGAGCGAGCCTGAGGACATCCCTGACGCTGATGCAGAGGCAGCAGCCGCAGCAGCAGCTGCCGCAGCAGAGGCAGCCGCCGCCGCAGCAAGACCGATGCGGGAGCTTCACAACCCCGAATCTACACTGATGCACCAGTGGGTGGTGATACCTGCTATCGTGGGGGATTTCAAGTTCCCTCCGAACACCCTGCAGATGCTTCCTCATTTTCACGGACTCGCCACTGAGGAACCCCACCTCCATCTCCAGGAGTTTCTGATGATCTGCAGCACTGTCCACGACCGTCGTGTGGACCAAGATACGATTCGAATGATGGCCTTCCCTTTCTCACTGGCAGATAGAGCAGCCGCCTGGCTGAAACATCTAGGGAAGTTTGTCTACACCTGGGAGCAACTCCGCACCGAGTACTTGAACAAGTACTATCCACTCGGGCGGACGAATGCAGCAAGGGCCCTGATCAACAACTTCTCCATGCTCCCTAACGAGCAATTTCACGAGGCATGGGAGAGGTTCAGAGAGCTTCTGGATAGATGCCCACACCACGACATTTCGAAGCCGAACCTAGTTCAGAGCTTCTTTAGTGGGATGACGCCAGAGCTTCAGGGTCTGGTGAATGCTTCTTGCGGCGGGTCCTACTTTGCCAAGGACCACAACCAAGTCTGGGCCATCTACGAGGAGATGGCAGAAAATTACATGGTGATGTCCCAGACTCGGTTGTACACACAGAGATCTCAGCAGCCGCCAGGACCCGTGCAGTATCAGCGGATAGCACGGGTTGATGCAGGTCCATCCAGTTCGTCCACAGTTGCAGCCGCACAGGCCGAGTCGGCCGCTGCGGACATGGGGATTATCAGCGAGAAGTTGGACCGCATGGAAATCATAGAGAAGAAGCAGTGCCAGGGCATAACTCAGATGGAAGAAATGGCACAAACTCTGAGCGACATGAAGACCCAGCTCTTGTGTCTTCAGGAGGCACAGACGGCTCCTCAGCCCCGTCTTCTGTCGCGAGGCGATTCCGGCGGCAGCCGCAGCTCGTCCCAGCGCTCCAGCTCCTTGCAGCAGCCTAGACAAGTTCACCTTGTACAGGCGGAGCCGTACCAGCAGCAGCAGCCCTCTTACCAGTCACCACCATCTCCAGACTTACAGATGGTGGTATATCAGCCGGATCAGCCTCTGGATGTACTCCCACCAGCCCCTTACGATGCGGAACCGTTGATGGATGTCAACGGGATTTGGTATGACCGTCCTCAGCCTGGAATCCGACGAGACCATCCCGGATTCAGGTGGGGGAATGGGGGCAACCAACCCCAGCAGCCAGCCGGTCAGGGAGGGCAGTACTCCCAGCAGAGAGATCACCAGCAGCTCCCAGCATACCAACCACACCAGCCATCATCCTTCGTATCTCGTCCCTATCAGCAGCAGGGACAGAGTTGGAGACGTGAGCAGCAGGCTCACCAGCAGCAGCATCCATCCTCTTACCCCTCTCAGCCACAGCAGCACCAGGTCCAGCAGCCTCATTACCAGAGAGGCAACCCGTCGGGCTCCCATGAGAGCCCCGCCATGGATGATCTAGCCCGCCTCTTCACAGAGCAGCAGGCTACATTTAGACGGGAGATGGATGAGTTCCGCCAGGAGATGCGGGACCTGATGAGAGGGAAGGCCGCCATCCCAGCACAGATCGAGCCTAATCCGAATAACTTAAAGAGGAAATCTGAGCAGGTAGTTCACACTAAGCCTACCACTTCTAGTGACTCATTTGATGTTATCTCGTCGGATCTATTTGATGCTGATTTTGTCACACTTAGGAGCGGTAGAAGACCAGCAGGCGGCGCCTCATCTGAGCGACAACACGAGGATCCATCTAGAGCGCCAGATGAGGAAGAGGAGAGCGGTACTGAAGCCGCACATCCTGATGGAGGTGGTACTGACGCCACCAGCAGAGCCGAGCCAGCCCGCGGAACTGAGGCCGCAAGACGTCTAGTTGTAGAGCCAGCTAGAGGTGGTACTGATGCCACCAACATTTATTCTGATAGAAATGTTGTCTTTCCTCGCATGAATGTATCTCGGAACTCTGATTTGAATAAAGGAAAAGGTTTAGTTTCTTCTGATCCCACTGTGATGAATGATGTTTGTGAGGATCCAGTCATCGAATCAACTAGACCCATTCCTAGTCCTTCATCTGAGAAGGACCCTGTGATTCCCTTTCCTAGAGCCCTTGAGTTGGGGAAGGGGAAGAAAAAAGAAAAAGACCCAAAAAAGAGAGAGCAGGAGGGGTTCAGCCAGGGCATGATAGACCGATTTCACATTCAGCTGACCCTCAATGAGGCTTTGCAGCACATTCCTCTTCTTCAGCGATCCCTCAGAGATAGGACCACAGTCAGAAGGAAGAAGAGGAGCAAGACCGCAGAAATTCATGTGCTAACAAAAGCTACGTGTTACGCGATCCAGAACCATCTGCCGACTAAGAGGCCAGATCTAGGGGCCCCGTATGTCAGATGTCAGATTAGTGAGCAGGGGTTCGACCGCACTCTATTAGATAGCGGATCGTCGATCAACCTTCTTCCGGCAGCCCTTCTCGACCACTTAGAGTTGGGCACTCTTAGACAGAGCAGGACATACCTTCAGTTTGCTGATCGGTCTGTCAAGAGGCCAAAGGGGTTGTTGCGAGACGTTGTCGTCACGATTCAGGGTTTGCAATTCCCCGTGGACTTCGTAGTGCTGGACATGGAGACCCCTGACTCGTTGACCGATTCCCCCATCATCCTCGGTCGCCCGTTCTTGGCCACAGCCAAGGCTGTGACTGACCATGACAGCGGGAAGGTGTACTTTCGCGTCCAGGGCGAGAGTATACAAATAGAGACGGTTAAGGACCACAGAGCCAGATCCAGACCCAGCTCACATGGCAGTACAGATTCAGAGCAGCTGACAGACGCAGAGCCAGACATCCACCAGGACTGTGATTTTGTGATCACAGATGATGAGGCAGCTTGGGCAGACCTTGAGTCACAGACTACCCTCTCACTTTCAGATACAGCTGATGCAGAGATGATAGCAGAGGATAGTCTGGAGAGCACAATCCTGGTTCAGGATACCATTGAGTCAGCAGAGTCGGACCTTGATCGCAACACAATCTCCAGTGATGGTGGTACTGAGGCCACCCTGCTCTATGGTGGTACTGATGCCACCTTGTTCTCCGGTGGTACTGATGCCACCGAGTCTGATATAGATCCCTCGGATTCAGAATCTGATTGGGCAGATTGTGATGATCAGATGCCAGATCTGGATCCACCTGAGCCTATAGATGAGGAGGAGGTAGAGGCAGAGCAGAACAGAGACAATGCAGAGGACCCGCCTTCTCCAGATCCAGTTTGTGAGAGTTCTTTATCATTTTCCCAGGCAAGTTTGGCAGAATTGTCCGCATACACACATCTTCTTCAGAAGCCAGATTTGCCAGCACCTAGCTGTCCAGAACTAAAGCCGCTCCCTACTTCGCTGAAGTATCGATTCCTTGCGGGAGAGTCTGAGATGTACCCAGTCATCATCTCTGCCGATCTGACTGGAGAACAAGAATCCCGTCTGATGGAGGTTCTTGAAAAGAACCGCAAGGCAATTGGATGGAGCGTAGCAGATCTCCATGGGATCAGTCCCTCATTGTGCTCCCACCATATCTATCTCGAGGAAGGGGCGAAGCCGTCGCGTGAGTTCCAGCGGCGACTGAACCCCAACCTAAGAGATGTTGTCATGAAGGAAATATCAAAATGGTGGAGTGCAGATTTTATTTATCCCATTTCCGACTCCAAGTGGGTTAGCCCCTTGCATGTGGTACCCAAGAAGACGGGCATCACGACTGTGATCAGTGAGTCGGGAGAGGAGATTGCTACACGAGTACCCACCTCTTGGCGGGTCTGTGTTGATTACAGGAAACTCAACCAGGCCACCAAGAAGGACCATTTCCCCCTGCCTTTTATTGACCAGATCATAGAGAGACTGGCAGGGAAGAGCCACTACTGCTTCCTGGATGGGTACTCGGGCTACAACCAAGTGGCCATCGCTCCTGAGGATCAGGAGAAGACCACCTTTACTTGTCCCTTCGGTACATACGCCTTTCGACGCATGCCATTCGGGCTATGTAACGCCCCTGCTACTTTTCAGAGATGCATGCTGTCGATATTTTCGGACATGGTAGGGGAGTGCCTTGAGGTCTTCATGGACGACTTCTCGGTTTACGGCGACGGATTCGATTCCTGTCTTGACTGCCTAGACCGAGTGCTCCAGCGATGTATTGCTACCCGCTTGGTTCTGTCTTGGGAGAAGAGTCACTTCATGGTGACTCAAGGGACGGTGCTTGGCCACATCATCTCCAACAGAGGCATGGAGGTCGATCCGGCCAAGGTCGATGTCATTAGGAAACTCACACCGCCGTCCAATCTGAAGCAGTTACGGTCATTTCTGGGGCACGTTGGTTTCTATAGAAGATTCATTCATGATTTCAGCAAGATTGCCCGACCGTTGACTGACCTCTTGACGAAAGACACCGAGTTCCTTGTCGATGACAAGTGTCTTTCGTCCTTTGAAACTCTCCAGCAATGTGTTATTGAGGCTCCTGTCCTTCAGCCGCCTGATTGGTCTCTCCCATTCGAGATCATGACGGACGCCTCCGATTTTGCCGTAGGGGCCGTGCTAGGACAGAGGAGGGATGGAGTGCCATTTGCGATACACTATGCTAGCCGCACATTGGATTCCGCCCAGCGGAATTATACAGTCACAGAGAAGGAGATGCTAGCAGTAGTGTTTGCCCTAGATAAATTCAGATCATATATCATTGGATCCCGAGTGACCTTGTATACTGACCACACCGCCATCAGGTACCTCATGTCAAAGAAGGATGCCAAGGCCAGACTTACTAGATGGATCCTTCTACTCCAGGAGTTCGACATTGAGATCAAGGATAAGCCTGGAGTCAAGAATGTGGTGGCGGACCATTTATCCCGACTAGAGCAGCCTGAGGAGACAGAGCAGATTGATCCCATTTGTGATACCTTCCCAGATGAGGCGATCCTTGCTATCGCCTCACTCCCGTGGTATGCCGATGTTGTGAACTTTCTCGTTGCTGGGAAAGTCCCACAAGATTGGCCCAAGCAGAGGATTGAGACCTTCCTTGCGAAGGCCAAGTCCTACCACTGGGAGGATCCCATCCTTTACCACGAAGGAGGGGATAGCATCTGGCGTCGGTGTATTCCTCAGGAGGAGCATCATAGTGTCCTCACTTACTGCCACAAGCTTGAGGCAGGAGGACATCATTCTGGGAGGAGAACGGCACAGAAAGTGCTCCAATCCGGCTTGTGGTGGCCTACACTCTTCAAGGACTCTGATGAGTTCGTGAAGAGGTGTACTGACTGTCAGAGGATGGGCACTTGTGGACAACGTGATATGATGCCGATGCAGCCCATTCACTTCTGTGAGGTTTTTGACGCATGGGGCATCGATTTTATGGGTCCATTCCCTAAGAGTCAGGGATTTGAGTACGTTCTGTTGGCCGTAGATTATGTTAGTCGTTGGGTTGAGGCTATCCCCGCCCGAGCCGCAGATGCGAAGACAGTTTGCAGATTTTTAAAGAAGCACATCATCACGCGGTTCGGGGTTCCACGAGTTCTGATTTCTGATGGGGGATCTCATTTCATCAACGACCAGGTGAAGGCACTTGCTAGAGAGTTCGGCATAGACCATCGTGTTGCTACACCATACCATCCACAGACGAATGGTCTAGCTGAGGTGTCGAATAGGGAGATCAAGAATATTTTGCAGAAAGTAGTCCGCCCAGACCGAAAGAATTGGTCACAACTTTTGGACTCGGTCTTGTGGGCATATCGGACGTCTTTCAAGACTCCATTGGGCACATCTCCCTTTCGACTTGTGTATGGCAAGCCCTGTCACCTACCAGTAGAGCTGAGGCACAAGTCACTCTGGGCAGTTACAGACATATTGATGGATCCAGATGGTATAGGAGACCAGAGGAGGGCAGAGTTAGCCGCCTTGGAAGAGCTTAGAGATGCAGCATTCTCAAACAGCCTACATTATAAGGAGAAAGTCAAAGAGTGGCATGATTCTCATATCAGCCACAAACATTTTGAGATTGGACAGAAAGTATGGCTGTTTGATGCAAGGCTTAGATTATTTCCAGGGAAGCTACAGAGCAAATGGAAAGGACCCTATTTGGTCAGAAAGGTACACGATAACGGTAGCATTGATATATCTGAGTTATCTTCTAAGAGTACCTTCCGAGTGAACGGCCAGCGGCTCAAACCATTTCTAGATCGTGAGCCGCGGGACGTTATTATTGCTGCTATTCATTTTGCGTGAGATGTGGTCTTTTGACTCACATCTTTTGCATCTTACGCCTGATTTTCACTGTTCCTCCGCCTGTATAGATCCAGTTGTCTATATCATTCTATTCTTTAGTCCCACATCCCATTTCTCATCTTGTGATTATGCTATACTTAGGGTGTACTTTACCCTAAGTATAGGGGGGATGTCGGACCTGCGAGTATTCTTTTCATTCTTTCTGCTCTTGTTTTTGCTGCCTATACTTAGGGATATTTTACCCTAAGTATAGGGGGGGCAGATTCCGTATATTCTTCACTCGGCTTTCCCTTCATGTACAGCTTGCTATACTTAGGATTAGTTAATCCTAAGTATAGGGGGAAACCACCGAGTTCCTCTCATTCTATTCATTTATTCATTCTTGTACTTAGCAATTCCTTTTCACTTCCCTTTTACATCGAGTTATGTCTTCTTCATCGCTCTTGATCACTCTGAGGACATCGTTCGAGCTAAGTATAGGGGGGGTGTGTATATATTTCATATATACTTTAGCCATAACTCGTACTTTGTGTGAGTGTGTTAATAAATAAAATGGCTAAAAATCACAAAAATTAAAATTTTTTTTCATGTACATAAACCTCTTTTATTCTTGCACAGACATAGCTAGTGTACAAAGTATTTTTGTAAAAATGATTTCAAAAATCTTTTGTGTAAAGCTTGTGTAAATATTTTGTATCAAAATTATGTATATAGTACAAAATTTTTTTTTTTTTTCAAAATGTTTTGAAAATCAAAAGTTTGCAAAAATCTTGTGTAAATGCTTGTAAATATCATTTTGCAAAACTTGCACTTCATGCATCATTCATTCATGATTTCAAAACATTTTTCAAAATTTTTTTGCATGATTGTAAAATATTTGTAAATAGCATCTTGTGTACATATATGTATATAGTTTTTTTCCTGGATGAGAGTTGACATTTAAACTAAGCCTGGAATTAAATTGAGAAATGGAGCTTGAATAAGATCTTAATCCACCTAACTTTAAGAGGAACCTTGTAGGACTTAGGGTTAAAGCTTTTCAGGTCCATAAGGACTTAATTCTTTGAGTCCACTAGGCTATGAGCATATGTCATCTTGATGAGCCTAAGTAGAGCACTTAACAACACACATATGACTCTCAGAGACAATGGCTTCACTTGCACCTGCACTTTACACATGGCTCTCCATGGATGAGGTGGTGAGGAGGCAGTTTCCTTTGGCTTGGGGTAGCATATGAGGGTAGTACTTCTAGGCGGAACCTCTCTTCTTCTTATAGTGAAGGAAGTGCACCTCAACTTGGTCTAGTGGTGTTGAAAGCTAAAGACAGAAGCTGTGGGTTGCAATAAAGCTTCAAAAGAGGGATAGTCTACTGGCTCAAGGGGAAATTTCTTATATATGCTGCACCATGTAGATATGTTGTACAAAAGTTGTTGAAAAAAAAAATGCAAAAATGCAAAAAGAACTCCAAAAAAGTGGTGGGTCGGATTGAAAATTTAATAACCCCACCGGAGTATAAAGCAAAAGCTTATGGTATCCATGTTACATCTCATGAAGCTTGCAGCGGGAGACTTAGCTACACTGGCTAAGCTTCCAAAACTCTATACTTCTACCCCCTCTTCTTGAGCCGGTTGCACTTGAACTTAGAAGGGAATACCCCGCTTCTCGAGGAAAGAGTTGCTAGACTGAGGCATTAGAGTTACCAGGTTGAGGGAGGTTGTTTCTTTGTTACTTCTGAGGTGGGGAGCCACATATCACTTACACCGCAAGGAAAAGATTCATGGTCATTAGAGTTTGTGTATGTAGACTTGTTCTGATCTGGTTTATTGAGGAGTCTTGCCCATAGATTGGTGGAACTTGGAGGCTGTTGAGTTTTAGGCTTAAGTCCAAATAAGGTTCCGACACATTAATAATCCAAAGATTTGATCGAGCTCCATATTTCAATTTAATGAAGGAAAATTTAATAAGTCAACCTTGATCCATGTACATCCTCTTTTTCTTTTTCTTTTTCTTTTTCTTTTTCACTTCTTTTTCAAATAAGTGTTTGCTAAGGGACTAGCAAAGTTAAGCATAGGGGGGTGATGAATACCCATTCATCACTCTTTATTCTTCTATTTTAGCTACAAAAACCCTTTGCAAATACATGTAGATATGTGTAAATACAAATAAATACCAAAAGCATGCATTGTGTAAAAACCTATAATTAGCATGTTTTTGTGCACAAAATAAAAGAACAAAGAGCAAAAAGAAAAAGAGGGAAATATTTAGAATAAATATTGAGCAACCTAACCCAAGGGAGGGCTCAGCATGGGCCTGACCGCATAAAAGCCAAAGTAGAGGGAGATAGGAGCCCATATGTATATATTTGTAAATAAATAAAACTTTATATTTTCCTCACCCAAAAAGATGTTTTTCCATATTGTGTGTATATTTAGAAAATATCAAAAACAAAATAAAAAGATGAAAATCAAAAAGTCAAAAATACCCTTCCTTCACCATGTGCATAAACCACACCTTTGTATTTATTTAACCTTGTAAATAAATTCAATTATTTTCTAAACTTTTTGTAAATATTCTATGTTACATTTTGTAAATAAAATAAATAACAAGAAATAAAACAAAAATCAAATAAAAATTACAAAAATTGAAAATACAAAAATACATTGTATAAATACCATGTAGATAAATGTATTCAATTATTTATTTCACCCTTGTATATAAGTGATAAAAATAAAATAAAAATATTCTTTTATTCCTCATTTCATGTTGTAAATAAATAAAATACAAAATGAGCATAAAGATACCTAAAAATAACAAATAAAAAATCAAAAATAAAAATCCATGTAGTGTACATATACCTATATATAGAGCTACCATATTTTTATTTCCAAAAATTAATTAAAAATCACCAAAAAATAGAAAAAAATAAAAGAAAAATATTTCATGTTTTAAGTTTTCTTTAATTCGACCTATTTCTGCCTTAAAATAAATGAACAAAATTCGGGCACACGTGGCCGCTCCTGATTGGTCCACGGGGGAATGTTGACCCCGGTCAACTCCCCCGCGACCTCCTTCCTTTTCTGGGATACGTGCGCCACCCCGCCTTCTCCGATTTATCCACGCGCATCCAGGCTGTCTCCCACGCATCCCCCGCGCCCGGATTCTTCGCCGTTCATCCCTCTCCCTCGCCGGATCCTTCGCCATCAAATCCAAGCTTTCCATCACTGTCGCACCTCAACCCTAAACGCCCCTGTCACTCTATATAACCATCACCTCCGCCGCCTCCGCGCCGCATCTTTGGCCCTTCTCCTCCTCCCCAGTGACCTCCATTGGCTTCGCGAGAGTGACAGCAAGCGTCAGCCCTTGTTGCAGTGAGGTGAGGAAGCGATACCATCGATCCGGCGATTCTCGCCGTCCTTGCTCCGCCGCCGGCGTTGAGCATCGAGCTTCAGGCCTTGACGCCCTTCGAAGCTACGACCAGGAGCAAGAGCAGCTCCAGCACAGTCTCCAGCATCCATCAGGTATCCGATTAGATCTCCCATTTAGCGTAATTTCCGATTTCGCCCAATTCACATCTCCGACGTACATCTCCGATTCCGACCACTTCGCGTAACATCTCGATCCTCCGACCCGACCATCATCTCCGCCGTACCTTCACGCACCTTCTACGCACTTCCACTCAACCCAGATCGCACAGGATCTGGGAGTCGAGCTCCACCGCCTCCGCCTCGCCGGAGCTCTTCCGTCCCACCGCACCGTTCACCTTCACGCCACCTAACCGGGTCGAGGCACTTTGCCCTCGACCCGCGAAGCTTCTTGACCACTTTGCAGGTCCAAAGGGGCGCGTCTGAGGCCCCCCAACTTTAGCCAGGAGCTTCGAGCCACTAGGCCTCGCCGGAGCCCCTCCTGGGCTCGGTTGGGCCCTTGGCCACCACCAGCAGCTGCGGGACAATCCACCGGATCTTCTCCGACCTTCAGGCGCAGCTGAGGAGGACCGGAGTTCACGCAGGACGTCGGCGAACTTCGCCGGTGTCGAGTTCTTCCTCCACCTTCCAGAGCCGTCCGATGAAGACCTCGCTCCAGTTCTAATCCCCGCCGTCGATCTGTAGAGGAGCAGCAGCCGTTGATCCATCTGAGGATCTCATCTGGGCCGTTGAGCAGCGAGGTTAAGCCACGACGTCTCTCAGCCGTCCGATTATACACGTGGCTGCACCTCGACCATCCGATCTGAGCTTGGTTTCTTTCGAAGAGCCACGCTGCATCACCACCGTCCGATCACCCACGTGGACGCACACCAGCCGTCGGATCAGGCCAGCGCTTTCAGAGTTAAAGGCGCGTTTGTTCTCCACCGTCCGATCATCCACGCGTCACACATCAGGCCGTCGCTATTAATAAAAGGGGTAAATTTCTCCGAGACCCCTCTGTTTGTTTTATTTCTTTTTAGTCCTGTAAATTTCAAGTCAAGTTGTTTATTTTCTGGGATATTTGCATAGAGACCCTCGCGCTTAATTTTATTTGCATTTATACCCCTGCCAGTAGAGACCCACGTGCTTCGTCACGTGTTTTGTTGGGATATTTGCATAGAACCCCTTGTAGTTCTGGATGTTACTCATTGAATGAAATATTTTGTTTATTTGCATATATACCCCTGTGAGCATTGATTTTGCACATGTGCGAATTATTTTGGGTTATTTGCATATAAGTCCCTGGACTTTTGGTACTTGTTACCAATAAGCCCTCGGAACTTATTTTTATTACCATTTGGTCCCTGTGTGCCCCAGACACGTGCTTGGCACGTGACTTCTTGGGTATTTTGCACCAGGACCCCAGAACTTTTGGGTATTTGCACATAGGTCCCTGTGCACAGTGCCCCACCTTTATTTTTGAATAAAATATCAAACGACCTCCAAATCCAATGAGATTTTGACACATGGCTCCTGCCATGGTGTAGGAATTTCTATGATTTTTGGGGACATTTTGGATTTCATTTATTATTTTTAAAATTCAAAAACCCCTATTTTTGCTACTGTTTGACTTTAAAAATACCAAAAAAATATAAAAACTCCACCAAAAATTCTAAAAAAATTAGGTATTGTTTCTTGCTTATTGATTGATTTTCTAGCCAATTTTGGCTATTGTTCATCACTTAAAAACCCTAAAAATTGAAAAACCCCTAAAAACCCATAAAAATTGTAATAAATAAATTAAAAATCCAAAAACAATAATTAGGGTGCCTAAATTTTCCTTATTCTTTCTAGATTATAGGAAAATTACCTTTAGGGCTTTTTGAGATCCAAAATTATTTTATTTTTGGGTCTTAAGCCTTGCTGGACAGTACCCTTTGTTCTTTGCATTGTTTGATTTTTAATAAATAATTTACTCATTAGAAAAATCCCAAAAATTCATCAAAAACAGTAAAAAACATTTAAAACATAAAAACCAATTTTCTGGAATTTTTGCATTATTTTTGGAGTGTTGTATAAATTGTTGAAGTCCCCTTGTACTTGCTTTCTTTCATTTTCTCATCTTTTAAAAATCTAAAAAAAATATAAAAACAAATAAAAACCATAAAAAAAAAAGATTCTTTTGGATTCTTGACTACATCGTAGGCCGCAAGGCCAATCTGTGCTCCTTGTGTTCGACCCTGGGAGCTATACCAGGTTAATCCTATAGCTAGACCGCTCTATATTGTGTTTTGATTGATTGATCTCTTTGAGTGGTTCAGTTTTCTTGATATTCTCCGTTTTTGTGATTGAGGTCGCAACGACCATTTTCCGACCTTTACCTCTCGCGCATCATCGGGCTATCACTGCTCCGTTTGAGATTGTATCCCGACGGAGGGGGCCGAATTTGAAGGTGCTCTAGTGGTTGCTAGAGATGCAATGGGCGTGCGGCTGGAGCGTGTCGATGAGCGGTGAAGGGTGGAGTTCGCATTGTCGTGGAAGCATTGGAAGTAGCTCCTGGCTGTGTCGACGTCGGGGTCGATGGAGGAGGAGCCCTTGCAGCAGTTTGTAAAGCGCGAACTCCAGGAACTGGAGCTTGATGAAGTTGAGGACGGAGAAGCCCTCGGTGGATAAGTGGCAGGAGGCTGCGTCAGGTGTCGATGAACAGGAGTCGAAGAAGGTGGAGGACACAATAATTGAAGATGGTGGAGGTTGAAGTGGAAAGGTCCTTCAGCGGAGCGGGGATGGTTATTGATGAAGTCGATCCCTGGATCCAACCAGGGGGCATCAATGAAGTGCTTAGCGAAGTGGACGGCTAACGCGAAAGCGACGGAGTCGGGTGGCTAACGATGTTGATGAAGGCGATTAACGGTGGTGGAATGCGATTCTAGGATGGACGTCAATGGCTCAACGACCGCGATGGCCGAAGAAGAGGGCAGCTCCGAAAAGGACATAGTAACGAGAGGGAGATCCCTCTGATCTCGCCAGATCAAAAGGGGAGGAGCTCAGACTGTCACCACCAAGCTTATCTGTTATTGTGTGTTAACGACAGATGAAGTTTGCGGAGGGATGTTGGACATGTGAGCCCACGGCGAGCCATTATGCAATAAATGTTATTGCAAATATCATTCCCTGATCTGAAATGAAGAATAAATAATTTGCATAATAGGTCCCTCTGTACAATTAGGGTTATGTACCATGGTTGTCTTAATGATCGTACAGCTGTTGATTCAATTATTGAATCATAGAGGCTGGTGTTTGGATGAATATCTAAAGGGTTAGAATGAGGACTCATCAAGCACCGTCAAATGATTGTTAAGATGTGATCTCCAGCCTGAGTAGGAGATGGCAATCCTTTCTCACATAGGCTGATATCTGACCGACCTCTTGATGCAGGTCCTCTGCATAGGAATAGAGATTCGGAGGTGTCAGATTAGTTAGGTCAAAGAGTTGACTTAACGAGATCGAGATAACCAAAGTCCTATGTTGAATGCTGTCACAGCATAGGCACGCATCCTCTGACCGGAGACAGATGTATTGCTATATGTCTGAGTGTGTACATTTGACAGACCAATAGGTTGATGACCTAACCAAGGTCTATACACCGGCGCGTTGGTGTACACATAAGGGCATATGAGTAATACGATCTCTCAAAGGGATCATACAGGTTCACTACTGAACCGGAAGACATGAGCTCACTCATGAGATATTGGGAGGAATCAAATTCCGTGCACGGTCGTCTCGCTTTGGAAGCTTGACTGAATTTGTAGGTTTGATATATACTTTTGGAAAGTATATGATCAAGACCTAGGTATGATATATGCTTTTGGAAAGTATATGATCGATACCAAATCCCAATGATCAAATGAGAAACTTAGTGATCAAACCCTGAAGAAGACAGTGTAAAATAGATCTTGATCTTCGGGTTGACCATGGGTCTTCCAGTATGCAGGATGTACAGGTATTGGGAATACCTGAAGGGTGATGTGATCATAAAACGATTGTATATCCATGACGCTTCCATTCCGAGGGAGTGATGAAACAGGTCTGGATTTTAGTGACTCCTTTCAGTAGAGAAGCAATCCGATCTTAGTCCAAGTGTTGGACATTGGTCTGAATGAGATTCAGATCCAATGAGAAGATTGGATTTGCGGTCTTGATTTAATCAAGCATCTGTGGGAGGTCCGTAAGATCTGGATTTGAGATGAGATCTCAACATCCAAGTCACTATACGTGGAATAATACAATCGCCCTGTCCTTATCTCCAAGTATCTGCGGAGAAAGCACATTATTCTTGAAAGGGTTCAAGAATAGTTCTTTTGATGAAATGTATATCCAAGCAAGGACTTGATGATTAAATGTGATTTAATTATCAAGCTTAAATATGAATATGATTCATATTGAGAAAATGATTATCTAAGATAATTAAATGAGATTTAATTATCAAGGATTAAGAGAATGTGGATAGCACTATCCATGATATATGTGTGTTATAAATATGATTTATAATATACATATATATGAGAGAGAATTTATGTAAATAGCATTTGTTAATTAATAATGTGAATTGGATTCACATTTGTTAATTAATTGGAAATGCAATTTACTAACTAGTTTGGGTTGTGAATATGATTCACATAATTTTCAATGGCAAGATTGAAATATTCACAAATTAATTTTGGAATTATTTTGGTGGATATTTATTGTAATTAATTGAGGAATAATATAATAAATAAAATGGAGAAAAACACCACCCTCATGGGTGGCGTCACCCATGAAGAGTTCATGGGTGACGCCCCCCCCTTTTTAGGGGTTGGTTAACTCCACCTCATTTGTTATATTATCTCTTGATTAATTGTTGTTATTGAACAACAAATCCTAGCCATTGATTTATCATGGACCAAGCATAGCCCTTGGATCCATGTGTCCCATGGATTGAGATCCATTGGATCCTAAACTAGTATATAAGGAGGGCTAGGGTAGCCTCTCCATGGTACATCATTTAGAGTTGTGCAAGGTTACAACTCTCTCTCTCTCTCTCTCTCTCATTCTCGCCCTCTCTCTTTCTCTTCTCCATCAAGTGGTCGTCCACTTTGTGTTGAGAAAGGAGAGACTCTCGGCTTCTTCTTCGACGACTCGGGGATCTCCTTCTTCTTTGGAGTTTCTTACTCTAAAGGAAGACGACGGATTTCGTTTGACGAAATCGGGGGAGCCATCGCTTGGATCTTCATCGAGGATTGCGGGAAGGAACGTGACTCATCATCGCGCCCGCAAGTGCGTTCTTCGTGGATCGGACTTAAGATAGGAGGATCTCTACTTTGGGATCTCGCGATCACAACCACGCTTCAAGAGGTATTCCTTGTACTTTGTGGTTTGATGAAATGATCCGAGAAGTGTTCTCGTGATCATGTGGTTTCATCTTTAAAGTTAAAATTTTAATTTCCGCTGCATCTAGCAACTAGTGCGACTAGTTGCTCCGATTGCATACGATGCGATCGACACGCTTCCGTGATGCGCTTGAGGATTCTCAATATCCTTCAAGTGGTATCAGAGCCAGGTTGAATAAGGTTTTGGATATGATCCATAGACCTTAGACGATTTGGTTCTTGAAAGGGTTGCGAAATTTTTACTGCATTTCATTTTTCGCACCTCTGTAAAATTGAATTTTTCGGCTCTGTTTAAAATGTTTAAACACGAAATTTTCAATTGGATTTTGTTCCCCATTAAACAAGGAAACCATAGGACTTGAGTTTACTAAATTTGGACCTTATTTGCTCAAGATATGGCTTTTTGAACGTAATTAATGAGATGATTACGGTTTTAATCCGCCTTGAAATGCGTGAATTATCACTTGGGTTCTTTGATAAATCAAATAGGCAATCTTTGGAAACTGAGTTTGCATTTTTTGGATTTAAATTGATCAAGATAAGTTAATTTTAGTGATTGGGGGTCACTGCTGGAAATTAACAATTTCTTGATCTTGAACCTTGTGATATGTCATTCAATTATCATGATGAAAATTAATTGTTAATTTTCTGGAATAATTAGTGATAAATATTTGTGAAATATTTAAAGAGATAATTATTTCATTGAATGACACTTGCCTAAACCACAATGATGAGATATTAGATCTTGATCATTGGTTCATCAACAAACATTGCTTTCATGAAAACCATAGTTTATCCTACAATTGTTGTAGGACAACTTTTACATGAAAAACCTTTTTGCTTGAATAGGATTGGGGATTTGTCTAGCAAATCTCCTTATAATCAAAAATGTTTTGATTTATATTATATGGTATAATTTCGGTTGAAAATCGATGAGCATCTCAAAGTACATGATGATCTATCTGGTATTATCCTTTCCCGAGGCGGATGTGGTGCCTAGTCGGAGAGCATTGGGGTCGCGGGTTGCAACGTATGTGGTCCGTCCCACTCTTGTCGGTACTGGCCATGACAGCGGGTAGGGATTGTATAATGTCGGAGAAAGTCAATATGTATTTTTCTAATTATTAAAATTCGAATAATACGTATTTTGAGATAATACCTACTATTCAAGTAAAAGACATGTTTGTTGATTGATGATTGGATTGATGATTAATTTAATGTGATTAAATTAATTATATCCAATAAACACTCTCCTTGAATAGATGTGTATTTCCCTTGGAAGAATTAATTATGTGAATATGATTCACGATAATTAATTACAATTTGAATATGAGGTGGAGGATCACATAAGTGACATCCATGGTCTCCCGTCAAGGCGAAGGGTTCCGTCGCCAGGGATTGTATGTAGGAGACGCCTGTCCGAAGTGACAGATCCTATATGCAAGCGCATCTGGATCGGGCTCTTTGCTTCTCGAAAGAGTAAGGCCGTATGCGTAGTGACCCCAATATCGAGTCCTCATATTATTGGGGCGATATTGGATTGCGCATAGCGAGTTCTAATCCTGTTGACGGTTGGTTCAATTAGCAACGGGTCAACATCATCTTAGGGGTGGTGGGCCCGGGTGTTAAAGACCGAATTGGGAATGCAAGTTGGACTTGCAAGGCGGAATGAGTTCCCGCTTCTTTTTATCGGAGTCGTAAGTTCTCATATTATTGGGATGCGACAAAGATAGGAAAGTAGATCCCAGATCTTGCTAGAGATATAATGGTAAGAATATCTCTTACATTGAAAGTGATTAAGGGAATGAACTTTCAGTGTTGACAAGGCATGACAACTTTGATATAAAATTCCTAAATCAAAGTAAAACATGTATATATAATATATATATACCCTTATGCAAATTTCTTATTTCAGATAATCCTTCATTAAACCCACTCAATGTTATACTCAATGATAACCAGTAAAAATATCTTGGATTGGACTCATGATCCAGATATTGTACTTGCAATTGGACACATAATGTATGTGGTTGCAGTGTGCAAGTCCCCTCAACATAATGAGGAAGGGCAATTAAATAAGACAATAAGACATCACCTTAGGGTTTGTATGTCTCTATAGTCTTGATCTTTCATCGAGTGTACTTTGGAAGTGACATGTCGATGGTGATCGTAATTGTCGAATAATCCTTATAAAATAAATGAAGATATTTTGGCATACATATGTGCTCTAGACATTTAATCATGAATGACATGGTTCTCTGCATTATGCAGAATGGTGGCTCGAAAGAGATGATGTATTCAAAATGTTTGAATACCTACCTGAACCTAAGTCTCCAAGAGTTAAGATGAATGTAGATATGATGAGTGTCATCATTCTACTATCTATACTCAAGTCATTCATGAAGCTTTATGATATTCATATTGTATGAATTTAATGAAGCATGCATAAATGTTGAAATGCTCTTATATTGAAATCCTTTGAATTCAACATAAGAGATTCTTTGTCTTAAACAATGGTTGTTTATTGATGAAGAGAGCACAGTGGAAGCATGGGTCGGACCCGAATAAGAAGGAAAGTCAAAGAGTTGACCTACTTCTGTGACTTCCATATGACATCCAAAGAGTTGGATGAATGCCAATACTGCAATATGTTGATGTGTTGATAGTATGACTATCAAGTCTGTCTAAAAACCTTAGTGAAGGACTCAGATAGAGCATCAGAATAATCTACATATAATCATTGACTCTGACTTTATTATTTCATAAGATAAAGTCTGACAATTGTATCCCAATCTTCTAATGAGATTTGCAATTGGTTGCATATATATTAGAAGATTAGAAATTTGATCTTAAGGTTTAATAGTCATCTACATGGATATTGGTGCAATTGTTGCGACAATCTCTATTGGATAGATGGACTCCATATTTTCAGTGGGAGAGCCCTTAGTCTTGGAGAATGTCTCTATGACTTAGATAGTAGAATACACTCATTGTTTGTTTCTAAATGTTGGAAATAAACATGAATTCTGAGATAGAACTATCATAAAAGGTTATGATGGATATATTTCAGATAGTAATCTAACATCTAGTGGACTCCACAAAATTAGAAAATTAATGAATGATTCATTAAGATTTCTAACACTGAAAATTAAACCTTGATAGATCAATAGGAGGATGAAGATCATTTGACAATGATCTGACGTCGAGTCTTGGACATATGTCTATTGATATGATCAATAAACTAGTAAGATATGAAACTTTAGAATGTCTAAAATTTCAAATCTTACATACTTGTGAATATTGTATTCAAAGTAAAAATGTCCAATACACCCTTCTCTGGGAATGGTGTTAGATGTCAAGGTATTCAGAATCTCATACATATTGATGTATGTAGATCATCTATATCATAGTAAACATTATGGATATGTGATATCTATTGATGATTACGTATGATATGAGATTTCTTCTCTTCACCTGAGAAACCTTTGAAATGTTCAAAGATTTCACAATTTTGGTTTAGAACCAAAGTTTGAAGAAAGATGAAATGAATTTGATCTAACCTAGGTAGCTTGTACCTATTAGATAAAATTCAAAGAATACCTTAAGGAGATATGAATATCATTTCTATCTCACTCCTCCTGATAAACCTGAACTCAATAGAGTTGTAGGGAGATACAATTGGATCATGTGTGACATGATTTGATCAATGATGAATTTTAGCATAATTGTCCCCTTAGTTTCCTGGTATATATGTGTAGTAGAGACTACAATATATATCCTTAATAAGGTTCCATGGATGTAAGCTGGAATCTAGCACTTGAGAGTGCTACTTCATTAGGAAAATGAAAATTGGTATTGGATACCTACTTTATGACCTTGAGATTCTTAAAAGATCTCATCTCTGAGAATGTGATTCTTGGAGGATGACTCTCTTGAGAATCAAGACAAAAATGAAGTGTGGGAACTCATTTGATCTTGAGAAGATAATGAGGCTCCTGAAATCGGAAACTAAAAGGGACAATTAAAAATGAAACATTAATACCTCTTCAAATGAGTTTGAAGATGTATTCCATGTGTCAGTTAAGTCTGACAATGATCGGATTTCATGTGATGAAGCTCCTAAGGATCATGACATGGAAAGATGGATATTAGCAATAAAGTCTAAAGTAGACTTCATATACAAATGTTGTATATGGACCCTCGAGGATCCACCTATAAGGCTTTGACCCATTAAGGTGTAAATGGATCTTCAAGAGAAAGGGAACCTGATGAGAAGGTAGAGACCTTCAAAGCTCGGTTCGTAGTCATAAGCTACACATCGAAAGAGAAGACATTGCTTGCAATGAGACTTGCTCTTCGGTAACCATGCTTAAAGTCATCAGAATATTGCTAACCTTAGCTATACAACTTGACTATTGCATCTTGAGGATGTAATTCAAGATTGCATTCCTCTTAAGAATACCTATCTGAGGATATTCACATGAAGTAGCCCCAAGGCTTCATGATCGGGGAAAGTAAGATGTGAAAGCTAAAGAAAACCATCTATGGACTCAAATAAGCTTCTTGTTGTTGGAACATAAGATTTGATGAAATTATAAATGTTATGATTTCAAATAGAATCTTGATGAACCATGTGAAGCTTAGTGGGAGTGCCATTGTGTTCATCGTGCTAAATGTAGATAATATCCTAATCATTTGAAATGATATAAGGATGATAATAAGTGTTTTATAGACTGGCTATTCCATACCTTGAGATATGATCTCAAGAATACCTCTTAGATCTTAGTTCTGAAGTTGTTCAGAAGCAAAGAAAAGAGGATATTGGGATTGTCACATTTGTAGTACACCTTGGACATATTCCATTCCTGGAAATTCCAAGAAAGGCTTCCTTCCCTAAAGATATGGTACTGACCTATCTAAAGGGATAGCACCTCAAAGAGTTGAGGAAGTGAATGCTAGAACTGCTTGCACTTGTGCATCAGTTATGAGAAGCTAAGTGTATGACAGATGTGAACAAAAGCTAGATATCTGCCATGCAGTGGGAGTAGTAAACTGTTACTAATCCTACTATGGAGAGAAAACACTTGATTGCAGTAATAACGATATCTTCAAAGATGACAAGACTTTAGAGATGGTGATCTCTAAGTCTTATCTTCAAGAGCTTAAGACTTTATAGATAGAGATCTAAAAGGTCTTAACTGTGGATACCTTGAGAGATAGTGATCTCCCGGAATAAGGGTATTCTGATAAGGATTATGGAAATACTGGTTATAATAGTTATTGAGCAATAGTGTCAAGGACACTATAACTGCTTTGACTAGATTGAGTATTGGTTGCATTAGATGCAACATTCGCATTGGATGTGAGCACTGTTACCTAGGGATATGCAAGTGCCGTAAAAGGACTTGGCGTAGTCTTTTGGGAACAGAGTGACTGATCAGCTTACCTAGCTATTTCTAAATAGCCTATGATTGTCACATGAGTGTGGGTTTATATGATTAGCCCATTAATGTCTCTTTGGGCTAGTGGGAGATTGTTGGACATGTGAGCCCACGGCGAGCCATTATGCAATAAATGTTATTGCAAATATCATTCCCTGATCTGAAATGAAGAATAAATAATTTGCATAATAGGTCCCTCTGTACAATTAGGGTTATGTACCATGGTTGTCTTAATGATCGTACAGCTGTTGATTCAATTATTGAATCATAGAGGCTGGTGTTTGGATGAATATCTAAAGGGTTAGAATGAGGACTCATCAAGCACCGTCAAATGATTGTTAAGATGTGATCTCCAGCCTGAGTAGGAGATGGCAATCCTTTCTCACATAGGCTGATATCTGACCGACCTCTTGATGCAGGTCCTCTGCATAGGAATAGAGATTCGGAGGTGTCAGATTAGTTAGGTCAAAGAGTTGACTTAACGAGATCGAGATAACCAAAGTCCTATGTTGAATGCTGTCACAGCATAGGCACGCATCCTCTGACCGGAGACAGATGTATTGCTATATGTCTGAGTGTGTACATTTGACAGACCAATAGGTTGATGACCTAACCAAGGTCTATACACCGGCGCATTGGTGTACACATAAGGGCATATGAGTAATACGATCTCTCAAAGGGATCATACAGGTTCACTACTGAACCGGAAGACATGAGCTCACTCATGAGATATTGGGAGGAATCAAATTCCGTGCACGGTCGTCTCGCTTTGGAAGCTTGACTGAATTTGTAGGTTTGATATATACTTTTGGAAAGTATATGATCAAGACCTAGGTATGATATATGCTTTTGGAAAGTATATGATCGATACCAAATCCCAATGATCAAATGAGAAACTTAGTGATCAAACCCTGAAGAAGACAGTGTAAAATAGATCTTGATCTTCGGGTTGACCATGGGTCTTCCAGTATGCAGGATGTACAGGTATTGGGAATACCTGAAGGGTGATGTGATCATAAAACGATTGTATATCCATGACGCTTCCATTCCGAGGGAGTGATGAAACAGGTCTGGATTTTAGTGACTCCTTTCAGTAGAGAAGCAATCCGATCTTAGTCCAAGTGTTGGACATTGGTCTGAATGAGATTCAGATCCAATGAGAAGATTGGATTTGCGGTCTTGATTTAATCAAGCATCTGTGGGAGGTCCGTAAGATCTGGATTTGAGATGAGATCTCAACATCCAAGTCACTATACGTGGAATAATACAATCGCCCTGTCCTTATCTCCAAGTATCTGCGGAGAAAGCACATTATTCTTGAAAGGGTTCAAGAATAGTTCTTTTGATGAAATGTATATCCAAGCAAGGACTTGATGATTAAATGTGATTTAATTATCAATCTTAAATATGAATATGATTCATATTGAGAAAATGATTATCTAAGATAATTAAATGAGATTTAATTATCAAGGATTAAGAGAATGTGGATAGCACTATCCATGATATATGTGTGTTATAAATATGATTTATAATATACATATATATGAGAGAGAATTTATGTAAATAGCATTTGTTAATTAATAATGTGAATTGGATTCACATTTGTTAATTAATTGGAAATGCAATTTACTAACTAGTTTGGGTTGTGAATATGATTCACATAATTTTCAATGGCAAGATTAAAATATTCACAAATTAATTTTGGAATTATTTTGGTGGATATTTATTGTAATTAATTGAGGAATAATATAATAAATAAAATGGAGAAAAACACCACCCTCATGGGTGGCGTCACCCATGAAGAGTTCATGGGTGACGCCCCCCCCCCCTTTTTTAGGGGTTGGTTAACTCCACCTCATTTGTTATATTATCTCTTGATTAATTGTTGTTATTGAACAACAAATCCTAGCCATTGATTTATCATGGACCAAGCATAGCCCTTGGATCCATGTGTCCCATGGATTGAGATCCATTGGATCCTAAACTAGTATATAAGGAGGGCTAGGGTAGCCTCTCCATGGTACATCATTTAGAGTTGTGCAAGGTTACAACTCTCTCTCTCTCTCTCTCATTCTCGCCCTCTCTCTTTCTCTTCTCCATCAAGTGGCCGTCCACTTTGTGTTGAGAAAGGAGAGACTCTCGGCTTCTTCTTCGACGACTCGGGGATCTCCTTCTTCTTTGGAGTTTCTTACTCTAAAGGAAGACGACGGATTTCGTTTGACGAAATCGGGGGAGCCATCGCTTGGATCTTCATCGAGGATTGCGGGAAGGAACGTGACTCATCATCGCGCCCGCAAGTGCGTTCTTCGTGGATCGGACTTAAGATAGGAGGATCTCTACTTTGGGATCTCGCGATCACAACCACGCTTCAAGAGGTATTCCTTGTACTTTGTGGTTTGATGAAACGATCCGAGAAGTGTTCTCGTGATCATGTGGTTTCATCTTTAAAGTTAAAATTTTAATTTCCGCTGCATCTAGCAACTAGTGCGACTAGTTGCTCCGATTGCATACGATGCGATCGACACGCTTCCGTGATGCGCTTGAGGATTCTCAATATCCTTCAAGGGAGGTGCTGCGATTTATAGGAGAAGAGGAGTTGGTCGGAGATGGCAGGGAATTAGGGATGGGATATGATTGGAGGTCAATGAGGATTTGATTGGAAGGGGAATGGGAATCGCGAGGCAGTGGTCGATTGACTGGTGATTTTGCGAAATCGAGGGGTTGGCCGTCGGAATAAGAAAGGGGGGCACAGGGGAGAAGACAGTCGCTCGTGCGAGATCGAAGGGTCGATTGCGGGATTCGATTTGGAGATCGAGGATTGATCGCGAGGAGGATCCGATGGGAGTGGTGGTCGTAAAAATATGGAAAGAGAGGCAATTGGCATCGACGATCTTCGCGGAGGTGCGAGCAGAGCTGGCTAAAAGGGGAAATGAGCATTAAGGGAGATGCACAGATGGCGTCCGATCGACCGAGATCGGACGACCCTAGTGCAGCCACATGATGTTATTTATTTATTATTTTTAAATTATTTTTTATAAAAATAATTATAAAATAAATGCGAAAATTGAGTGACACGTGAGGCTCCAGGAGCTACCACGTGTCAACTCCAGAAAATTCGAAAATAAAAAAGAAAGATAAATAGAAAAGAAATAACAAATGACCTCGGATCGAAAAATTTTCTCATGAAAGTTGCTCTCTCGACGAGATCTACAACTTTCATGAAGAGATCAAAATCAAAATCGATCATTTGCACAAAGTGATATTTTTGGGGTACTCCATGTACATAGAATACCTTGATTTTTGGAGTTTTTTCATTTTCAAATAAGATAAAAATTGTGAGAAATCATGAAAAAATCAAAGATAAATATTTATCCATTGATATAATTAATTGGATTTTTATTAATTAAGAATTTACATAAATAAAATAAAGTACAAAAAAGATAACTTTTGTACATATGGTCAATGAAGACTCGAACTCTGTTAATTTCTTTGATTTCAAGCTCATTTTGGATTTGGATTTTTGTGCATTTTAAAAAACTTTTATCAAAGAAAATAAATGAAAAGAAAAGAAAAGAAAATAATAGGTCAAAAACCACTAAAATATAAATTGTACAAAAGAAGCTCAAAACCCAACTTTCACATATGAGCTCCGATTCACTTGAACTTGATCTTATTTTGAAGGTAATAGAATGTACATTAGTTTGAAAGTGAGTAGGATCAAATCAGACACTGTAAGAGGAAGATATCGGCAATTTCATTTTGAAATCCTGGAATTAGGTTTTGAGTTTCTGGTTTACTTATTTTGGTTAGTGATTTTTTTGTATTTTTTATTTATTCTTGTTAGTGATATGTACACAATGGAGGTGGTTTTAGTCGTTTAGAATTAGCATGAATTAATTAAAAATCAGAGAATTTAAGTTATTTTACATGTCAATTGGGCTAGGATTTTTTGCTCCTTATTTTATGCAATTAGGAGTGATAAAATGCAATTATTATTTAAACAAGTATGAATGTTAATCATGCAGAATAAATGAAGAAATGCTAATTAATTTTGGAGATTTGAGCTTAATTAGTGTCTTTTAGAGTGATGAATATGAGATTCATCACACATCCACCGACACTCCTACACCCAAGATGAAATGATTTAAGAATGCCACTTCATGAAGCCAGGACTCACACTTACTAAACTTTGCATATAGCTTGTGACTTCTTAGTGTATCCATCATTGTTTGTAAGTGTGTGATGTTCATCCTCATCTCAAGAGTAGACAAGGATATCATCAATGAAAGCCACAACAAAGCTGTCCAGGAAAGGCTAAAACACACGATTCATCATGTTCATGAATGATGCTGAGGCATTCGTCAAGACAAAGGACATCACCAAGAACTCGTGGTACCTGTATCTGGTTCAAAATGCAATACATGGTAAAAGGTACGGTTCTTGAATCAGTAGTTGATGATAAGATCGCATATCATCTCGGAGAAAATAGATGATCGTTGTAGTTGATCAAAGAGATCATCAATACATGGTAAAGGGTATGGTTCTTGATTGTTAGCTTATTTAGATGTCAATAATATATATACATGTGCATAGATACATCCTTCTTCTTAACAAAAAGGACATGTGTTCCCCATGGAAATGTAATAGGGCATATTAAACCCTTCTCCAATAGTTCATGTAATGTACTTTAAGTTCTTTCAGTTCAATCGGTGTCATCATGTATGGTGCGATAGATATTGGTTGAGTTCATGGAATGAGAGAAATCTCAAACTCTACCTCTCGTGATAGGGGAAGCTCAGGAAATCCGCAGGAAATACATCTAGAAAGTTCTTTATTACATCAACATCATAATTACTTCAACATGGCTTTGATTCCCGATGGCATGAGAAATATAGCCTTCACAACCCTAAGATAGAAGAAGATGCGCTTGTAAAGATGATATGCAAGTTACACCTCTCGATGGCATACTTCCATCATAGAAATTCTTGTAGCTCAAGAATCCTGAAAATAATCTGCTTCTGTAAATAGTCTAAACATGCATGGTGATTTTTGAATCAATCCATGCCGAGAATAACATCAAAATCCTCCATTTGAATGAGTCGCAAGTATGCCTCCAGCATATAACCTCTAATATAAATTGGACAAACGAGAAACACCTAGTCAACAACAAACACCTAACCCCAAGGTCCCTTAATAAGATAAGAGTTTGAAAATGTGTTAGGATCTCAATCTGAGGTGTCCACAAAACTCCATGACACAAAAGGAATGGGATGCACCGGAGTCAAAAAGCGCATGACTTGTAAAGTTGCCTACTTAAACCACACCTCGCACTAACATGTGTTTGCCCATCGGTGATGGAATTGAGTTGTTATTCTCTTTGTGGCCCACTAGAACCTGCCACGCTCTGAGTCTGGTAAGGATGTCCCCTACCACCACAAGAGGTAGAACCGTAACCCTGGTGCTGTGGATGCCCCCATTGTATGGTATCTCCCGACTGTGAAGCTCCCAAGGGAGAGTCGGACCTGAAGTGTCCCTCCTGGTTGCATCGGTTGCAGACATGCACATCATTCATGGTTGTCAACTACAAAACTAGGCATGTAATGCATAAAAACCACTATCTCGACTCTTGGACCATCTTAATCAGATTCTGGTGGTCACCGTAACTGTCGATTCTTCACGACTTCTAAAGAATGCACACATCTTACATCGCATGTCTTGTTTACATTGAACCTCTCTCTAATCTGTCATGTTGTGTCCCTCCAATGTTGCCGAACTAAGCTCTAATACATGTTGTGGGGATACATCTCGATATTGTTTCCGCTCTAATACATGTTGTATAGGGGATCAACAACCGGATATGGATGCGGATACACAATACACAACCACCACCATTACAAAAGCACGTGAAAGAGAGGGTAACCAGATATGAAGATGGTTGGTCACCTCTCGCGACCTTCAGAGAAGAAAATCATTAAAGATGTAGAACGAGTACAACTCTCAATGTTCCCACACTCTCTCTTCTCTCCTACTCTCTTTTTCTCTTGGTGGTATTCTCTCTTGTTGTGTAATGGAGGTAATTTCACCATCATATATATATATATATGATTTTTATCCAATACGCACAGGGTCCATTAGCGTTTCGGTGAGCACCATTTGTAGGCCACACACGTGTATTACCAATTGAGTGGTTACCTATTTCGAAGGATGTTGTTTTTGGAAGGAGATTAATATGCAAAGTGATTTAACAATAAGTGGTATTCCAATTATATCACGTCCTAACAAATAGGAAGACGTTTTGGAAAGAAAACATTCGAATCGATGATTTTTGCAGAAAATCGAGATCCAAATACTCTGGTCAGTAATATATATACAATATTCAAGTAAATGGTTGTTGCGAGATCAGTAATATCCAAACAACGGTCAGTAATTTACATTCATTTTATTATATGGTGTCGAATTCAGTAATATACACACACTGGTTAAGTAAGTATTTGTTGTGAAGTCAGTAAAACCATAACAAATGGTCAGTAATTTCTATATGTATTATACTTTGAATAGAATTCAGTAATTTAGAGACAATACTCACGTAAATAGTTGTTCCGAGATCAGTAATATCCAAACAACGGTCAGTAATTTCCATTCATTTTATTATATGGTGCAGAATTCAGTAATATATACACAATGGACAAGTAAGTGCTTGTTGTGAAGTTAGTAAAACCATAACAAATGGTCAATAATTTTTATATGTTTTATTACTTTGAACAGAATTCAGTAATTTAGAGATGATACTCAAGTAATATATATATAGTTATCAAATAAATTGTTGTTTGTGTTCAGTAATGTATATATCTATGTCTTATATCACATGTTCAGTATATATGTATGTTTCTCAAGTAATAGCTACTATAAGATCAGTAATAACAAAGTAATGGTCAGTAAATCATGGGTATTGCTCAAGTAAGAAAGTAACTATTTTGTTAATGCAATGTGCATTACATACACAATGGTATTACTAATCATTTGTTATGTTATTACTGATCTCACAACTCACATTTACTTGACCATTTTATACATATTACTAAATTCTATACAATGTAACTATTTGGATGTAAATTACTGATCATTGTCTTGATATTACCGATCTCACAACAAACATTCTTGACCGAATTATATTTATTACTATCATAGCGTCTGGATCTTAATCATCCACGTGGAATCATTTATTTGAATCGTTTCTTTCCAAAACCGTCTTCCAATTTTTAAGGACGATGTATAATAGGAAATATATGATTTTTTAAATGCGTGGTAACCTATAATTAGAAATACAGTTACTGCTAATACGATGGCCCAGAATGGGTGCTCACCGAAACGTTAATGGGCACATGGCTCATTGGATAAGCCCTCTATATTTTATATATATATATATGAGGAAAGGGAGCCTACTTTGTAAAGTAGATAACCTTACCTACTTCACATCCATTTTTTGCAAATTTTTTTATTTTTTTTGAAAAATGCCACCGTGGATTTTCATAATTATATCTCTCTAATATGTCACTCAAACTTCATCAGAAACGGAGACTCCTACGGCCTTCATCCAGAACATGTAAAATACAACAAATCTGTCACCGTTAAAAAATGACTGTCTTGATGGAGGCCGTAGGAGTCTCTGTTTATGACGAAATTTGAATGACATATTAGAGGGATATAATTACGAAAACCCATGATGGCATTTTTGAAAAAAAAATGAAAAAAATTGCAAAAAATGAAATGTGAAGTAGGTAGGTTACCTACTTCACAAAGTAGGCTCCCTTTCCTCTATATATATATATATATATATATATATATATATATATATATATATATATATTCCAGTTACAAACCCATAGTCCTATTCCTACGAGGATTATACATAGAATAATACTCGACTCATATTAGGATTAGGAGTTCATTCCCATTAAAATTCCTAATCCTAATATAACCCTAGTCCTAACATAAAAAACGGACTATATGGAAACGCATGACACATTGTTTGACAAAGAGTGGTAGATCTCATTAACTTAATTAATGTTACGATGTCACTTGATGTTACGTCTCTCATGCTCCAAAATCTTATCATCCGTTGACCAGCATCTCAGCACCAACCTAACCACGATCACTTCTGTTTAGTAAGGTCGACCTCCATCAGCGATGAGGAGTCGCACGACCTTTTTCTCAAGTCTCAACATCAGGAATCATGACCTTTCAACATGAAAACAAGTGTCATTGGGCCACTGTTATATCCTTGCGTTCTTGGGTTGAAATTAGTGGTATAGATCACACAATTTCTTTGTTATAATATTTTTCAACTATGTACAAATAAAAAATTAACATAAAAATATATCATAATTATTAAAAAATTAATACAACACATAATCAATGTCACATCGCATCACATTTATCATTCGAACCATCTTGACCCTTCTATCTATCCAAACAACTAATATTTACATGAGGTTAATGCAACCCAACCCAATTACCAAACATACCCTTTGAGAAGAGCTCGTCCCGGACAGCATCTACCGGGAACTAAGCTGTTACTCACAGCCTCAAGAAGAGAGCCATCCGACAAACCCCATACATAGAAGCATATGCACCCCAAGGACGACGAGATCACCAGAGAAGATGGTACCCATGTCCTTGTCGAATAGTTTAAAGGTTGCAGTGCCCGCTCCAATTCAAGCCTGGATGTCCGCCGACAGCACCCCAGCTAGGCGGAGTTACGAGTCTGAAATATAGAATAGACAGATGCTATCAACAAGATGAGAAGACGGAAAGGGTCTTGGGATGGTAATGGTATGGGGTGGTGACAATATGAGGGCTTTGATAAACAACCTATCAAGTATAAGGACTTTGCAATCTTCAAAAAAAAGCTTTAGATAAAGTAGAATATAAATTGATACGAGGGGATATGCAACATTTTCTGGGGATCATCTTCCAATTATTAGTTATTACACAACTATGTCTACGCTGCAAAGCCATCTATGGAAAAAAAATGCATCACATCAAGAAGGGGGGCACGGGCTTCTGCTGTAGCAGCAGAGCCGCTCGATTAACTGAGAAGAAGATGCATGTGCTTCTACATCCAAGCAATCTATGGAAATACAAATCCAACGGCCACCCCAATCATGGAACTATCTTGCGAGCCCTGGCCTTGTCGATCCAACTGATGAAGGAGTTGACAGAGTTCCTGAACCCAAAGAAGCCATGCTGCTTGCTCTTGTTCATGCTGTCAAGATGCCACTCCCCGTTGAAATAGGTATCCACAACCCACCACTTGCCCACCTCCTCCAGCCTCGTCTGCACGAGGTCGTTCTCCTTCACGATGGCGTCCCACAGCTCCTCCGTCCCCTTCATTGCGTCCTCCACATTGAACCTCTTCTCCTCTCCCTCATACCCGACGAACTCGATACCGAACTGCTCAGCGAGCACCCTCCACATGGCCTTCCACTTGAACACATCCCCGTTGCTGCAATTGAATGCCTCGTTCTTTGCATACGGATCCACCGCTGCCCATATTTGCTGCTCGGCAATGAGATCCGCATCGGAAGCATCACTGTACCCGTCCCATATCTCCCGGCTGCCAGGGAACCGCAGGGGCGTCCCTTCGTACCTGCAGATGGCCGCGTAGACGCAGAGTGAACAGACGATGTTGATAAGGCTATATGGGGAGAACCCGAATATGACTCCAGGCCGGTGCACCGACCAACCAATCCTCCCCTCGCTCCTCCGGGCCTCATCGAACACTATGTCCTCCAGATCGTGGTAGAAGTTGGGGCAATCGAGCCGAGGGAGGTCCTCGTGGAACGGGAGATCGCGGATTGCCATCGTGCCCAATCGGTCGAAGGGGCCAGTGTAATGCTTACGACCGGTCTGGAGGCATATGTGGCGGAGGTTGGGGCAGTTGGGCACGAGGGCGGCGAGGGCGTTGCGGAGCATGCGGGAGTTGGCCTCGCAGTTGGCCTCTTCGACGCCGCGGTTGGTCCAGGTGACGTAGAAGATGTGGGTGAGGTCGGAGAGGGGGGAAAGCTTGGAGAGGGAGTCGTCGCGGTCGGAGAGATCGCACTGGATGTAGTGGACGGGGTGGTCGGTGAGGTTCCAGGAAGGGCGGGGGCGGCGGGCGACGGCGTAGACCTTCCAGGGGCCGCCGGGCGTGTCAGCGAGGGGGAGGATCTCGACAAGGCTGCTGCCGACGATGCCGGTGGCGCCGAGGACGAGCCCCACGCTCTCGAACTTGGGAGGGGCGGAGTTGGTGGGGTCGACTTGATCGAGCTTCTTCTGGATGCAAAAAAGAGGGAACGCGGATCGAATAGGAGACGAGGGGATGCGGAGAGGGTCGATCGGTACGTACCTTTGCTGCGCCGATGGCGCCCGCCCACCACCAGCCCATCTTGGTAATGTCGATTGACGTGCATCAGAGGAAGAGGGGGGTGTAGAGTATCTAAGAGGAGAATTGTGAGCTTTGGATGACGTTTTCTGTTTCAATTTGGATCGTCTGCTGTACAGCAGATTCTGCACAATCCAGCCCTCAGATCCGCATCGGACGTCTCTCCCCAGTCTCGAGATGCATGTCCCCAACCTTGATATCCGCACCCACTATCCTCGGACCCCAGCCTCCTCTGAGCGTCGTCGGATCCTCATCCGACGGCTCTCATTCATTGCAGTAAGGGCTGTAAAAGCCCATTACAGCAGACGATCGGAGCCCTTTCTGTTTTGGTTTGTTACGTCAATAACATACAAGAGCTTCCATCGTTGAATTTCGGCTTGTTTGAGATAGCGACTGCCAACCTAACAACTACATTACGGAGGCGGATCCTCTGGTGAATGCATGGAGCAGCCGGATCACCATCCGATGGCCTTAAAGATTGGAGATGCCGTTGGGCATCTCGATGGTGATCCAACGACTCCTCTGCATTACAACACGTAATGTAATAGCAGAGCATTCACTCTCTTACATTGCAATGAGATACATGAAGAATCTTAGATGCCAACAATCCTCTCTCCAAATAAGATGTCGAGCTCTCAGAGATTAGAAGCTTCTTCTTTTAGGCCATGTTGGTTTGGAGGCTAAAACATGTATAAGAGGTCAATTCCACGTTTGATGCGGTTTTCAAGAGTGGAGCTATTCTCAATAAAATTCCATTATTTCATATTATTCTGCCTTTATTCATATCTTTATTCGACCTTACCTACTTTTATTTATCCTTATTCTCTCCTTATTCATATCTTTCCAGCCGAACAGAAAATAGACTCGTATTCTTCTTATTCACCATCCTTATTTCTGCTTATTCTCGAACCGAACGCCCCATTAATCTTGGAATCAAAATGCCAATTCTTAGATATAAGAACCAAACCTTTTAAAAGGAGGTATTGCCCTCTATATGTAGGATAGAACAAGCTAAATTCACAATACTTAATTATGTCCTCATGGATTTTTGAAGGAAAAAATAATCACCACTATTTTTCTATGTATACTATATTCTTTTTGGATTTCTCGAGGGTAAAACTTATACATGTTCCTTTTTTATAGAGTATTACTATTTTTTATCGATTAACAATATGCCTTTTGACATAAAATTTCTTCCCAACAAGAGTAGATTTTACCTTGGATCAACATATTTCAGATAAATTGTAAATGGGTCAAACTTATAATGGGTCTCTATCCTAATTATCTTATTGTATACTTGTTTTTTATGATGAAACTATAGAATATATCGATTTTCCATCCAATCACATTACACTAGCATAGATGAGAGGTTTAACTCTCAATCTCAAAATTTTTAAATTTTATAAAACAAATCAATGTACTATCAAATCTCGTAGATTATCATTGGTTATATTTAATATCATGTAAGGTGGTCACATGCACATATATTCTTTATCTATGTATTTTTCTTCATAAACAGTAATATTGCTGGTTGTTGATATTTAAAAGTATATAAATATATTTATTATATTTTTCATTTGATATAGATTAAGGGTAGATTTATGTTGTAATTAATCAAAATCTAAAGACTGGATTTTAAAAAATTAATTGAAAATATTATAATATGCCTAAATTTAAATAAGGCTATAAATATTATTCACAAAAAACCTAACAAGGAACATGTATGATATCAATTTATGTAAATTTACTAAAAAACATACATTTGGTAAAAAAATAAGTTTTAAATGGACTAATATATTTACATGAAAAATATAGATGATATAATTTGTACTTCACAATCTACATATTGAGCATGATAATATCGTAATTGATAGACATTTTTTTAACTTTGCGATCCCTCTTCAAAAATATTTTGGCTTCGTCCCTGAGATACAAGGTGGAAGTCCGTTGGATCACCTTAATATGCATGAGTGTTTCTTTATTTATTTGCATAGCCGCACACTCTAACAATACTATTCATCTTCTTTTTTCTCTAGGCCTCCATATAACTTGACCTTTTGTCGGACGGGCTTTGACCAAGGTTTAAAAATCGGACTGAACTGACCAGACTGGTTGGATCAAGAACTGGTCCTGACCTGATCTGTTTGATTGATTTTCATGTAATTGATTTTTTAAAAAAAGAAGAAAATAAAAAACTAAGTCCCCCAATGGTTGGACCAGGTTGACCCAGATCGTTCTGATTTGATGGTACGATAAATTGTCAAAAAAAAGTTTTAAATAATTAACTAATAGGAATTTTATCACTTGTACCCTTCTTAACTTCTACGATATATATATGTTATGCCCCTTTATTTTTTGGAATATTAGTTATGCCTCTACCTTCTTAGAGTAGTTTCCAGAAGCAACTAACATAAATTATTGCAATATGTGGAATTCATATAAAATGTTAGAAAATGTGGCTAATTTTTGTAGAGTTCTACTAAAAAAGAATCATGTTATTATATCGAAAGATTTAGCATTTTAAATGATTAATTCATTGATATATATGTGCATATGTACATATATCTAGTTTTATTGGTTCAAAAATCAGTTCAACTAATCATACCAGTAAATTAAGCTTGGTTCGATTTTTTTCGAGTCAAAAGGATTGATAATATTACACAATTGGACCAAACCGAAGACTATCCAGTTGAAGATCTGGTCTGATTTTTAAAACCTTGCTTTCGACTTCAACAACCTTGCCGATAAACAATCGGATTGCACCCAAAGTCATCGGTTCTTCAAAGCAGAGACAACACTGGGGAACATGTGAAACTGAGGATAGTCCTGTAATGTTGTTTAGAGGCTTAATTAGATGTGTGATCAGTTGAAAGTGGTTGATGACCGTAGTCCTTCTTCTTCTTGCCATACTAGAATGCCATTGGAAAGCAAGGTTGTGGTTGCGGCTATTTACCTTTATAGGTTCTCTCTTTGCATGCTCCTTTCTTCCTAGATATTTATCTATCATGGACGTACCATAATAAGCTTAATTGATTTCTTGTGACGTCGTTCGTTCCACAATTTTCCCAACCTTTTATAATACTAGTGCAAAAGCCTGAGGTTCGCTGCATCGGTGGTTGGATGCATAAGATGTAGACAATAAAATCGCATGTTTTGACATAATTTTCACTGTATTAGTTAGAAATTGCTTCTAATATCATTTCTTGATGAGTAACTTAACTATCTCATGCAAGATTCTAGACATCATACTCCCACACTCTTGCCTAATGTAACATTGACTCAAATGTTCTTACTAATGAAGTGAATATCTTTCACCACAATCAAACGATCTCTTTTTATTATTTGAGTTAAATGAAATGTAACGCAAATTCAAAATCTAGGTAGGAAATCTCATAGACTCAAATATATTTGTCCGAAAATTGAAATAATTACATAACAACATGTTGATTTCAATACTAATTCCATTTCTCGAGTTAATAAAGTAACGAAACCATTACCTTAGTTACAATGAATATGAAAAAGATACAAATTTAAAAAAAAACTTACTCTAACTTCTATGTCGTTTTAAGTTAAAAATAGTTTTATCCATGCTATGTCAATTAATTTCGACATTTTACATGTTATTGAATATTAAAAAATTAATATGAATATGACATTTATCATCGTATGAATACGAGAAAGGACATATAAAACAATAATATAGATGTTGTATTTAGTTGGATGCAGTTTCCATTTTTAAATATATTTTCATGTTTCATGGAGTCAATTTTATCAATTATATATTAATAAAACTTCAGACAGAGTTATCTTTTGGATTTTTCTATTATATACTCTTTTATGAGAGTAGTTATTTTTGCAAAGTTGTTCTTTTATTTTTATATGAACGTTACAAATCTTTGATTTATAAATACATGTCTATGAGCTTGGATTTAAATCTAAAAAATCCAAACATATGATTAAAGTCCTAGGATGAAGGAGTTATTATTATTTTTATTATTAATTTTCCAAATATGCATGATCTATTCAATGGAGATATATTTTTGCTTCCTAATTTTAAAAGGTTAAACCACTTAGATAATGTAACACATATGAAAAATAAGAGTGTGTTTTAAGTATGTTTACACTCTTAATACTAAAATAAGAGAATAGCAAGGGGAATTTTAAGATAAGAATTCGTATCCATCCATCTTTCAACTAATATTTTAGCTCTCCATAGTCATTTTTTATTTTTTTTTTTAAAAATATTTGAATGGAGTTATAATAGATAGGACAAAATTGTTAAAAACTCACCACTTTCCTCTAATCAAGGAACCCGAGAGTTTAATAATGTATCAATTTATACATATAAGTTTATATATTAGTCTATATAAGTTTATATATTAGTCTTAAATTAACTTAATTTTCAAATGAATATAACAAACAAATATGTAAATTATATTGATAACTACATGTAGTTGGACCTAATTTCATCTTATATCTTTAGGAAGTATATAGTTGGACAAAATCTCTTTGTTGCTTTGTTGCATGTAATCAATCATATGCATTATGTGTACCTCAACAATATGTAAAACATATCTTTCTTATAATTTTTTGTTACACTCTTTTGGAAAGAAAATTCTCTTGATTTTTTTAGTTTGCATTTATAGATTCTTTGTTTTTTAACGTACATTTAAATACATTGATAAGTTGGATGCATATTGAAAATAATGTATGTTAGGAAAAGCATTGTAAATTATGGTGTTTTGAAACATTATATATCGTTGCTTTTTTGAAATATATAATTATACTAGTTATATAAATTAATAAAATGAAAGTAAATGTCATAATTTATATATAATATTTGGAATAAGAGTGAGGAAAATAGTCTAAAAATTTCCCATATAAATTTCTCTTTTACCATCCATATAAATCTTATTTAGAAAAGTAAAGTATATTTTCAAAAGTAACGTTATCAATTGAATTATTTATTATAGGTTGCTAATTGCTATAATCACTTGCATCATATATCTTGCATATTTATGGACAATTTTAATCATATGAGATATTTACTTTATAAGTGATTCTTATATAAATATAAAAAATGTGATATACATATTCAAATAACTATATGCATAAAAGGAGTGAGAGAAAAGAGGCGAGGGACCTCTATTAGAAATGCACAAACTCCGGCATCTAGACCTTCAAATAGAAGGGGCTCGAACCCAACGAGTAGTCTGGTGGTAATGTAGTGTGCTTACACCTTAAATGACCCGGGTTCGAATCTCAGGAGGATGCTTCGAACCTTCGAAATTACCTGGCCTACCATTAAAAAAGTAGAAGGGGCTCACACTGCTCAGGAAATAGATGGTGTTGGGCATCCATGTCAACAACATTACATGTATCTCACTTTAATTTGGAAAATTTTGACATCGGATCTATGAAGGAAGGTTTTTGAAACTAAACTGAAAATTCTAATAAAAGGTTGGATCGGTTTGGACCATGGAATCAAATCGATTCAACCAGATGGTGATAAAATTATTTTCTAAAATCAGATTAAATCGAACTGGTAAGGAAAAAACGGTTGAACTGGGTAACTAAATCGAAATTTATTAGAACATGTACAATTACACAATCAAACATACTTGAAATAAATATAAAATAAACAAATAATTAAAATATCTTACTTTATACATAAAATATTTTCTTGAATATGCATAATTAAATATTATTCATATAGATATAAATAATATTTTAATTGAATACTCTAGCATAATAATAGCTTAATTATATTTATTATCCAACTCTATCAAAAAGTTGAGTTGAAGTGATAGCACTCTTTAATGGGTTATAAGAGGTCATATGTTAACACTCATCACATCTGTTATTATTTTAATATAAACTCAAATTTGAATTGTGCTTGAGTGGTTCAATTTCAATTGAACTAGGATGCAAATAATCGATTGGATCGATGGTTGAACCAAATTTGTGTCAATTTAGCTCGAACCGTGAAAATTGATTAACATGATCGATCCAAACCCGGTTCACCGATCCAACCGTTTAAACCGGCTGGTCCGGTCCGATTTCAATAACAGTGCTATAAAAAGGATGAATATCACAATGGATAGTAATGGGTCAGATGAAGAGCTTAATTTGTAAGTATGCTCTTATTAACTGTATCTACTACATTGATATTTACAACAAATTTCACATTTGTATAATTAAAATGCATTAAAGAGAAGATTGAGTTATGAATATTCTCAAACATATGAAGTCGATGATGAGTCGTCGTCAGAGTACCTCCCAACAAGGTTGCCGGAGAATCTCACTTCATAAGGAGGCGGTACCAGGCCGAACGTTGCAAAGAGGTCGTCGGTGTCGACATTGGAGTCACCGAACTTCAATATTGTCGGGAAGTCACATCGCAAAGTGACAAGGGGAAGCGCCAGAGCACAGAGGGTGAGGAATGTGAAGATGAGATCTCGATGGGAACCCATGGAGAGTATGCCTGTGAAGATTGTGCTCAAATGTTTGTTAGCAGTAGTGTTTATTTTGACATTATAAATTTGATTTATGTGACATTATGTATTCTTTAATTAATGTATTTTGGCGTATTTGCGTAGCAATTGGAATTGTAATTTTTCTTCCCAATGCATGTTAGACCGTGGGATTAAAAAATTATTTTTAAAATTTGTAATGGTACGAATCGTGCTAACCAATGGAAACATGATGAATCTCCATTTCATCACCTTTATTCTATCATTTTGACCTTAAAAACCCTAGCTAACGCATGTCAATAGCCTAATTTGTACAAATTACCATCCATTCTTTGTTGTATAAATACTTTATAAAATATTGTTTTTAATGACAAAATTATAGAATAAAGAAAATAAAAAAATAAAAAATAAAATACCAAAGATATTTTATGGCCCTAAACCCGAGACCTACGCATCTTGATGACTGGATCGATATGGAATAAAGTACGGGAGATATGGGCCAATAATGCAATAAAATTCCCATTTATTTATTTTTGAGTCCTATTTTATTTTTTAATTTTATACCTCAAACAAAGAAATTTTGTACATGAAAGTTGGAGATAATAATATATATAAAAATACAAAATTGATTTCATACAAAAATAATTGACAATATAAAAGTTATACTCTAATTCCAAAATCCTAACTTCTCATGCCCACAAAAATAATGTACAATATACATGATTAAAATATTTATTTATATTTATTTTTTATTATTTTTATAATTTTTTATTTTTATATTTTTTTAAATATTACTTAGGTCTTATGTACATATTAAAAATACAATAAAACCATCAATAAAACACTAAAGTACAATAAAATACAAAAATATATAAATGAATATACAAAAAACTATACCTATATAATAAGTATACCTATTTATTTAAGTGTGTATATGATGAATCTCGTATTCATCATGCTAAAATTGATCATTTAGGCTCTGTCCCCCATCATCCACTAGTAATTAATCATTAATAGAGCATTATTAGCCATCATGCATGTGTAAATAATATCTGCATTTCATCATGCATAATTGCATTTAAAATCCCTAGTGTAAATTAGCCCAAAGAGCCGCTAACTTCTCACATTTTTAGTTAATTCATCCTAACTCCGATTGACCCAAAACCACCTTCATTGTGTAGATATTACTAACCTTAATAAATAAAAAATACAAAAAAATTACTAACCCCAATAAGTGTCAAATAATCCCAAAGTCAAATTTCACATCTGACGGACTAAAATGAGCATATCTCCCACATACAGTGTCCGATTTTGGTCTACTCACTTTTAAAGTACTCCATTTTCAAATACCTTCAAAACAAGACCAATTTTGTAAAATTCAGAGCTCATATGTGAAAGTTGGGTTTTGGGCCTCTTTTGCGCATTTTAACTTTTTGCTAATTTTGACCTGAATTTTTATGTGCATAATTAACTCTTTTAATTTTATTTCTTCTTCATTTATGTCCTTTGATGAAAGTTTTAATAAGAAACGCAAAAATCCAAATCCAGATCAAAACTGAATTCAAAGAAACTGGCCGAGTCCAAGTGTCTGTTGTCTGTCTATACAAAAGTCGTGTGTTTCTTACTTTTATTTTATTTTTCCAATTTATTATCCATTAAAAATCCAAAAAAATTAGATTAATGTTTAAATAATTTTCTTCTATTTTATCATATTTTTTCTAGATTTTTTATCCTCTCTAAAACCACCAAAAAAATACAAAATCTCAAAAATACGGTTTTCTATACACATGGAAAGCCGCCAAAAATACCACTTCTCACAGGTGACCTCTTTCGCTCCTGGGCCCTTCATGAAAGTTGTAGATCTCGACGAGACGAACAACTTTTGTGAAGGAAATTTTTCGATCCGAGTCATCTTCTATCTATTTTTCCCACTCTAAATTCTGAAATTTTTTTGGTGCCACGTGGCAGCTCCAGGGCGTGCCACGTGGCACCCCGCTGTTCCATCTTCACCAGCCGCACACGGGTCACGTGCTAGGCACGTGACCCGTCATCTTCCCCAAACGTTACCCAAAACCCAGGCCCCTCCGCCTCCTGCCGTTTCTCCTCCCCCTCGTAACCGTCGCCGCACCTGCCTCCTCCACCTCCTGCCGTTACTCGCGCCACCCCCTATAAAGCCACGCCCCCCTCCCTCGTTCGGACCATCCGCCCTTCTCTGAGCTTGCCGATGACAGCGGCGTACCCTCTGGTGGCGTGATCCAAGGTGTCCAGCTAACACCTTGTTGCTGCTCAGGCAGTTGAGATTCTCCTACGTCGGCGTTGAAGCAGCATCGAGAGCGGCACCTCGCGGCTCTATTCCTCAGGCGAAGTTCATCATCTTCTTCGTTGCAGGTATACCGCCTCGTCCTTTTGCCAACCTCCTGATCGCACCCTTGTCCAACTTTCGACCCATCTCTCTGACCTTGCAAAGGTCGGAGTACCACCCCTCGCCGCACCCAAACCCCCCCCCCCCCCGCCACCCGCCTTCGACTTCCTCTAACACGTGCAGGAGACGACCGACCCAGCACCTCTGCCGCACCGCCTCAGTTCGCCCCCTCCGCCTCGCGACAGCCGCCGCCCTCACGCGGTGCCTCCGCTCCGCCACGGCTGAATTGCAGGTCGACCTCAGCCTCGGCTGCGCTGCCTCGCCTTCGCCGCCCTCGCGGCATCTCAGCCCCGCGCGAGCACCGCCTGCGCCGCGTAACCTCAGCTGCGCCGCCTCGCCTCCGCCTTCGAGTCGACCTCCTCCGCGCCTCGGTCGCCTTCGCCTCCCAGGCGCTTCGGCCGAGCCGCTCTCCGCCTACGTACAGCTGCCGTTGGATCAGGGCATAAGCCCTTGATCCAACGGCCCAGAATCAGACACGTGGAGGGCTCCCAAGCCGCCCCTCCACACCTCAGGCTCGGGATCTCCGAGCCTCGCCCGAGCCTTCGCCTCCTCCGAGCCTGAGCCAAGTACACGCCGAAGCTAAGGCCCGCCACCCGAACCTTAGGCTCGGGCTCCCGAGCCTCAGCCTCGCCCACCAAACCTCCAGGCGCACGTGCTTCACACGTGCGCAGTGGGAAAATTACAGAACGACCCCTGGAGTTTTCCGAATTTGCAGAAACACCCTCGCCAGGGAAAATTTTCAAAAAAGTCCCCCAAGTTTTTGATAATTACAGATAAGTCCTCCCAGGGACCTCTTTGCAAAGAAACATTTATTTTATTTACATTTCAGTCCCTGAAACTTCATTTTATCATATCTTTGTCATATGGACTCCGATTTTAGCATATAATATGTCGTTTCGAAGCTAATTCCGTGCTCTACAACTTAGCATTATTTGCGGACCGATTTGAGGCTGTTTATTGATAATTATTATTGAGTATATCTGTTGTCATTTGTAGGCTTATTTTGACATATCTGTGCCATATCTCCCTAGGAAAACTTGACGATTTATTTTATAGGGAATTATTAGAGTTGAGATATTATTTGAGGACTTATTTTATGCAGGGGCTTCGGAGAAGAAGATTGAAAATTTATTTCCTTGTATTTTTCGAAGATAATGTCTATCAATTAAGGATTAATCTACAGAGAATTTAGAAGAAATTTTCATTAGACACTCTGATCATTTCTCTTGAATTATAGATTCTGATCTGTGATAAATTTCGAGGTTATCAATTAACATCTTTTGGAGTATAAATCCAAATTCCAGATCCCGTGCTGAACTGTCATCTCTGTGTATTTCCTTGCATTTGCATATTGTTGCATTGTATATTTCCTCAACATAGAAATTAAGCGATCATTAATTAATTATTTAATTTGATTAAAAAACCACGCAACTAAAAATCTCTGTTCCCTGTGTTCGACCTTGGTAAACTTGCCAAGTAAAATATTCCACAACATTCAAAGATTGTGGTATTTTGACGACCGATATCCGCTTCCTATACTACAATTCATCCTTATTAAAGAGGTGGATTTCGCGATCATCAGTATATTATATCATAAAAATATATTTAAGTATCTAAAAATAAGTTATAAATATATAAAATAAGAAAATAAAATAATAAAATTAAAATACCAAATAAAATTAAAATGCACAAAATATAGATAAATATACCTATAAGTAGAACCCTAAAAATAATGTTGCAATTAATAACCCAAAAAAAAATAAAAATCATAATAAAATACTATAAAAATAAAAAACAATTTTTATTTTATAACTTTAATTTAATAAAATCATTTATTATTTATTATGTAAATTTTAAATAGTTTTCAGGCTGGTTTTTCCTTGTTGGTCCACGTGAACCAACCACGCGGCTTTGTCAGTTGACCTCGATCAGTTGACTGGCCTACACATGCGCTTCTAGCATACCAGGTTTTTGACTTCCTTTCTTGATTTTTTCCACATCGATTATTTGATCAATCGGTGGGGATTCCTTCAGGCTTTTTTCTCCTCGATCCTCCCTCATGCACACCTGCATGATTTCTTGGGCCGAGGATCATTACATCGCATGATCTCCCTCGTTCTTTGGAGCCGCTACACCACATGTACAAAACTCATTTCCGACATTCATTCCATTCCAAAACTTCTTTGACCCTGTTGGCCCCCTTCTTTGGAGCTCTGGATCGAGGTGGGTGACAGCCTCTTCCCAACTCCTTATTGGCGTAGTCAGGCATGGTTTAGGCGGTTCCACCATCATCTCCGGCCACCGACCATCTAGGTTCCTACTTTATGGCTTTACGACCACTGAGGTAACCTTCTACTGCTTTCTTAGATAGATTAGATCCTAGGTTTTCATTTGTTGCCTTTGTTTTATCTTTTAATCGCGTCATTTAGCTGTACGTTGTCAATAGTACTTCGTCAGAGCACAGCTCCGACAGGACCCTTTCCTCTGTCTCCAACCAGTGCCGCGGCCCACTGACCACCTCCAATCCTCTCCCTACGCTTCGGCTATTCCCACTGCACCTTCATACAACCATTTCCATCGTGGATCTGGATATTCGTACATCATCTCCTTCGCTCGTTGGAGGTACGATCGCCACGCTCCATCTATGGAAGGGCATATCGATATCGGTATCGATATCGGTACCATGTCGATATGATATATCGTCGATATATCGACGATATATCGACACCATATCGCCGACATCGAACCGAGATTGTGAATAAAATGGTCTGTCGATACCGATATCGACCATATCAGTGATATATCGGTGACTTGTCGATACCGATATATCGCCGATATATCGTCGATATATCACGATACAGCCTTCCATCGATCCACCGCCCATCCACCCTTCGCCCATAAAAGCCCACAGAGGCCCCTTCTATTTCTGTGCCTAACTCCTGCAGGGTTTGGAGGCCAAAGGACTCGCTTAGGGTCGATTTTGTGGACGCATGAGGTACCGGGAACCCCTCGCATTCTCCGAGCTCGATGGATGGCACTAGACCTCCAAACGACCTTCTAATGTTGTCGGCTTGCACAGAGGAGCTTGGGCTCCATTTTGAGCCCTCGACGAGCATCCCAGTTGATCGGAGGATCGTGCTACCCTCGATCGAAGCTTGGAACAACGGGAGTTCTTCCCTATTCTTCCTAAGCATCTTCATCGCCATCCGATCGTCCGCCCGCACCAGATAGCATAATCATCGTCCGATTGATCAGAGTTGCACTATCGGATCCTGACCCATGATCTAATCTGTGCCGTTAAGAACTAAGCATCACAGAGTGTTGCGGTTGCAACATGTGGCAGCGTCATTAAACCGTCCATCAGCACCTTTAATTGGGAATTTTGTGTCTTTGACCCAACTTAGTTTTTGTATTTAATATTTCATTATTGAATCATTCATTTATCGTTTATTAAGTTCTGTAATATTTGCTAAAAGATCTCTAAACTTATTATATTTCCATTTCAGTCCTCGTCAACTCACCTCACGTGTCGTCCCACGTGAGGGGGGTATTTTGTAGGTAGGCCCTTAAAAGTTGTTGTATTTCATTTTGGCCATGAAACTTTTTATTCATGCTTTATAATTTTATGAAAATTGCAACTTGGTCCCTTTCATTTATGTTATTTAAGTTTATGCCTTTGTCAGGTTGTAGTTTCTTTTTTGTTGTTTCTCATTTATTTAAAATAGATATCGTGCTCCAAAAAATCACCAAAAAAAGAATTAGATGCCTGATTATATATATATATATCTTCACGCCATATTTTTGGATTTTCAATTTTAGGTAATTTTTCAATTTTTATAAAATCGAAAATAGCATAAATATTCCCTATTTACAGTATAAAACCCATAAAAATATAACATTTTTTGAAAAATTCCAAAAAATATATTTAGTGTTTTATTTGTTTTCTGACTCCATAAATTTAAAACCCTAAAAATATAAAAAGAAAATTTATAAAAAAAACAAAAAGCTCTAAAATCTAGTATAAAACGATTAAAAAATTCTTAAAAATCCCCAAAACAATGTTTTTTTGTTTTATAATTTTATGTATATTTAGCTATCTACTAAATTAATTTCGAGAAAATTTAGACCTATTTTGTTATTTTCCCTCTTCATTTCAAATTTGGCTATTTATTAAATCCTTTATTTGAGATATTTTTTGACTTTAACAATATAAAATTAGCAAAAATCACTAATAAATAACAAAAATAGTAAAAAATATTAAAAATCTGAAAGTTTTTTTCTTTTGAACTATAATATCTTTATTAGTATTTATATACTTATTAGCTTAGTTTGTATATAACCTTATATACCCTTTATATTAGATAAATAAAAGAAAAGGGAAATACAAAATCTAAAAATATAAAAATATAAAACTATAAAATAAAAATATAAAAAATATAAAACAAAATAAAATAAAAAAATAAAAAATATGCAAAAAGAACATATAGACAAGAATCAGACGATCATTTTTGTGCAGTCATTTGCCCAATCTATGTTTTTCTGCTTCCTATGTTCGACACTCTACACATACTTACACATATACACACCTTTGCAGAGTTATAGTAAATTTTAATTCCGTGGTTTATTTTACATTTCTTTATATTTATTTGTGAGTTAATCATTGAATTTAATGATTTTCTTGGAGTGGTCGCTTCTATGATTGTTGATCTGGTCGCCTTGTGGATTGGCAAGACCTCTAGGAAAATATTATTTCAAGCATGCTAATTTTGAAATTGCATGACTGAGTTGTTATAGATTCATGCATGGTATCTATGAGCAACAAAAGTCATTCTCAAAAGGATCCATAAAATCTATGCAAATCAAGAGTTTCATACTACAACTCCCAACTCAAGTATTTTTGAAAAAAAAATACTCTCAGAATGAATAGCATCCCAACAATTCATGTGGACATACAGATATCCATCATAACCATGCATTATCTATACCACGCTTATTGTCATCATAACCATCCATTATCCATACCACGCTTAGTGTCTGGTTGAGTCTGTTGCGGGAACTTGAATACTTGGTCAAACTTTTTCTTCACCTGAAATAAATAAATATAATTTTGCATGAGCCTAAAGCCCAATATGTATCAGACTCCATGCATGGGAATTCTAACAGTTTTTTAATCCGTTACATTTCATGTACTTGAGTACTCATGAAAAATAATAATTGCGTACCTAAATACCCCGTGCATGTCTAGGTCGTTCCTAACAAGTTGCGTATTGTTTCTATCGTAATAAGAATATGCATGTGTAATATACATAAAAATACATAAGTTATCATTTTTCATTATAAGTGGTAAGGTTTTCATGAAATTAATACACATGTATATATCTTCTTTATCATTTAGTTCATTCTTTCAAATTAACCCTTTAAAATAGTTTTTGAAATACTTGTGACGTATTATTATTCCTAAACAATTTCTCTCATAACATATAATTATTTATCTTTAATTAAATCATTTTCTTGTATAACATATAATGATTTATCTTTAATTAAATAATTTTCTTGCATAACATCTACTGGTTTATCTTTAGTTAAACCAATTTCTTGCATAACATTTACTGGTTTATTCTTTATAAGACACTTCTTTCATAACTTGTAATGATTTATCTTTATAAATAATTTCCTTGCATACTTGTTATGATTTACCTTTATAAATCATTTATTTGCAAAACTTTCATGTGTGTATCTTGTTATACGTTTTCAACCGCTGGCATGTACAGTCCATGGCATGGAATGACAGTATATAGCTATAACTGTAAAGGGACTTACTTTTTTTCGCTATGGTTCCTTGCAACCAAATGTCCCTTACGGTGTTGCCCCTTGAGCTAACACAACCTCTTACAATCGTCCATGTAACTCCTTATGAGATCGGTATCATTAATCAATATTTTTTTGATAATTTCAAGATTTTCATAAACTATCACATGGAAATATAATGTCACTTGATTTTCAATATATACAAATTACGATCATAGTCATAGTCATTAATTATTTCAAATTCATTTCCAAAACAATTTGCCACATTTATCGACATCTTTATTCTATACTTAGTACGTCAATTGGAAATCTCCTTTCCGTACATTATCTAGTCTCAGTACAATGCATAACTTAATATAAATCGTTTGTTTCTAAACCATACCATCTATTTGTACATGTTTATATATTTTTCCATTAATTAACAATACTGATTTTCACATGTTTGTTCAAGTAATTATTTTATCTCAAAAAATTAAGAATCAACTCTAATAAATAAGAATACTTTACAAATCTTTTTTTTATTTTTTTATGACAAAGAGGGTGATCTCTCAATATAGGAGTCACCGCTAAAATATATTATATTATGTCACTAAAGATAGAGATTACACCACAAGTTATCGAGACTCCCAAAAACTCAAAAGAGGCTTACAATGTGATACAACATTTTCTGAATAAAAATTCTGATATTTGAAAATGTGGTCATTTCTTGCTAGCCAGATCGTCCAAAGCATCGCAAACGGTTTTGACACATTGTCCGAAGAGCTTCCTCCTACCTTCCTTATTACCTCCCAGAAATTCACCGATCCGTTTATGTCTAGACCCAATGGATAGCCATCTCCCTCCAGACTTTTGCTGAAGTCTCACACGTGAAAAAGAGATATTCTGTATTCTCCATCTGTTCCCCCACATCTATCGCAACACACATCCTGAGTCCCCAAGAATTTTGCCTTCCTCACCTTGCACACAGCTTAGTTTCCTTAGGCGCCAAAGAAAAACTTTGATCATGCTTGGTATCCTGCATATCCATATGATCTTCATATCCTTGCAGAGGTCGATATCAGTTGTCCTCGCTCCACTACTTCTCAACTCGCCATATAATTGTTTGATAGAGAATCTTGTACCCATCCAAACATAATTGTCCCTGGTCATAGAGAATTCACATGATGAGATCCAAGAGTCTAACCAACTCCCCCTTCTTATGTCAGAAGAATCGCTGCAAAAGATGTCCTCCACTCCCCACTTTGTGCTAACCCACATAAAGTTTCTTCCTTCGACGCAACCAACACAAAGGGCCTTGGGAAACACCTCTCTAGAGCCCCTTCCTCGTCCATCCTCCCTCCAAAATCTGAATCCCTCCTGTCTCCTACCTGAGGTGTTAGTCTATGGAAAATGTGCCTCAGGACATCCCTCGTTCCTTGCTAGAATACTTACAAACCATAAGGGGAATTAATTTCATTAGCTTCACGGGGAGAGATATAATTCGTAATCTAAAATTTTTGATTGACAATGACCATTTAGTATTTACAAAAAAAATTACGTTATACATGCAATACAATTCCGGCTATAAAGAGCCAATAAATACCAATATGAATATACATAATATTCAACTGTAGCTCATTACAATTATGACTGGACTTATTCAACTCCTAAGACACACACAATATGCAACTTGTAAATATGATTTAACAATTATATATATTGTTAATAACCACCGGATTCAGTATGGGTGTGCGGGGTTTAATCTATCCTTTCAAGCGCAATATAAAGTAATAACCAATCCTTGTATAATGTATACATAAAAAATTATAAGGATTTTATGCCTGATGTGACAGATTGGAAGTTAAGGCTGATAATGTTGCCAACACTTGTTGGTCATATTAAAACACACCCGATGATAAGATATGATAACTTACCAATAAAACCTCAATAATTTTACATATTTACAATTAACAAATAAGATAGATCGCTACAAAAATAAACAGGCATGGGGTTTGGATATGATGGGTATTTGTGTGTCTTTTTCTCTTCCTATAAGATACAATAAGGGCATGTTCGTTTGGAGAATAGGCCCTGGAATAAGGGGCTTATTCTCCATCCGACACGGTTTTCCCATGGTACGATTATTCCTCCTCATTCCATCTTATTTAACTCTTATTCCTATCTTTATCCCACCTTACCTACCTTTATTTCACCTTATTCCTCTTATTCCTATTCTCCAACCGAACAAAGAATAGACCATTGTTCTCCTTTTCCCAATCCTTATTCCTGTTTATTCCCGAACCGAACGGGCCCTAAATTTTTTAATGGCCAATACTGTCACAGTAATGATGGAGGAACGCGCGTATAAAGTGTGATTCGAACTTATATATTCCCTCCTATCCACCAAGAGCAATCATCAAGCATAAATTTTTATCCATGCAAATTATATAAATGGAGGTAACATATAAAATTATGACGGTGGTATATGTCCATTTATGGAAAGAAAATCTAAAGGTTCGATGCATATATTTGAAATATTATTTCGGGTAAAATCATCGTTTGTTTGTGTTCGATCCCACACATATGTTCATAGATCGCAAACCTAAGCCGATACATACATCTATAGATTGTATCTCAAACTTGAGCTTGGTTTAAACACAATCTTAAAATCGATACATATCTTAAGTTCGACGAATTTGTATATACTAGTAACCTCTAGTCCTCTCCATGCCCCCGCATCGACGTTCACCTCCATCGAATCGATGTTGTTGTCCCTTGCGACGAGGATGATTCTCCCAGTGAGATCTCTATCTCTAGCTCTCCCTCTCCTCTCTCTCTCTCGCTCTCTTCAAAGGGCAAGTGACGCGGGGGGATTCATTAGATTTTTATTGTGATTGTAGGGAAAGTTAATGGTGTGCTAATAACTCATTCAGTTGGATTGAATAGTAACGGTGGGAGATAGAAAATTTCTTCCGTTACAAAATTGGTGGATATATGTTATATGTTAACCGACCATTGCACTTAGTTTCAAAAAAAAGAGGAAATGTAAATACAAATGAGTGGCAACGTGAAAATAATTGAGAGAGAGAGAGAGAAATGAAGAGAGAAGAATGAGTTGAACCTAGGGCGGGCTATCGAGCCCAACGAGCTAAGCCAGGTCCTGGCTCGAGTTCGGACTCGATAAGCCCAGCTAGACTCATGCTCGGGCTCGATGAGCTCAACCTTTTAACGAGTCAACTCGGGATTGATAAGGCTCGAACTTCGTTAAGGAAAGTATGTAGGTAGATTGAGCACTCCCTTTGCTTATATAGACTCCATGTTCCCGTCGTGTTCAGCTTTACCCAATGTGGGACTACAATAAAGCCCCTTATCGAGCCTCTTATCGAGTTATCGAGACCATCCCCCTTATCGAGCCCCTTATCGTGTTATCGAGTTGATCCGAGCTAGGCTCGGGCTCGACTCGTTAAGTTATCGAGTTGATCCGAGCTAGGCTCGGGCTCGACTCGTTAAGTTATCGAGCCCAAAATTTTGGCTCAGTCTCGGCTCCTTAGCTAAAATGAGCCATACTCATGAGCCCATATCTAGCCGAGTACGAACCTTGCTCATCAAGTCATGACTCAATAGCTAGCCCTAGTTGAACTCCGCTGATGAAACTCCATTTTATCACCTTATTCTTTCATTTTGGCCTTAAATCCATAGCCAAAATGCATGCATGGTATATAAAAAATTATATATTTATTGTACTTACTTTAAAATTAAAGAATATAGGAAGAAAATAAAAGGCAATGAGACATCATAGGTGTAAGGATACTAATTGAATTGAATCATTCGAATTTGATTAGGATTCGTCGATAAAAATTCGAAAAAAGATCGATTCAAAATCAAATGAACTGAATTTGAATTGAACTTTTGGATTCGATTTTAAAATGAATCGAATCTAAATTCACTTGAATTCGTTCGATAACAATTCGATTCGATTCGATACACGCATATATGATATGGTATGAAGCATTATGTATGTAAATAAATGTAGTATAAATTTTGTAAAATCCCTACACATGATACACAACTTAATATAATAAATAATATTTTTTCATCATCTTATTCTAGACATCCCAATTTTAGGATGCCCATTGCATCACGATACCCCCTATTTACTCCCCTAAATTCTCTCTCTCACCTCGTCACTCATGAGAAAATAATCCTAACATTTGCTTCTGCTCTCCATACGTCGCCAGCTCCAACCTCTCACTCCCTGATCGCTCTCTCCAACGTTGTTGGCTCCAGCCTCCCGCTCCTGCTCTCTCTCCAATGCCGTCGGGTCCAGCCTCCCACTCCTGCTTGCTCTCTCAACGTCATCGGCTCCAGTCTTCCGCTCATGCTCGCTCCAACCACTGGCAACACCACCCTCCCAGTAGTCAACCCCACCACCAACTCCCACCCTCCCCCGTCATCGACAATGATAACGGTTCTAGACTTACCAACGTTGCCAGCATCTCTCTCATCACCCTCACAGCTACTAGTATTACCAACACATCCCCTTTTACCCTAAAATCTAAATATTTAAGTTCTATCCAAATAATTTATGTGATTCTAAAATACATCATCTGCAAACTACACATACTAAATTTTTAAAAATCATTCCGAGTTCATAGGAGACTATAAGAAGGGATCTTAGTTTTTTGGTTATAAGCCCAAGATTGGCCCAGATAGATCTGAATAGAGACAAAGAATCCATGTAGCTGACCCTACTTAATTGTGGGAAAAGGCTTTGTTGTTGTTGCATCCTGAGTTCATAGAGTTCAAATTTCCTAACCATCTTTTCCTTAATCACACTCTTAATCCTCTCATCCATCATAATATACATATCTTATGATAAGGACATCCAAGCATTTGGATACAAATAATATCTTAGAGACAAATATGGTATGAATAGAATTTCATGGATTTTGAGCTTTACCTAAATGGCTTAATGTGCAAGCTGTAACTAAATTCCATTTCTCATCAAGATTACAAGGGGACTAGGTTATCAAGAAGGAATATCATCATAATCTTTAATAAACCCAACTATGCCCTGTAAGAGTGCATTGAAATGAGGTAAGCATGAACCGTTCTGCTTGATGTAGAAAAAATGTTACATATTAGAAAATTGAAGATTAGAGCCATAACAAGTGAGTTCTCAGTCTGGTCTATCGGTTTTTGTATACCTCAGATGTTGGATCCGGTTCCATAAGTTAGTTCACATCGACCTTTTATGATGCTGATGGAATTTAGTGATTCTTTTTTTCTCAGATATCATGGAGATAGGTCACAATAGGAGGAAAGATATGGAGGATTCTTCATAGAAATGTGGAACACAATCTTCTGGCTATTATTTTGGACATATATATATATATATATCTATTCATCTATATCTTGTATTTCTATATTGGTATAGAATTTAAAATATAATTTTGAGTATGTGCTTTCATTTTATTTTTAGAAGTCTAATTCGAACATACCATCTTATGAAGATAGTGTCCATGAGAGGGTCATTGGGCATGATGATATTAATGAAAAAGTGAAAGAAGAGGGTAAAGAATCGAAAAATCGATTCCTGAAATAATTAACAAGAATGATAGAAATAAAAGATCAATTATTTATGAATCATTTATCAAAGAGAATGTGAAAGTTGGCGGAGTGCCAATTGAAATATTGAGGCGCATTAATGGAATTTTCATCACATGTACAAAAATAAAAGATCAATGGTTTATAGAGATGTCAATAATTCTTTTTTCTTTATATATTCAGTTCACCATAGGTACAAAAAGAGAAAATGAGGATTGCAAGAGATTATATACGAACAATAAAAGTTGGGTACTTTAATGCAATTTATATTATTTATTGAATTTTACCATTTATGTTAAAAGTTTTTTATTTATCTCAATTATTTTTCACAAATTAGTATCATAAAGTCTACACAATTCTTTGAAACTTAAAATATTATTAATATAAAATTTTTATTATTAGTTACATTATTAAATAAAATTATAATTTGATATAAAATGAATCGAATTTGAATATTCGAAACTCCAAACGAATTGAATTTGAATTTAGATTAGACATTCGTTTAATATTCGGTTAGAATTTGAATTCGAAAATTTTATAATGAATTGAATCTGAATCTAATTGGATTTGAATGTATTCGATTCGCACCCCTACATAGGTGTTGAGTGACCCTAGAACCTGAGATCCAGTAATCATGATGACTTGATCGACAAGGAATAAAGTAGGAGGAGATAAGATAACTAATTGTACATAAGATATACTCGAATATCCTAAGATCCGTATGCCAATTATTACTATTGAGAACCAATTTATTTTCTTATTTTTTACACCTCAAATAATGAAACTCTCTATTTGAATATCGTAGGTAAAAAACAAAGAAAAATACAAAATTGAGTTTATAGAAAACTAACAGACGATGTGTCCGAGATACACAACATAAAAAGTTGAAATAAAAACATCGCAGACTTGTATATTCTCCATGCTGTATCAAAATGATTAAAATCATCTTTAATTTTTGTATATAATCTTTTAATAAGCTATTTAATAAAGGTGGTTTCATCTAAATTGGAGTTAAGATGCAAAAGTTAGGTTTCAGATCCATATTGTGCAATATACTTATATATTTGTATTCAATATATTTATGCCTTATATTTTCAATTCTTTTATTTTTATAAAATTGTAAGGTAATATCTGAAACATATGTACATAATTAAAATAGAAAAAGTACACCAAATAAATAATACATTTCAAAACATAGGTAAAATATACTTATATATACCTATAATTTATATATACATAATTAATTAAGTATAAATGTTAACTCAAAAAAATATAATAAAAATATCTAAATATGTACAAAAATAAATCATAAATATATAATACATGCGTAAAATAAGAAAATATAAAATACAAAATAAAAATAAAATACAAAATTTAGGTATTTGTACCTATATTTTACATGCGAATAATTACTCATAATAAAAACCTCATAAAATAAATAAAAATATGTATAAAATATTATAATAAAATTAAAAACATTTTTATACCCTATAATTATTAATTGATTTACTTTTTTTATTGAATTTTATAAAAAAATCTCATTTATTTTTTTCTGATTAGTCCACATATACCAACCAAAGGGCTACATCTATTAACATTGGCCAATTTGTCCTGCCTCCTCGAGCCATTGTGTTAGAGCATCTGACACCCCCATCTTCACCAACTTTTTACACCTCCACTTGTCCTCCATATTCATCAAGACTTCCACCGAAATGTAGCCTTAATGTCCCTCTCCCTCGCCCATGCGAGAATCTTCGCCAACCTCCAATGAACAACACGTTACTTCTCCGTCTTTTGGTTGGACTCCATGTCTATAAATAGCCTCCTCTAGCTTCATTTTGATTTTTTGGCCTCTCTTCGCCATGGTACCCCCATTTGATCCCACCGTTGAGCTCCTGGTGACAGGAAGGTTCGCTCCAGTCATTTATGGCATGGACAAGGTAAAGGAGGAGCCAGATTCAGGTATGTCGTTTAACGTCTCCGGCGACCTCTTCTGCTCTGAGCTTTCCAAGCTCGTTGAGCTTTTACTTTACCATCTTTCTCTTTCCCTTAGTTCATGTAGCTTTGTCGTAGGTTAAATTTCATTGAATCTCTAACGTAATATTTAAAACCAAATCGTCGGAGCTTGCTGCTTTGACACCAAATCCATCGTAGTCCACCTCCATTCGACTTCCTCTCGCCTTCTCCGCCAAAGCTTGCTTTCCACATGATTCCTGCCACAGAATTAGAACGCCGGACTCCACCTCTGCCACCTTCGTCGGAAACCTATTATCATGTCGTCCACTTGCTTTTACGTCTTCAACAAAGGGTCAAGGAGTTATCCCTCGACCCCCTCAATAATTTGTGTAGGTTCGCAATAGCAAAGACCACCTGTAGCCCCACCGAAAGCTTTAAGCATGGGCTCCAGGTCAGTCGACCTCCAGGGCTCCTTCAGCGAGCCCCTGACCTCGAGAAGACACATGCCGGATGTGCTATGCTCCCAGGAAGCAGATGAGCGGATCAGATTTGAAGGCGGAAGCCTAACAGAGGAGAAATCAAAGAACTTCGTCGGTGAGATGTTCTTGGGGTGTTCTTCCAGAACCCGTAAGAGCCATTGGATCATGGAAGGTGGCCCAAATCTAATCTAGGTCATCCATTTAATTGCTAAATGGTGTCCCGATCAACCCATCCAGAACAACACATGGGATCATCGTCAGCCTTCCGATCGCGTGCCTTTTAAGGAGTAAATCTATCAGCCTTTTAAAGAGTAAATTTATTAGTAACCCCTAGGCATTATAATTTTAATGTCCAGTCCTGCAAATATTCTAGTACATTTTAAAGTTTTATAAAAATTGCAACAAGATCCCTAGCTTTATTGAATATTGATAAATCCAAAAATCGATCGGTCTTGTGTTCCACAAAGGGCGGGAGCACAGTCGATGTGTCGACCAATCAAATCCAGAAATTAATCAACAATTAACCCACACTAAAGATCAACAATTAGAAATAAATGTGGAGTTAAAATTTATTTTTAACTCTACACAAATGATGTAAAGGGCAAGTATGCAGAGAGTTCGAACACAGGGAGCAAACAGGGTAATTCAAATAATGTGCACAAGTGAATGTGAAGTGTCTACACTAAGCAAGCAGCAAAGAACTTTTTGTGGGTTTTTAATTTTTAAATAATTTTTTTCTAATTTAATTTTTTAATTTTGTATTTTGATTTTTAATTTTCAGATTTTTATAATTTTATATTTTATATTATTTTCAATATTGGAATTTAAAAACAATGTAATAAAAGACCAGATAAAGTATTTATAAAAATGTGCAAAAATAACCAAAATTCAGAAATAAAATGTTTTTGATATTTTTTAGGATTTTTTACTGTTTTTATTATTTTTGGGTATTTTTCAAGGTGTTTTTGGTATTTTTAAACTCTGAAATAAATCAAAACAGTGACAAAGCTACTGGCTGGGGGTAAAATGGAAATTAAAAATAGACAGCAGCCACAGAATTTTTGCAAACTATTTTTCAAATAAAGATAATGAAATGTAGAGTAAGAGTAAACAGGAACTGAATTTGTGATTTTTGGAGTTTTCTTTGATTTTATATATTTTTTTAAGTTTTTGAGTGTTTTTGAATTTTTAGTGTTTTTCTTTTGAGATTTTTAGTTTATTTTTGGACTGACACTAAAATATGGTAAAATAGACACTAGGGATTTTTTTTTGGAATTTTTCGAGATGTTTTTAATATTTTTTTGGCATTTTCTAAGCTAGACAGTGAATAAAAAGCATGTTTTTTGATTTTTAATAAATATGGAAATTAAAGAAAATCAAAACTAAAACTATGTGTGGAAGTACAAGTTACCAAAAGCTTAAGTTCAAATTTTTAGAATTTTTGGAATTAAGATGAGGCCTTAAATAAATAGAGCAAGTGAGCACAAGATAAAGGTCTGGCAGGGGCGTAAACGTAAATGTCAAAATCTCCAGGGGCCTGATCGCAATTTTTCCACAAAAATTACATCTGAAATCAAACTTAATGGACCAGGTATCAAATCTAAGACCCGCAAGGGTTTCTTAGCAAAATCTCCAAGGTCACGTGCCTAGGGCACGTGGACCTGGGAGGGGTACAATTGCAAATAATAAAAACTCTGATGGCTAGGCAGCAAAATGTCCAGAAAGTTTATACTTAATATTACAATTTGAGGTTCGACAAGAAATAGTCAAAAACGCAGCCCCTATATTGCAAAAATTCCCTTAGGGCACGTGCGAGAGCACGCGCGCCTGAGGAGGACTGTTTAGCAATTATATAAAGATCGAGGGGCTACGGTGTAAATATTGCAAAACTAATGAACAACAGATGAATGTTTCTAGATTATTTAATAAATACCAAAAGGGTTGGGTTTACTTCGCAAAATACCCAGTCAAGGGGTGCATCCGACGGTGGCGGGCGCTCCAATTACGCCACGTGGCAGGCGCACAGAAGCCGATACCCGTTCGCAATCTAGGGCCGAGATTAGATCGAGCGTTAAGGATCTGACGGCTGGAGGGGCACGTGATCTAACGGTGCCTGTACGCCTGGAAGATCAAGGCCTCATCGGACGGCGGGGAGGCCTGATGGATGAACTGGGGAAGAACAGATGGCTGGCATGACCTTCGCCGAGCTCGCACTCCTCTTTCGAAGTTCTCTTGATGCACGACGACGCCTCCGACATTCCAGGAAGGGTCCCTGACTCGACGGGGGGCCAAAATGGACGGTTGAGGTCCGGTGCGCCGCTGCGAGGTCAAGAACGGAGAAAGGCTCCAGGTGGCTTGTTTGGCCGCAAAAAATCGACTCCATATGGAGTCCTTTGTCCCCCGAGACCTGCAAATGAAGAGCAAGAGCACTGTAGATGGCCCAAGGGACTAATTGGTGCATGGATGGTGGCGTGGGGTCGGTGAATGCGGTCGCCGGAGCTCAAGAGCTCCGGCGAGGTGTTTGATGGGTGGATCTGATCGAAAAGTGGGTCTGGATCGAAATGGATTAAGGAAAATTGCACCTAAGACTACACTAAGTACGAAAATGCAAGAAAAACAAAGGTAAAAACGGCCATGTGTCCGGAGATGGCTTGGAACGCGGCGTTTTAGAGCTCACCGCACGTCGACTGAGATGGGGGAGGAGTCCCCTGTCATGCGAGATTGCCCTCGACCCTCACCTGGAAGCTATTAACGCCCAAATCCGGTTCAGAGGAAGAAGGAAAGTCAGGGGCTCGTTTTGAACATGGTGATGGGGCGATCTTCGAGGAGGAGTCACGGGCGAGAGGAGAAGATCTAATGAGATCTTGGAGGTTGGCGAGCTAGGTGGTTGTACAGGGTACAAAATCGCAGAAGAAATCGGCCTCAAAGGGTGAAAGACGCACCCTCGATTCCGCAAAAGCGGGGAAAAACGAGGCGCGCAGAGCTACATTGGGGTAGGTCAGACTCTTGACCTTGGTCAACAGTTCTGACCTCCTGGTTGGTCCACGTGGACCAACCAGGAAAAACCCTGAAAAAATGTTTTATTAATTTATTTAAAATAGTAAACGATTTATTTAACTTTTAATTATAAAATAAAAAATGTTTATTTTTTTATGAAGTATTTTTATTCTTATTTTTAATTTATTTTTATGAGTTATATTTTTACAAGTTAACTTTTTAGCCCTATATAGGTATATTACCTATGTATTTTAGTATTTTATTTTTATTTTGTGTATTTTACTTTTATTATTTTTATTTCTTATTTTCTAAAATCATAAAATACTTTTATATACACAGATACATTTTTATTTATTTTCCTGATATGTTTTGTTCATTTAATAAAATATAAGTGTAAAAGTATAGGTATTAAACATAGGTATAATACATGTATGATCTATATCTGTTTATTTTTATTTTGAGTTTCTTTTGCATTTTTAGTTTGATTTTAATGTACATAGTTATATAAGTATATTTATAAGATTATAAAAATATAAAAATAATGACTAAATAATAAATCAAATATTTTAATCTGTACAATTATGCAATGTGGGTCCAAAACTCAACTTTCAAACCGTAGCTCCGCCAAATGCGAAACCACCGCCATTAAATAGCTTATTTTTGTTCTATATACAATTAAAGGTGAGTTTGATGCATTTGGGTTGTCGTTTGTGAGATACGGGTCTGGAAAGTTGGGATTCTGGATTTTTATTCAGACCATAACTTTTTATCTGTACCTTATTTTTCAGTGAAATCAATTTTGTATTTTTCTTTATTTAATTATCTTACAACTTTCATGTACAAAGTTCTTTATTTGATGTATAAAAGTAGAACCAAAAATAGGTCCCAAAATGAATGAAGAATGAATAGAAAGTATAGGTGTTTTATCTGTATTTTGGCCCTTATCTCGCCCTACTTTATTCCTGGTCGACCTATTCATCAAGATGCCTAGGTCTCGGGGTCATAAAATATTTACAATATTTTATTCTTTTTCTTTTCTTTTATTTATTCTATAATTTTGGCTTTTAATTACAGTATTTTATACACTATTGGAGTGCACATGCATGAATGCTAAGATGATGATTTAGGGTATTTACAGGCATTTGCTAGGGTTTTTGGTGCCAAAATGATAGAATAAAGATGATGAAATGTGGATTCATCATCCCCCTATACTTTACCTTTGCTAGTCCCTAGCAAACACTTATGCAATAAGTGCAAAAAGGAAGAAAGAAAAGAAAAAGAAGAAAACCTTGGATTTAATTAGATTATCAAACTTGTCTTCACAAAATCAAAGTTTGGAGCTTAAGTCGGACCTTTGGAATTTTAGTGCGGGCGGAACCTTATTGAGAACCGTGTTTGAAATTCACCAGTCCTTGAGAATCCCAAAACTCTGTCCAAGTCTCCTCAAAAGCCAGGTCAGAAATACTTCAACTCATACGCAAACTCTTACGACTATGAGTCTGACTCGTTACAGTGTAAGTGATATGTAGCTCCCCACCTCAGAAGTAACAAAGAAGCAACCTCCCCCACCCTGGTAACTCTAAACGCCTCGGTCTAGCAACTTTTTCCACGAGAAGCGGGGTATTCCCTTCTAAGTTCAAGTGCAACCGGCTCAAGAAGAGGGGGAATAAGAGGTATAGAATTTTGGGAGCTCAACCAGTGTAGCTAAGTCTCCCGCTGCAAGCTTCATGAGATGTAACATGGATACCATAAGCTTTTGCTTCATTGGACTATATACACTTCGGTGGGGTTATTAAATTTTCAATCCGACCCACCACTTTTTTTTTGAGTTTTTTTTTCAAGTGCATCTGTACAACATATCTACATGGTGCAGCATATATACAAGAAATTTTCCTCTTGAGCCAGTAGACTATCCCTCTTTTGAAGCTTTATTGCAACCCACGGCTTCTGTCTTTAGCCTTCATCACCACTAGACCAAGTTGAGGCGCACTTCCTTCACTAGAAGAAGAAGAGAGGTTCCGCCTAGAAGTACTACCCTCATATGCTACCCCAAACCAAAGGAAACTGCCTCCTCACCACCTCATCGTGGAGAGCTATGTGAAAGGTGCAGGTGTCCAAGTTAGGTCATTATCAACAAGAGTCGTGCGTATGCTCCGAAATACTCTACTTAGGCAGTCAAGAAATCCATTGAACCAAGTCCCGTGATCCTCAAAGAATTAAGTCAACTAGACCTGAAGTACCTCAAACCCAGTTCCTATAAGGTTCCTGTTATTTTAGGTAGATTGTAAGGTCCAATCAAGCCTCCAATCTCCGGATTTTACTTAGACTTGTTCAACTATCAAACTCAATCCGAAAAATGCGAATGCTATGCAATGTAGAAAATATTTTTGTGATGCAATTTTCAAGAATTTTGAACTTTTTATGGATTTTTGAAAAGATGATGATGATGCATATGCAAATTTTTTTAGATTGTTCAAAAAGATTTTTCAAATGTTTTTGGATTTTAGTTTTTGCAAATGTTTTTGGGATTTTTTAAAACAAAAAGATTTTGGCTAAACACTAGGTGAAAATATGTACACGGGAGTGCTTCTTTATATATACAAGAACTGGATTTTAAGAATTTATAGGGTAAGTGGTCAGTTTTATACATATATATATGGTGGATTTTGGTGGAGATGTAAGTATTCCTCAAACTTATTTGACACAAGCTTTTCACACCATTTTTGAAAACTATAGTCCATAATGGTTTTTTACAAACATTTTTACAAACATGTACACACATTTGAAAATCATTTTTGCAAAGGTTTTCCAAACAATATAGATAGATTTTTCAAATATTTTTGCAACTATTTTTCAAACCATTTGCAAATCATTTTTCAAACATTTTATTTCACACAAAGAAAATGGGGTTTTATAATCAAAATGTTTTTACAAAGGTTGAAAACATGTAACAAAATGTTTTACAAATAGTTTTCAATAAATGTTCACAAAGATTTTCAAACTATTTTTCAAACATTTTGCAAAAAACATTTTCACCTGATTATATTAATCAGTAGTTACAAAAAGAATTTGAGGAACAGAACACCTTTTTCTTAAAGATGTTTAATGCATTTTAAAGAATTATTAGCCATTATTATTAGGAAAGTACGAGTTATGGCTAAAGTATATACGCAATATATACGACCCCCTATACTTAGCTTGAGCTATGTCCTCATAGATCAGAGAGAAAAGAGAAGACATAACTCGTACTAAGTATAGGCAAGTCTAAAGAATAAATGAATAAATGAAGGAATGAAAGAACAAATGAGAAGTTGACCGTCCCCCCTATACTTAGGATCAAATAATCCTAAGTATAGCAGACTGTATACAAAGCAGGGAGGGTCAAGGGTGGGAATGAACAGATCGTACTCAAATTGTCTCCCCCTATACTTAGGGTAAAATATCCCTAAGTATAGACAAGAAGAGGAGACAATGGAGAGGATCGAAAAATGGAGAAAATCGGGGTGCACACCCCCCTATACGTAGGACAAAAGTATGTCCTAAGTATGGAAACTGTCTACAAGGGCGGCACCTTTTTGATAAATAAAGAAAATAGAACAGGGAAAGAAGAAAAGACGAAAAAGATCTGAAAATGGAAGGAGAAATCATGAGAATGTACACATCGCTCCCCTATACTTAGGGTAAAAGAAGCCCTAAGTATAGGCAACAATAGGAGTGATGACACGGAACGAAGAATGAACACTCAACTCGTCTATCCCTCCTATACGTAGGACAAAGTACGTCCTAAGCAAGGCAAACACGAGAAATGGGTAGACGAGCAAAAACGGTAGATGGAAAGAGTGTCACAGGATAGAATCTACAACCATAAATGGGTGATCATCAGAAGGTGGAAAGCAAACCTTCTTTCGGGACCGCTGAGGGATAGATCTGATATGGTGTACGTCGGCATCGGGGTCCACAGTGGACGGAGGCCGATCAGGGTCGACACGGTGAAGGTCCTCAGTGGAATCAAAGCGGAATGGGACGAACTGATCGATGGAAGCAGTATGGCTCGGTTCTCCCTTGGTGGGTCCTATGGTGCGAAGGTGCAGACTGGGGAGTGGAAGAAGTACGACTAGGTCCGGCCTTGGAAGTCTTGCAGATGTCAAAGTGGAATGGGACAAAACTCATCATCCTCAGAAGAAGTGTAATTGGAGTCGTCCTGCGAGGGATTGTCCAGGGTCAAAGTCAAAGGGAACGAAATCATCAGTGGAAGCTATACGAACTCAGATCGTCCTCAAGAGTCTCAACCGGATCATCTTTCTTATCAAAAGGCCCAAATTTCTGAAGAAAAGCGATCAAATCAACTTCGGCCTTTGGCCCATCAGAATCTACATGGACAGGAGCGGACTCATCAGTGGAAGTAGTCAAAACAAGTCCGTCCTGTCTAGTCTTACATGGGTCATTTGTTTCCTTATGAGGTCTCTCAAAGTAATGGGCAACATTATAAACGTCCTCAATTATTTTGGTATCTGCCCCCTGCTCAAATGGTTCAATCACATAAATACTCTGGATCTCATCAACACATCGCCACACACCAGGAGGAGGATCAGTGAGGTCCATGCTTTCCGATTTCCTCCTCTTTCGGGGGATTCGTCGGGTCTCATCAGGGATCGCTAAGGAAGTATCTCTAGTAGCATCAGGTAGGTCACAGGCCTCAGAGTCAGCTATAATCGGTGAAGGTGCATCAGGTGCAGGTCTCTGGTCAACTGTGGGTGTGGTGATCAACACTTCGCTCTCGTCAACAGGACGGAAGCGAATCTCTCCTGATCCATAGTCAATAACGACCCTCGCAGAGGGCGAGGAATGGTCGTCCCAGGATGATTGGAGATGGCTCCCCTGTGGAGTTCTCCATGGGCAACACGACAAAATCAACATTGTGGTTCGTGCCCTGAATAGAGATGACGGTGTTTTCAAGGATTCCCTTCGGCCTCTTGATAGATCCATTAGCAAACTGAACGATCATCCTGGTCTTCTTGAGAGGCCCTAAGTGAAGAGACTGTACCAGTGACAAGGGTAATATGCTAATAGATGCACCGCCGTCCAGGAGAGTGCGATCACATGTATAGTCAGAGATGGTGCAAGTGATGAAAGGTTGTAGCTGTGTTCTTCCTCTTGGGAATGGGACGGTGTGTGATGGCGAGGGCAGTGGCCATGGTCAAAATGTAATGCTCAGATCTGCTCCTCCGCTTTCTCTTCTGGGGAAAAGGAGCAGATAATTGGGTCATGGCTGCTGAAGTGGGGCACGGATAATCTCATGAATAACAGCCACCACTTCAGGTTCAGATAATATTTTTTTGAATTTTTGGACTTCCTCCATACAAGGGAGGAAGTCGGAATCAGCATATACACGAGGCATGCCAAAGAGCAGTCTGTACAGCTGGCATCCTCAGGGTCAAAGGTGGGACTAGGTGTGAATGCATGTGTGGTCAAGGGTTCTGGCAAGTGGACTCTCCCCTTAAAATATTGATCAACCAAGTGTTTCCCGAAATATTTTTGGTCTTTTAAATTTTCTTATTTTTTTGTATTTTTGGCGATTGCAAGCTCCCGTGATCACCTACAAGTGAAGCAGTGTCCCCGACGAAAGGAGCATTAATCTGATTCTTCCTCAAGAAAGCAATATCATCATTCATCAAATCAATGCGCTTTGTCATCCGATTCAAGATATCACTCATAGAGATCAAGGGAGGTGACTCCAACAGGTCAGACTCGGGTAGATGTGGAAGTGGAGGTGGATCATATACAGGTGGAGGTAGGTAGGAATCCGAGTCGTGATACTGTGGCTGAGGCGGATATGTACAAAAGTCAGAAAAAGTAGAAGGAAGATCCTCCTGATAAAAGGGAGGGTGGACCGGCTGTGAGGGTACGAGGAATCCGCAAAATCCGGATAAAAATCGCTCCAGGGATCCATCTCGAAACAAGAGAAAATGATCGGGAGAACACGAAGGTCAAGTCAAGAGATATGAGAAAAAAGGCACAAATGCGCGGAGTGATCGAGTATGCACACGAAACAATCACAAGCAAAAATGAAACAATCAAACCCTCAATTCACCTACTCAACTCGGTGAAGACCACAAATGCGATCTTTTTTATCTTGTCTGTTTTAGAGTTAGGTGAAAAAGTCAAGAAGTTGCACAAACACTTAGGGGCTCAATGGGATTTGGGCACTAGTCCTTAGCGTCTGCGCGAGCAATGTAAAACGAAGACAATGAGGGATTACTCGCCCCAACACAATATTTTTCTTTTTGATCTTTTTTAGGGTCAAGTAATATTAGCAGTCCCAATTTTATTGATTATCACTTTTTTGGATTTTTAATAAAAAAATGCACGATCCTAACGGGGGTTCAATTCCTTTAAGCTCCTAGGTGGTCAAAATTAGAGGTAGAGAGTCGGAAAAGCAATGCAAGCGGCAAACAATGATGAATGCTAAAGCGTAAATGCTCACCTTGCCTCCAGCACTCTACATGCAAGGATGCTCAACAGAATTGAAACCTATCTATATGCAAATGCAAGCCGATGAAATCGCCCTAAGTTTCAGAAATTGCTATTAGCGGGAAGAACCACAAGTCGGTCACCGATCCTCAATCCAAAAAGTCCGGTCTAGACTCACCCCTCCTCTTCTCGACAAGTCGAGTTCAGGAGTAGCGCTTGATGGGGTGGGCTCGCGGCGCGGCGGATCTAAGATGATGAACCGATTGTTTACAATTTGACTAAGTCCAAACGCGGCTATAGGTACATGCAAGATATATTAGGTGTTTGGCCTTAATCTATCGCAAGCAACTCCTAAATCTACGGGCTCAATCACACAAATTAAAGAAAACAAAACCGAGAAAACAAAGTAAAAAAAATGCGATGAAAACCAATAAAAACGCGGTGAGCCCCCAAGTGTACAAGCACTTGGAAATTGGGCCCGAAAGTCCAAAGTCCTGGGGTACCTGTTTTATTACAATAATAGAGTCTCTCTCTCACAATAAATTACACAAATAAATGCTACAAAAGGGGTCAAAAATATGACTGTCTTCTCAAGTCCTCCCCTCCTTCTTTGATGCTTGGTCAGAAGTTTCCTGCCGCCTTCACGTGGGTGCACCGACGCCTAAGGTATAGCGTCTCCCTCGCTCCGCGATTCCTCGCACAAAGTCAACAAGGAAGAGTGATTAGACAAGTCAAGCAATGATATCAAATAAGTGAGCAAATAAAGAAAGCAAAGATGTAGACAAGTATCACAATCACAAAACAAGAAAATGATCTACGCGTTGTTGCTCCCCGGCAACGGTGCCATTTGATAAATCCAAAAATCGATCGGTCTTGTGTTCCACACAAGGCGGGAGCACAGTCGATGTGTCGACCAATCAAATCCTGAAATTAATCAATTAACCCACACTAAAGATCAACAATTAGAAATAAATGTGGAGTTAAAATTTATTTTTAACTCTGCACAAATGATATAAAGGGCAAGTATGCAGAGAGTTCGAACACAGGGAGCAAACAAGGTAATTCAAATAAATGTGCACAAGTGAATGTGAGGTGTCTACACTAAGCAAGCAAGCAAATAACTTTTTGTGGATTTTTAATTTTTAATAATTTTTTTAATTTAATTTTTAATTTTGTATTTTGATTTTTAATTTTCAAATTTTTATAATTTTATATTATATATATATATATATTTTTCAATATTGGAATTTAAAAACAATGTAATAAAAGACAAGATAAAGTATTTATAAAAATGTACAAAAATAACCAAAAATTCAGAAATAAAATGTTTTTGATATTTTTAGGATTTTTTACTGTTTTTGTGATTTTTGGTATTTTTCAAGGTGTTTTTGGTATTTTTAAACTCTGAAATAAATCAAAACAGTGACAAAGCTACTGGCTGGGGGTAAAATGGAATTTAAAAATAGACAGTAGCCACAGAATTTTTGCAAACTATTTTTCAAAAGATAATGAAATGTAGAGTAAACAGGAACTGAATTTGTGATTTTTGGAGTTTTCTTTGATTATATATATATATATTTTGAAGTTTTTGAGTGTTTTTGAATTTTTAGTGTTTTTCTTTTGAGATTTTTAGTGATTTTTGGACTGACACTAAAATATGGTAAAATAGACACTAGGGAATTTTTTTTTGGAATTTTTCGAGATGTTTTAATATTTTTTTGGCATTTTCTAAGCTAGCAGTGAATAAAAAACATGTTTTTGGTTTTTAATAAATATGAAAATTAAAGAAAATCAAAAACTAAAACTATGGCGTGGAATTACAAGTTACCAGGAGCTTAAGTTCAAATTTTTAGAATTTTTGGAATTAAGATGAGGCCTTAAATAAATAGAGCAAGTCAGCACAAGATAAAGGTCTGGCAGGGGCGTAAACGTAAATGTCAAAATCTCCAGGGGCCTGATCGCAATTTTTCCACAAAAATTACATCTGAAATCAAAACTTAATGGACCAGGTATCAAATCTAAGACCCGCAAGGGTTTCTTAGCAAAATCTCCAAGGTCACGCGCCTAGGGCACGTGGACCTGGGAGGGGTACAATTGCAAATAATAAAAACTCTAATGGCTAGGCAGCAAAATGTCCAGAAAGTTTATACTTAATATTACAATTTGAGGTTCGACGAGAAATAGCAAAAAACGTAGCCCCTATATTGCAAAATTCCCTTGGGGCACGTGCGAGAGCACGCGCGCCTGAGGAGGACTGTTTAGCAATTATATAAAGATCGAGGGGCTGCGATGTAAATATTGCAAAACTAATGAACAACAGATGAATGTTTCTAGATTATTTAATAAATACCAAAAAGGACCGTATTTACTTCGCAAAATACCCAGTCAAGTGGTGCATCCGACGGTGGCGGGCGCTCCACTTACGCCACGTCGCAGGCGCACAGAAGCCGATACCCGTTCGCAATCTAGGGCCGAGATTAGATCGAGCGTTAAGGATCTGACGGCTGGAGGGGCACGCGATCTAACGGTGCCTGTACGCCTGGAAGATCAAGGCCTCATCGGACGGCGGGGAGGCCTGATGGATGAACTGGGGAAGAACAGATGGAGGATGACCTGCGATGAGCTCGCACCTCCTCTTCCGAAGTTCTCTTGATGCACGACGATGCCTCCGATGTTCCTGGAAGGGTCCCTGACTCGACGGCGGGGCCAAAATGGACGGTTGAGGTCCGGTGCGCCGCTGCAAGGTCAAGAACGGAGAAAGGCCCCAGGTGGCTTGTTTGGCCGTAAAAATCGACTCCAGATGGAGTCCTTTGTCCCCTGTGACCTGCAAATGAAGAGCAAGAGCATAGTAGATGGCCCAAGGGACTAATTGGTGCATGGATGGTGGCGCGGGGTCGGTGAATGCGGTCGCCGGAGCTCAAGAGGTGTTTGATGGGTGGATCTGATCGAAAAGTGGGTCTGGATCGAAATGAATTAAGGAAAATTGCACCTAAGACTACACTAAGTACGAAAATGCAAGAAAAACAAAGGTAGAAACGACCTCAAGAGCTGTAGAGCCCAAGGTTGACCTCGACGGCCAAGTGGCCGGAGATGGCTTGGAACGCGGCGTTTGGAGCTCACCGCACCTCAACTGAGATGGGGGAGGAGTCCCCTGTCACGCGAGATTGCCCTCGACCCTCACCTGGAAGCTATTGGCGCCCAAATCCGGTTCAGAGGAAGAAGGAAAGTCAGGGGCTCGGTTTTGAACATGGTGATGGGGCGATCTTCGAGGAGGAGTCACGGGCGAGAGGAGAAGATCTAAGGAGATCTTGGAGGTTGGCGAGCTAGGTGGTTGTACAGGGTACAAAATCGCAGAAGAAATCGACCTCAAAGGGTGAAAGACGCACCCTCGAAAAATCCGCAAAAGCGGGGGAAAAACGAGGCGCGCAGAGCTACAGGGGGGTAGGTCAGACTGTTGACCTTGGTCAACAGTTCTGACCTCCTAGTTGGTCCACGTGGACCAACCAGGAAAAACCATGAAAATTTGTTTTTATTAATTAATTTAAAAATAGTAAACGATTTATTTAACTTTTAATTATAAAATAAAAAATGTTTATTTTTTTATGAAGTATTTTATTCTTATTTTTAATTATTTTTATGAGTTATATTTTTACAAGTTAACTTTTTAGCCCTATATAGGTATATTACCTATGTATTTTAGTATTTTATTTTTATTTTGTGTATTTTACTTTTATTATTTTTATTACTTATTTTCTAAAATCATAAAATACTTTTATATACATAGATACATTTTTGTTTTTTTCTAATATGTTTTGTTCATTTAATAAAATATAAGTGTAAAAAGTATAGGTATAAACATAGGTATAATACATGTATGATCTATATCTGTTTATTTTTATTTTGAGTTTTCTTTGCATTTTTAGTTTGATTTTAATGTACATAGTTATGATAAGTAATATTTATAAGATTATAAAAATATAAAAATAATGAATAAGTAGTAAATCGAATATTTTAATCTGTACAATTATGCAATGTGGGTCCAAAACTCAACTTTCAAACCGTAGCTCCGCCAAATGCGAAACCACCGCCATTAAATAGCTTATTTTGTTTTATATACAATTAAAGATGAGTTTGATGCATTTGGAGTTGTCGTTTGTGAGATACGGGTCTGGAAAGTTGGGATTCTGGATTTTTATTCAGACCATAACTTTTTATCTGTACCTTATTTTTCAATGAAATCAATTTTGTATTTTTCTTTATTTAATTATCTACAACTTTCATGTACAAAGTTTCTTTATTTGATGTATAAAAAGTAGAACCAAAAATAGGTCCCAAAATGAATGAAGAATGAATAGAAAGTATAGGTGTTTTATCTGTAATTTGGCCCTTATCTCCCCCTACTTTATTCCTGGTCGACCTATTCATCAAGATGCCTAGGTCTCGGGGTTTTGGGTTATAAAATATTTACAATATTTTATTCTTTTTCTTTTCTTTTATTTATTCTATAATTTTAGCTTTAATTACAGTTTTTTATACACTATTGGAGTGCACATGCATGAATGCTAAGATGATGATTTAAAGGGTATTTACAGGCATTTGCTAGGGTTTTTGGTGCCAAAATGATAGAATAAAGATGATGAAATGTGGATTCATCAAATATTTTAGATAGCTCTTGTGCCACGTCGACTACGTGGCACCCCATGTGAGTTGAGTATTTTACAACAAGCCCCTCCGGGTTTGATTATTTAGTTTTAGTATTCAAAATTGCATAAAATAGTTCAAAACTTTGGGATATTTTGCACTATACTCCTTGGATTTTAATTATTTTGCATAAATACCCATGTCAATTCTGTATATTTACTTTTTGCATTTTATTTTGAGATAAATAGCTTCTTTGCACGGAAAATTTGGGAAAAATAGGAGAATGCGCTTCATATTGGGTTGATCACCAGGATATTTTATTTTAGTATTTTCTTCATTTTTACATTTATTAAAAAACAATAGAGCTATTTTATTCCCTATTTGACTTAAAAAATGCAAAAATTATAAAAGCTTGTGTAAAAATTCAAAAAAACCAGTTATTCTTTATTAGCCTATTTTATCACTCCAAAGTAAAAGTCACAAAAAACTCAAAAGAAACCCAAAAATTAACAAACCCTTGCTGATCTTAAAAAAATTATAAAATATTCTCAAAAATATTAAAAATATTATTTCTATCTTAGATTTTTATTTATATATACTATATAATAAAATTATCTTTGAGAAATGTTGACCATGTATACTATTTTTAAATCTTAAAACAGTTCGGCCTATTTAAAAAGTCCATGGTTTTGTATATTTTAGGCTTTAAAAATACCTACAAATTAGCAAAAATTCCTGAAAATTAAAAATGGAAGAACTATATAAAAACACAAAACATTTATTTTCTAATTTTTACTATATTTAACTATATTTATGATTAAAATACTGTATATTATATTATATATCTATATATAGTAATATATAGTTAATATTGTTATTAAATATTGTAAATCCTACCATATATTTTAAAACACCTTAAAAATAAAAAGGACTGATATTTAGGTATTTTTCTATATTGTATTATATATGATCTTTATTATACATATATATTAATATATATACCATTTAGTATATATTAAAAGAAAGAGAAAATAAGAATCAGAAAATTAAAAAAATAGAAATATTATATATTTAATTAAAAACCCCATAAAAATATAATTACTTAAGTGAGTGAACATTGTACAAATATACCTATATTAATTATTCATTATTTATTTGTAATTAATATTTATGATACGCCTTTTTCTCCTTGTGTTTGACCCCTACCTATTTATCCACTATACACATTCACCGTAGGGTATAATAAATTTCAATCCACATTTCATGCCTTGATTGTTTTATTTATATTATTGTGTGGGTTGATTTTTGAATTACTTTGATTTTGTGAGTGGTCACTTTGACGATTGTGTTCCTACCTTGTGTGGAATATCAGATTCTCGCAAGATCTCAATTTTCACCCACTTGTTAGGTGAGATCAGGAAAGAATTGCTATTGAGTCATCCTAAATTATCACACCATCCTTAGATTACACGGAGAGAGAGAGAGAGAGCTCATAATCCCAAATTGTCTCGCCATCTAAGATAACAGCCAACCCTAGTTGAACCCCACATCGATAAAAGAGATTAGTGAGAAAGAGAGATAAAGAGAGAGAGAAAGCAAGAGATAAAAGAATTGCTATGTGTCATGAGAAGAGAAAATGTATGTGTCATGAGAAGAGAAAATATAGGAAAACGATCGAAAAGAGAAAGAAATTCGGGGACTGGAAATAGGAAGAAGGGATAGGGTAACTGTGACACATGGTAGATAGAGGGGATATTTCAGGAAGGGAGAGTGCGAAAGGGGAAGAGAGATGGTGGACAAGGAAGGTTGGAAGAGGGGCACAAGGAGGAAGAGCTAGGAAGATACCACGTGGCATTAGCTGGGTAAAAAATCCATCTTTAGCTAAGGCATATAGATGTTTGAACTCTATTAGTAAACATTCTATGTGGTTACTGGAGTAGATGTCTTTCCAATAGTCTCTCATAAAATTGTATGTTTTTATAATGATTTGGTCAACATGCATCTCACATATCACAAGTGTAACACCCCGTAATTTTCGGATTTCTCTGAAATTTTAAAACCTATTCAATATTACGTCTCGTCGCAAGCTTTCCAACGAGCCAAAAAATGTGTAATTCCGAGTTCGGATGTAGGAGATATGCCTGTTTTAGTGAAGAGGGGTCATGGATATTATGGGAATTAAGGGTTACGGGATTAGATAAGTTGATTTCGAATCAAGGCTATTTTAGGGATCGTAAAACTAGGGTTTTGTTTCTAACCTATATTAAGACTCCCACCCTTCATCTCCCCTCATTCCCACTTCTTTCCAAATCCTAATCCATCATTTTCTTCCTCCACAAGTCATTTCCTTATCCATTCTCCCTCTTCTTCTTCAGAGAATCAAGGAGAGAACGGTGCCACCACCATTATCAAAAGCTCTCAAAGCCAAGTAGCTTCGAGACAAGAAGAAAACGAGGAGGGCCATCGCAAGGGAAAGGCAACCCTCTCATCGGATTCTTGATCGAACCATCAAGAGCGCGGATTGGAGGCGTACGCTAACATAGGTAACGGATTCCACCCTTCTCCCTTTTCTTTCGCTTATCTTGCGATTTTGGAGAATGTGGTTTTGGGGGATGATTATTCGGTTTCGATCCGACCCCGGGATCTTCTCTTGCTGTTGGTAATTCATATCTTTTCCATTAAATTATTATGGATCGATAAATTCGATGTTATTGATCTCATGGTTTAGTATAGTTTCTCACGGTTTAGTATGGAATATACTATGAACTGCGCAAACGATTCGATCGCAAACCACCCATATGTATTATTCTTTCCCTGGAATTGTGTTCATTTTTTTATGTATTTTGGAAGGTTATGGGATAGCCTTATACATAACAATCACGGTGGAAAATTGATGACATGGAGATATTTGTTATGATTATTCATTCACGCATGTCTTAACTCACACGAAATTCTTGTAATATATTGGTCTTTAATTAATTAGGTATGGACAATTATGGGAAGATTAATTATGGTAGTAAAGTAATTGGGTTACGTGTAGTGATAATTTCTAACAAAATTAAAGTGGACTATTGTAGAGCTATCACGTGAAAGAGTTCCTGGTTGGAACATAACAAATCTCCTTCCCAATATAAGTATGAAGCTTAGAGTACCACATACTGATATCTTTTCTGGAATGTAAATTAGTACATGTTATCTATTTATAGTATGAACGAAATATACTTTTCTTGTTAACAACTCATAACAATAACATGCATATCACATTGTATATTATGGGTTCTTAATTTCTGATATGTATTAAATTATGGTATGTTTTATTGAACAACCTTAATAAGCATGGCACAATAACCTAACGATGAGATATTATTATCCTGATTTACAGCTACCCCTTTCCTTAATATACTTTCCATAATATGTGGAAATGATATCACGTTATCAACTAGGCTTTGTAACATTGCTTTTTGTCAAATATTTTGAGTGCATTAGTTTTTAATTGGAATGTCATTACGTTTTTTTTAAGCCCTGAATGACAATGTGTTACATATTAATTAGTTATGATCTTGACATGACATGAGTATCAAAGGGTATGACTTTTCGTGGAGTAGATGTTGAGCCTTCTATGCATATCACAATTTCTCTGTCATATACTTTGAGTTATATGTGGCTATGTGCTTTTGAGTTTTTAATCAACCAAGTGAGATTGAGACATTGTGGGGGGGGGGAGATAAAGAAAAAGAAAACTCCACTCAAGGGGCATCACAGAGTGGGGTGGTGGTATGTACTCTGGTGGAATTGAGGTAGATGCACGTGTGCATTGTACCATACGGATCCGTTTTGTTGCACTTTTTAGGGAGCGAGCGAGACTCCTCCGGCAGACTCGATTGACAGGGTTGAGACTCATTGGACATATATGCCCGTCTCGAGTGTCAGAGTACTATCAACTAGACTAGCTGAAGGATCACATTGTGCACAGGTTTTGGGTTGCACTTTAAATGAAGTGTTGCAGACTTCAGTTCTAGTGTAATCTTTCTCCTTTGACGGACGAGTCCGGGATAAGTAAATGAAATTAAGGATTAAGATATGTCAAGGAATTGATTTTTGGTTACGTAAAAGTTAAAGGCCTAAATTATATCTGATTGTTTATTACTAGAAGCTTTTATATTGCTCTCCATTAAGCTTGTCCAATTACTGCATTTGCATTACCTACCTATTTTTTTGATTTAATTTATTTATCCTTAGTGAGTCAGTTGACTCATGAGTTACATTCTTTGGAAATCCAACAGGAAGTGTCGACCAGGAGACAGAGGCTCGCAATTTCGGTGGTGCATCTGTAGGTCATTGTTGAGGTTGAGGCTTAGTTCTATAGTTGTTTTATCTCCCTTTGTTCCGTCTAAATTATGATGTAATAAAGAGACATCTGATATTTTATGTTCATTCTTATGTTGACGTTGGTGATCAATGGAATCTTAGATTTTTCTTTCCTGTTTCCTTATTTTTGTATAAATGGTATATCATGCAGGTTGTTTATGATTGTTGTTGGGTAATATTGAGAATGGATGTTGAGATACGCTCCGTTGAGACATGGGCGTTTCAACAAGAAGGACATAATCATCTTAATGAGACATACACATACACACACACTCTCTCTCTCTCTCTTGGGATGCTCGCTGCTCCTTCACACAGGTTATTGTGTTTTGTGGCTTCAAGCATTCACAAAATTAAATCAACCAATTTTTCATAATACTTAATTGGTTGACAACTGAGTTTGATCTTCAAACATCTGTGGTTGATAACTTAATTGTTCTAAATGGAAGACATATGAGTTTTTGTTTCAGACGAAATTTGAATGACATATAGGAGAGATATATAGATGAGTATACATAGTGATATTTTGCAAAAAAGAGAGGAAAAATAGGGCTGGGGGCAGCCTCATTTTGTCCATATATATATATATATATATATATATATATATATATATATATATATATATTAATTACACACATACTTACACATGAAATATCCATACAAACCATACACACACAAGTGAGATGCCCCATGAGATTAAATGATGTGCTTCAGAGCTATTCGACCTCTTAAATGAACCAATGATGTATACCATACTTGTTTACCTTTGAATATGCTGAACTCCAAGATGAATCTACCAAATATATTGCTATATAAGCATATGGATGGAGTAACATGTATGGATCTAGTTGTTCATTACTCGTTCATTTATTGCTTCAAAGTACATGCTATGTCATTGTATACATACATATAATTTTTACTATCTAGTTTAAAACTTCAATAAAATAGTTAGATCATACTCTATCTAATGACATATTTAGGCCCTACAAATGATATGGAGAGGTGCACATGTTATGATTAGGACCATATTAGGATTATGAACCCTAAGGAGATAAGACTCCTACTTAATAGTAGTGGAGTTGTATTCAAATTCTAGTCATGATGGGAATAGGATTATGAGGGTGTAATTGAGCTATATGTAGAGGGGATGGAGGCATTACCTCCACACCACATCCAGAGGGAATACTACACGAGAAAAAAGAATGGGAGAGGAGAGAGAGAGAGGGAATGGTGAGAGTTGTACTCATTCTACAACTTAGTGATTTTTCTTCTCTGGTGGTCGTAGGAGGTAATCAACCATCGTCATATATATCTTCTCTTTTTCTTCACGTACTTTTGTGGTTGTGGGTGGTTTCACATTCACATCCGTATCCGATTGTTCATTCACTAACAATTGGTATCGAAGATTACTTGGAGGACATTTATGGATATGATGTGATGGATCAAATAGAGATTCAACATCAAGGATACAACATGACACAATAGGTGCACCCTCTTCAGAGGTTGTGAAGAACTAACTGTTATGGTGAATCATTGAGATCGAGAGCATTCAAAATCCTATTGAGATGATCCAGGAGTTCAGATATGGATTTTTGTGCACTCCGGACGAATTAGACTGTTTACATCAAGAGGATTATGCTTTTTTAGATCATGCAAGAATGTACGATAGAAAAGCTGATGGTGAAATTTCATCGAGGGGTGTATCATTCTCTGTGGAACCCTTCATCAAGAAGAACGACTTCATTTTATGTCAACAACATGGGAAGAACATACTCACACGAGAAGGACATGTAAAAGCTCTCTAGGATAAGAAAAGAAGCCAGAGAAGATGAAAGAGGAAGAGTGGAAGGAGATGAGGAATCTCGCAAATAGTACAATACAACTTTTCTTGGTAGATAAAGCTTTTCACGAAGTCATCGGCCTGAAGGATCCAACGAAGGTTTGGATGAAGCTTAAGGGTTGATACAAGTCCAAATCTTTGACGAACCGACTATTGACGAATAAGAAGCTCTATGGTCTAAATATGGTCGACGAGACGAAGTTCGAAGTGTACTTGGATGAATTCACCAAACAAGATTCCGATAGATATTCTCATACTTGAGGAGAAGAATATGAAAGGAGAATCTTTCTTCAAGGAGGAGGATAAGGCACTGATCTTGCCGAGTTCTCTTCCATCTTCCTATTATCGTATTGTGATGACATTACTCTATGTAAAGGAGAACATCACATTGGATGATACCATTGCTTCACTGCTTATGAACAAGTCTTGACAGAGGTTGACATATGAGGTGATGAATGATGAATGTCATGTGCTAGTAATTGAGGGTAGATGTTCAAGATCAAGGGAGACATGATTCAGAGGTCGTTCCAAGTCACGAGTTCTAAGTAGATGCTTTAGTGTGACAAGGATGGTTATAAAATAGCTGATTGTTTGAGACGTGAGAAGGAGAGAGGAAAGAATAATGTTGGTGATTTTGAATCCAACCAAGAGGATGTCCACGCAGTCTGCGAGGGAGACTTGCTAGCATGCTTTAGGTAAATTAAGGTAGATTCAGGATGGCTTCTGTACTCAACATATTCAGATCACGTGTGCTCATCTAGGGTGCAATTCAGTACATATCATGCATGCAATGATGACATGTAAAGATGGGAGGTGGAGGGATTCACCACATCATGGGGAGGTCGTGACCTGTGACTGTATATGCTCCAAGGATTTGATTTCAATCTATACGCAAAAGCCCATGTACACAATCTAAGACCATGACTAAAATAGTGCATTGGCATATAAACAGTAGTAGATAACAACGCACTTTGATTCTTCTCTATCTATGGTGGTCTTTATGGTAAGGCTTACACATTACTTTTCAAAGCAAAATTTTCTTTCATTTAAATTGTCACAACATCACTTGATTTTCTTCTTAAAAAAACCACTTGAATAAAAACCCTTGGTTTTATTACACAATATGAAGCAATATGTAGAGTACTTTTAACTCGGGATAACGTGGCCATATCACAATTACATCATTTACTATAGATCTGTCTGCAATATTTATCTCTTCCTTATCTCTTAAATCATCCGAGCAAGAATGGGATAAATCCCACTCAGCCCTCATCTAAACGCATTTAAATTACTTAATGATTTTAACTCTTAGATCAAAAGCTTAGATGAGACATGTGTTAAATAGAGTAAGCTATAAATGTACTTGTAATTAGAAAACTATATTGGTAATGGTAAAGGGTTCTTGGTATAGAAAACCCTAAAAGATTTTGTTACACCATGTAATAGTCGTTACCTAGAATTTCTCTCAACTTCAGTATGAATGATCATTGCTATTAGGATATTTATATCAAGCTTGTAAAAATCGTTCGACTAGCTTGTTCGATTAGTCGAGTTGGGGGTAGCCGAATCGACAGGCTTAATCGATTGACCTGACTAATCGGGTCGACTAGTCAGCCTAATCGATTGAACCAACTAATCGGGTCGACCAATCGGCCTACTCAATAGATTTTTTAATGACACTTTTGTTCCTTTATTCTCTTGTGTATCATTGTTAATAACTTAGGTTTCATAATTGGTTAGTAATTAGTGATAGTATATCATGTCAACTCTTATTTTTTATGTTATTCATTTATATCTCATGTTTATATTATGTATTTAGTTCATGATATCAAGTTGTATATTTAATTTAATTGTAAATGGAATTGCATATCAAAATAAAGAAAATCTAGATCAGATCTCCAATCTGATTCAGTCGAACATATGATTATGATTCAATGCATATCAATAATTTATGTCATTCAATTTTGTATTATTTTTATTGTTAATGTGGTTGGTTACTATAAAGATTTACATAGGATTGAATTATTTTTATATGCTTTTCATTTACTATTAAAAGCAATTCATTAGTATATTTATGCTATTCATTTTTAAAAATGTTATTTTTTAACATGTAGTATTCTTGTTATATTTTTATAAATGTATTGTAGTATTGAAAATGTCTAAATCTACGCAAGTATATAAGAATTTATGTATAAAAAATTGATTTATATATTTAAATTAATTAAAAAAATTTAAAATCAATTAAAGATCGACTAAATCTGACTGCTGATTAATCCTTAGGCAGTGACTCGTTCAACTGAGTACCGACTACCGACTTCTGCAACCTTGATTTACATGTATACTCTTGTTGAATATATGGAGAATACCATTTTGACCTACTATATACCTACAGACACAAGTGAAGATGGAAAATGGCTGGATATGGATACCAATATATGTGTTAATATATTCTAATTTATTTTAAAAATATGATTCTGTACCACATGATTATGTTTTCTCTCTTCTGCTATTCTCTTTCCTAAGTGAATCATGTAGTCCATAATCACCCCTTTCCTCTCATGCTCTCACAACTTTTTGCTCTCACAGGATCACCCCTCCGTGAGTACATACATTGACATATGAAAACCGAGTTTGCATAGTTTTGCATAGTTTCTAAATGCCCGTTAATGGTGTATTGAAAACAAGGATTAAAAATACGAGGAACCTCTCTGCTTGCAGTTGTAGATTTGGAGTTGGGGGAGGCGAAAGAAAGGAGGATAGCGCATCAGCCACAAAACCCCTCCCTCCCGTTCTCGTCTCCGCAACGCCATGGACGACGCCATCGGCACCTTCGGCACCGTGATCGCGATCTCTCCGCCGGCCGTGCGCCACACTCCCGACCACCCTCCCTACGCAGAGGTACGCACCCGTCCTCCTCTCTTTCTTCCTCGTTCACCTCCATATATACGATCACAGCAGCTGATACGCCCCGCAGATGATACAATCGGCCATCCGGTCCCTCGCGGAAGAAGAAGGCTCCACCTTCTCCGCCATCGACGACTACATCAAGGCCAACTACCACGACCTCCCCTGGGGCCACCCCAACCTCTACCCCCACTACCTCCGCAAGCTCCTCCACGCCCGCGAGCTGTTCCTCTCCCCCTCCGGTCGCTTCCTCCTCTCCGACCCCCATCTCCCTCCGCCCGATTTCCCCACCCCTCCTCCCCACACGCCCAAACGCCGCTGGGCCGGGCATCCGAGGACTGACAGCCAGATCCGCTGCTCCATCACCGGAAGGTTCGTCAAGCTAGGTGCCGTCGCCCCCACCCGCATGCGCAAACGGAGACGGAAACGGGGCCGTCCCAAGTTCTTCAAGGGCGCCATCAGCAACCGCAGAGCGCGGGCTGCCGTCGGGACCTCCCGCATTTCCCTTGCGCGCGATGTCGAACCCCTGCAGATTGCTGGAGAGGAAGGATCGCAAATGCAACCGCATTCTGGCTCAACGTTGAGCAACACGATGCCGAAGCGGAAACGAGGCCGACCGAGGCTCTATGAAGCTACGAGCAGCTCTCGGAGTGTGCGTGCTGCGGCGAAGATGGGTGCTACGGGGCGGAGGCGAAAAAGAGGCCGATCGAGATTTTCTATGGCTACATTCCGCTCTCGGAAGGTCCGGGCTGCAGTGGCAACTGGTGTTTCCCCTGTGGAAGAAGTTGAACCGTTGCAGATTGCTGTAGAAGGAGGAGGAGGCTTGTCCGAACCAGATGCCGGCTCGAAGCGGGGTGCTACGGTGCGGAGGCGAAAAAGAGGCCGATCAAGATTTTCTATGGCTACATTCCGCTCTCGGAAGGTCCGGGCTGCAGTGACAACTGGTGTTTCCCCTGTGGAAGAAGTGGAACCGTTGCAGATTGCTGTAGAAGAAGGAGGAGGCTTGTCTGATCCAGATGCCGGTTCGAAGCGTGGTGCTACGGTGCGGAGGCGAAAAAGAGGCCGATCGAGATTTTCTATGGCTACATTCCGCTCTCGGAAGGTCCGGGCTGCAGTGACAACTGGTGTTTCCCCTGTGGAAGAAATTGAACCGTTGCAGATTGCTGTAGAAGAAGGAGGAGGCTTGTCTGAACCAGATGCCGGCTCGAAGCGTGGTGCTACGGTGCGGAGGCGAAAAAGAGGCCGATCGAGATTTTCTATGGCTACATTCCGCTCTCGGAAGGTCCGGGCTGCAGTGACAACTGGTGTTTCCCCTGTGGAAGAAGTTGAACCATTGCAGATTGCTGTAGAAGGAGGGCCCTTGGAACCCGATGCCGACTCGAAACGAAGAGACACACTGCCAAAGCGAAAACGAGGCAGACCAAAACTTTTTATGTCTACAATCCGCTCTCGGAAGTTGCAGGATGCAGCGGAAAGTGGTGTTTCTCCTATGAAAGATGTTGAGCCGTTGCAGGTTGCTGTGGAGGAAGGAGGGCCATCGGAACCAGATGTTGGCTTGAAGCTAAGAGCCATGATGTCAAAGTGCAGACGTGGCCTACCAAGACTCTTTACGGAGACAGTCGGATCTCGGATTGTGCGGGCTGCAGCCATGATTGGTGTTTCTCTTGTGAAAGATATTGAGCCATTGCAGATTGCTGTTGAGGCAGGAGGGTCTTCGACGCCGACTCAACTTGGGAAATATGTATCCTCTGATGGCGCCGACCATGTACCCTCTACGTCGACAGATGTTTTTGTAACCGAAGTGCCATTGGGATTTACAACGCCATTATCGGAGGTCCATCAAAATATTAACAGTGCCCATGATGAAGCAGCTCCATCTTCCAATCTGGTGGATGCTGTGGATGGGATTATGACAGGTATAACACTTGCGTTGCCATCTCCTACGTGTCCTAGCAATCCTCCTTCAAGGACGCCTCTTCCCAGAAAGCGTGGGAGGCCTGTGAAAAAGAGTGGCCCGAAGGCGAGTCTCAAGAAGAGTAGTTCTATCCAAGTGTCTCATTCTCATTTTGTGGATAGCTCTCTAGTTCCAGCAGATAACTCTCAGCTTGAGAATACCAATGAGGTGCATTCGAATGATGGTATCGTGAAGCTTCCAGTGAATCTGTCTGCTCACATGCCAGAGTTAACAGATACCACTAATGATCGTGCTGTGATGCCTCCTTTGGAGGTAGAGGCTTCAGAGTCTGTGGTTGGCCATGTGGTTTTCTCTGAGAAGTACGATTCCTATTCTATAGATGATCATGGAGGTGGGACTATTCCATTGGAGATGGATGTATCACAATTCGCAGTAGATAATGCAGTTGGCTCTGGGAATAATGAAGCTCATACCATTAGTGATTTTGGGGCGGCTCTTCCATTGGAGAGAAAAGCATCAGAGTCCTTGGTGGATAATGTGGTTGGCTCTGAGAAGCCCGAGGCTCAGTCTACTAGTGAGTTTGGTGGCGGGACTTCTCCATCGGAGATAGAGGCTTCAGAGTCCTTGGTCGATAATGCAGATGTTCAGACTCCTTCCGATTTGGGTGGCGTGACTCTTCCATTGGAGATAGATGCTCCAGAGTCCTGGGTTGATAATGCTGTTGGCTCTGAGAAGGAAGGTCAATATGAGCTGCCAAATCTCATAGAAGAGGAAGTCCCCCAATTGCCAGAGGCAGCAGACACTGATGGTGAATGTGGTGAGCCGCTTCGTCTGGAGAGAAAATCTCCAGAGTCTGAGGACAAATATGTCAATTCTAATAAGCAGCCACCCGAGCTTACAAATGAGGGAATCACCCAAAGGCCAGAGGTAGCAGACACTGATGGTGAGCATGGTGGGCTTCTTCATTTGGAGAGGAAATTTTCGCTTTCGGAGTCTGAGGACAAGCATGTTAGTTCTAATAAGCAGCCGCCCGAGCTTCCAAATGAGGGAATCACCCAAAGGCCAGAGGACACTGATGGTGAGCTTCTTCATTTGGAGAGGAACTTTTCTCTTTCGGAGTCTGAGGGCAAGCATGTTAGTTCTCAAAAACACAAGGCTGGGGGGAGTCCACCAGAGCACAGGCCTGAGCCACCTAAGGTCATAGATGAGGGAATCACCCAAACGCCAGGGGTTGCAGACACTGATAGTGAGCATGGTGTCCTTCTTCCTTTGGACAGGAAAACTCCGGAGTCTGACAAACGTGCCAACTCTAAAAAACGCAAGTCTCGGTGGACTCCACCAGAGCACAGGCCTGAACCACCCAAACTCAGACCAAGAGTTACTAAGCAATAGAGGAGTAGATTTTTGGGAGTTTCTTGGTCTACTGTGTAGAGGTCCCTGCTACTTCTTTTTACTAATGCATCCACATCTTTCTTTGTTTTCTGCCACTTATTCTGAAATAGATCTAGATCTTAATTTAGTTCGTAAACCTTTGATGAGCTGTGTATTTCATCATCTAACTTGATGTTAATAAATGTTCAAAAAGGAGTTAGGTTATATCACGGCAAAAGACTAATTATCCACGACATTAGATTGAGGTATTGGTGTTTCCTCGGAACTATTTTAGGTTCAAAATTAGGCCGGCATGTACCTCTGAAGATTCCAGAATGTAACGTTATTTATGTGTATTTCATCGTGATTGGAAGTTACCCGAGCGTTGGTAGGGATCCTGTTGGATGGTCTACTACTATAGGAAGCAATGATGGAGGTGGGGGAACTAGTACACTTGGGGACTATCTTAGGACAACTTACCAGTTACCACTAGGGGACAAAGTGATCAACGCAAGTCACGTAGGACAACCGAGCATGTCTTTATTGATATTCCTGGACTCATAATGGATGTAAATGTTTCGATTTGGTTTGATGACAATATATTGTCTGTTGGTGTCACATTCTTTAGGTTGATTCCACATTTCTTTTCCACAAGATGTCAGGTCCATATATCTGAGTTTGATGTTGAGTGTTTACCTTCCTCTACACTATCAAGAGGGTTCAGGCATTCAGGTTTGGTCTAGTCCATATATCTGAGTTTGATGTGAGTGTTTAGAAAGACAGCTTATTCAGATCCAACGGATGCCCATGGTTGCCAGTGAGGATTTTTTTTGAACATTTGCATACTGATGTTATTTGTAGTAGTGATCTTTTGGGTGATTACTTAAATATACAAATTCTTATTGCTTTGAGGAAAGGCAAGAGGGCATGCACACGGCATCAATATCTGCACGTCTCTCTCGAGCTTCTTTCCCAAAGTATACATAATAGTATACTATTTTTTGGACATGTCTTCTACTTTTTCAGTATGGGCTCTCAAATCAAAGAGCTGAAGAGTTTATACAATTATCTGGGTCTTTAGCTACTACAGATGGGCCCTCAGATGGGCGTGACTCCAGTCCGACGAGACGTAAAAGGCATGCAATGTCTTAAATGCTACTTTGGTGTTTGTCCCTTGCATTGTTGCGAGGATTGTAAGAGGATTTGGAGTTGGAAACTCCATATGCGGGTAAAGGTCTTTTTATGACTTCTTAGATGAGTCCATATTCTAAGTGGCGCTAGACAGACTAGGATTTTTTGTGGTATAGATGGCACCTCTCCGTGATGCACGATGGATTGACTAGTGCCGATTCCAAGCAACTGTGAAATGCCAATCAACTCTTAGGTTTACCATGATAGTGACCTGGTGTTTTGAAACTCTTTAGACACGGAGTGGAGGGGCTCATATGTTGACAGAACTCAGATTGCTGCAATTTTATGAGCAATCTAACTAGAAAAAATGGATTAATTTTTAAGCAAGAGAAGTTTTATGTTGGAAATGTAATTAAGCATGCTAAAGCTCTCCTCGAGGCTTCGTCTTTGTAAAAGGTTGTATTTATTCTGTATGAATATGAATTTAGGTGTACACCTTTTCAGTGCCCACCTCTAATTTTTTAAATATATTAATTCCATGAACATTTCAGGAGGCCTCTCATGATGCTCACTAGAGGGAGACTACATGTTGAGTTCCTTGATTTCAAGATGCATATTGACTCTGGTTAATGCACCGATAGATGTAGTTGTGGTTGGATGTAAATGAATCTGCGAGGTTAAACACAATGTTGTTGGCTTTGTTGATAGAAACAAGACATGCTCCTTTGACACTGTTTCTCCATTCATCTACCTAACCAGTGTCCAGGAAATCAATCGCATATATGTGACCACATGCCCATGTGGCCATAGGATCGATCCGGTTTCCTTAATCGGTCCATTATGCGTTTGTTCTATGCACAAATGTGGTCCGTATATGCCTCATTGCCCCAATTATGTGTTCGATTTTCTGCTGCTTCCTTGCTCCACCTCCTATGTGGTTTAGTATCTCGTCGGTGCTTCTCTTGGGTTCCCAATCACTTTGGTTTATCGCCGTTGCCTCTTATGCTCGTTAATCCCATAACTTGTATCGTTCATTTTTTTACGTCTCTAAAGCAGTAAATACTAATTAATATATCTTGTATGCATCAATTGTAAATTTTTTTTGATATTTATTTGTTTTTAAAAAATTAGGAAGCCGCATAGGACCAGATATACCCCTCATATGCCACTGTTACTGTATGCTGCTTAATCACTATTTGGCGAGCTGTCCGAATGCTAATTCTTTCATGAACCTTGCATGCGGACTATGTTATCTGTAGTAATACAAAAAACTTGCCACTTTTTCGGCGTAATTCTTTTTATGTAAGGATTTACATAAGGAGATGCATATGGAGCAACCACTTGGTTTTGTGGTTGATCGCGAGTCTTAAGATATTTGTAGGAATGATAACATCATTTATAGTGTAAAGCGAAGTCTCAGATTATGATTCCATAAGCATCCTCAAACATGGCCTTACATTTCGTGTAATGTTGGCAAAATATCTTTGATATTTCGGTTTCGCCAACTCGTCAAATCGACACTCCAACACTTTCTTTTCTTGTCTGTTGGCAATATATCAGCAACAATAAGATTCCTTTGCCTATTTTTGATGGCAAATAGGGTCATACGTCCCTCATTTTGCCCCCAAATAAACATATGCCGCCATTTCATACATGGAGACCGTTTCAAGGCTTCAGTTGCATTCCTGTGAGATTTATATTTTGACGATTGGAAGAGCTCAGAGCTTCTTTGCCTCGTTGCTTTCTATGGTATGCCTTCTCTTGGTTTTAATCCCCCATTTCCCTATGCCCTTCCTCCCAATTATAGGGGACGGATGCCCGTTAGTTTTCTGGTTGGATAACTGGATCGACGAAGGGATGTTGGCAGCGTGGTTTCCACGTCTCTATACCCTTAAATTGGATCGAGGCACTGGTGTCAGATTTTAGGATGGATGGAACATAGATACCCACCTTCATATCGGATTTCTCTGAACAAGGTTCTCTATTGATAAACCGCTAGGATCATTGCTTGAAGGGATGCTTCGAGATTACCCAGTCCCTGTGGGACTTGAAAACACAAACACACATCAAAGTCTTCTTATGATTGATGAGATATGAGGGAATTATGACCAAACTAGGTGGCGAGGCTTTTCCTAGAAAGCAAATGCAATTGTCCTCACTGTGAGGAGGGGATGGAGAGTATCAAACATCTTTTCTTTGCATACGAGAAGGCAAATCTAATTTGGGAGGAGTTGCGTGTCAGCTGGATGAATACCAACAGGACAACAATCTTGCATGCCCATGGACACATTGACACAAATATCAGATGCATACATTGTCTGCCGGAATGTTCATGTGCACATTTCCTTTGATACATGTCCATCTAGCAGAAGAATTGGTGTGTCTGACCTCAAGATCACACATATTCTTTTTCTTTTAAAAAGAAATCTCACAGAAGAATTAGGCTTTGCTTGGTGGTGTCTATTATTATTATTAATGAAGTGGAGATTGATGCCGCGAATATGGGCAGCTGCCTCAATCAGTGATGAAGTCATGATCAGTAGTGCAACCGTGCAAGAGATCCCTAGGTGAGAAAGATGTAAATAGCGGCTTTTGTTTTATTGATTTTTTTGGATTCAGATGAATGATGGGTTGTTCAGATTCAATCCTCAATAATTACAATCATCAATCTATGTGAGGGTGCTCCATGCCTAAACCACTGTCGAATGACCTGCATTATTTTTTAATTTCCTACCGAAAGTTCACTGCTAGACCCGTTTGCAATAGGTCTTACAACTCCCCCAACACTCTTCTTATTGTTCTCTTTAAAACTTTTGAATTAAACACACCACCCTTAACTTGCGAGGGAAAAAGCTCGATGGATTTCCATCAACTTCTTTCAATATTTTTGGGATGTGGTCAAGAATAATTTGTTGGATCTCTTTTCTTCTCTATTTTATCCACAATCTTTTCTAACATGGTCAAAGGATTGGACAGTAGTATCCTCACCCCTGTGCCCAAAAAAGAATCTTGATTACTTCTCCCCAGCTTGTGGTGTCCATCACTGGCATCCCCTTTCCCAAGGCCTTAAATGTCGGTTTCGATCATCATTTTGGTGACCGACCGAAACGGAATTTCGGATCGAAATTGCGGTCATTTCGGTCATTTTTTGTACTATGACCCTCATATTTCGGTCATTTCGACCATTTTGGTCGAATTTCGATTTCGACAGGATATCGATACTCGACAGAAATTCGCTGAAATTTAAGGTCATGCCCTTTTCCCGCTCCTGTTCATAACCACACCAATTGTTCTTAACCTCGTGTTAAATCATGCGGTGGGATTGCGGTTCTCAATCATCCCTTACTTTTCCAGAAGCAGATTTCCGCAGATGCATTGTTTCTGATCTGCTAATGACGTCTTAATCTTCTTTGAGGGCATCCTGAAAGGAACAAAAAGACTCACGGATAAAATAAAAAAACTTCTCTAATCTTTCAGCACTAAGAATAGATCTCATCCAATTTCTATGCTATCTATAACTGCAAGTACTCCACTCCCTTGGTCTCAAGAGTAACACTTCAGTCATTGGTCCCTCCCTTTTTTCAACATGTCTTTCAAGCAAAATCTCATACCTTATTATGTTGATCCCTAATAACTGACTGCTGTCTACGCGAATCAGAGGCTGCTTTTGTGTTGTTGATCATTGTTTTCCCTTCTGGATCAGGAGTGGACCTCGAGGTTTGTCTCAATACCGCGGATTTGCCGCCTTCTTTATGTGCGTCTGTGTATTTTGTTTTGTTTTTTGCAGTATGCATGTACTCCCTTTGCCCTAGGTCTGTTTAAACTTCCTAAACCTTGGTAGATTTTCGTATGCTCTGGGTAGATAACAAAGAGAGGTGTGAGGTAGATGGAAAGAGTGGTTTTTGTTTTATAGGGTTTTTGGAACCATAGGAACGGATGACTGTTCGAAGAGAAAAAATATGTCGAGGATGCGAGTTTAGCGAGCTGGTTGTTTAGCATCTGTTCAGAGTAGCTGTTAGTCTTTTTTTGTGCTTCATAATTTTTAATGGCTACCCAATTCGTGCACCGTTCTTTGAAAAGAAAGCGTTGAACGAGCTCCCTTGTGGTCATTCACTTCATCATCTACTTCCCAGGTGAACAAAACGAGCTGATCAGCATTTACCTGAAATAAATAGCCGGTCATCGATGAATGTTCATCACTGCCCTTCGATCTCTTCCTCTCCCTCTCTAGCCAGCAAATGGTTCTCGAAGAATTTATTTACTTCTTATTTCAGCAATGAACTCCATAAGTCATCTGGTTTTTATTCGAAGTATTCGACAGCATAATGCATTACTCGTTACTGCATCATCAGGAAAACACAGGACATGTTTCTGTATAGTTACCATGCCTTTCATTTATATTTAACTTGTGTTCTCTATTCATGATTCTTATGCTGAGTAGTTATCGCTGCCTCAGGATATCGAGCATCGCGTTCGACTGTTCAAGATATATCGACCATTTATGAATTCTAAATTTTGAGTCTATTCGTTTTTCTCATTTGATATATGTCAAGGCACCCCCTTCAAGCTTTGAGTTTTCCTTGTATAAATTTTTTATTTTTTTTAAAATAGGGTTTTCCTGGAGTTTACCTCTCCAATGTTAATGTAAAAGTAACATGAAATTTGTTTTAAGGTAAAAACAAATTCGTGTTCTCAACCACCATATGTTAGATTATACTTCAAAATGCACTTGAACAATAAGTAAAATGCTCTTTGAAACATAATGAACTAATTGTGAGATGTCATTTATTGGAAAATATTTAATGAAAAAGTAATTGAATAATACGGAAACTACATTGGGCCTTCAACATCTATTTTCTTTATTGATTATCTCAATGTTGAGAGCCCATGCCTTCCCTCTAAGGATGAGATGGGTTGGTATTATATCTTTATCCGTTTTAAGATATAAATACATATGCAATATGAATTTTGACGGATATGATAAATGTGTTATTGGTATCTTTAAAAATGAATATAAATATGAAAAGAATACGGATTGAATATGGATAATAATAATATTATATAGCTTTACTTAATGAAACATGTTTAGATTGTTTTACATATAAAATCAATAAGCTAAATATATTTTTGCGAAATCATTGTATCAACAGCCAGTTAAATAACAGCCAGTTAAATGGTTTGGTGATAGCGCAGTGTGTCTACCATCAAAAAGATTAGGGTTCAAATCTTCCTTTTGGGGATTGCATTAGGTAGTCGACATCCAACGTAAAAAGATAGTCGAATCTTTCAACATGGATTTAGCAAGAATCCATGTAGCCGACTCTAGTTATAGTAGGAGAAGGTTTTGCTATTTTTTTAATTGTATCCACAATGATCAATGAACTCATAAATTAGTGTTGTATATATCCACAGTTGTATTCATATATAAAAATATATATATATATATATATATATCCACAATTATATATATTTTTGCGAATGTTAATTGATATCTATAACCACATCCATTTTATAATAGATTCAAATATGATTGTCAAATCTGTTTAAAGCAAATACAATAACATATCAGTTATAAATATATTCATATAGGAGAAATTTTTTTTATCGATATTGAATTTATTACATGTAGATGAAAGGTAGCACTATTTACTAATGAATATACGATTCATTGCTCATTAACCATGTGAATATTGTATTTTCACTACTACTTAACCTTATTATTATTATTATTATTATTCATTTTTGGTTAATTTGATTATTTTCTCACATTTCTATTGATTGCGAAAAGTTTCAATCAGAAAAAAATGGTGACTTTGATGGCATATTCTCACTCGTGGTGAAGCTATCACCCATCGTAATTATTATCCTGGTTAGCCATGGTGCTGATTATTATCCTTGTTTGCCAATGGTGTGTGTTCAAGAGCCCGTGCTATACTTTCAATCAATTACTGCCGATATCCGCGGGAAATTATAAACATAACTTCAATAGCCCAAACGCAGTGTTCAAACAAGAACAATAATGCCTAGACAGATGATCTATTCATACCAAAAGGATTATTCGTCAAGAATTTAACCACATATAATCTCTTAACCATCCCATCAAATAAGTGGAGGATTCTTTAAATTGTGAAACGCTACTATAACAGAAGTCCTTTTTTCTGGTATTAGCTTGGAATTGCATGCATCTAATGCACCTTTTACTAAAATTAAAGTAGTTGTATGTAATCTAGAACAATAAATAAGAATCGCAAGGACCTATTGTTAAATTTGGCCGTGGAGTTTATCATAAGGGTAAAATGGGGATCCCCTTAAGGGGAGCTAACTTAGCTATCCTCGTCTCATTTTCTCCATTTTTTTATTTTTTTGATTTTTTTTTGTGAATATTCATCACTATATCTCTATATTATGTTATAAAAATTTCATGTGAAACAGAGACTCCTAAGGCCTTCATTCCTACAATCATTTTTTAACGGTCTCAGGATTTTTTAAATCAACCATGTCTGGATGGAGGTCTTAGGAGTCTCTACTTCTCGTAAAATTTAAATGACATAATATAGGAATGTAATAATGAATTTACATTGTTTTTATTTTTTAAAAAAATAAAAAAATATGCAAAAATAGAACGGCTAAAATCCCAATATTTATCATAAACGGTAAACAGCTAAAATCCCAATATTTATCCTAAAAGAATAATATTTACAAAGGAATATTTATACTAAGATTTTAAAAATCTTGTCATATTATGACGCAAAACTTATAACCTATGTAATTGCATCACATCCCTTGTAAATTACCCCCCCTCAAAACATTACTAACTCTTACACCACAAACCCAAACCCATAGCAGAGGCATGCGTGTTAAATAAACAGATTATGATTGTATAGGTGATATAAATGAATCATATAGGATTGTTGTAGTCATAATGTAAAAATCCCATTTACAAATGGTCCTGATAGGGTTTAAAAAATCAGACCGCATCCGACTGGGCGGTCGGATCGATTGCACGGAAACTGACCCCGACCTGATCGGCTCGGACAGTTTTATGTAATTATTTTTTTTTAAAAAATAGAAAATCAGGTTCGAATGGTGGTCGGACCCGGTTGACCCAAGTGGTTGGACCAGGTTGATCCGGATTGTCCCAGTTTCGATGGTTCAGTATATTTTCAAAAAATAAAGGTTTAAATAATGAAATAATATATATTTTTATCACTTTTACCCTTCTTAACTTCTGCAATTTCAATTATGTCCTTGTCTTTTTTGGAATATAATTTGTACTACTATTATCTTAGAGTAATTTTCTAGAAATAACTATAAATAAATAATTAAAATATTATATTCATATATAATATTAGAAAATGTGACTACTTTTTTGTAGAGTTTTACTCAAAATAGATAATCATGTTATTCTATTGAAAGATTTGACATTTTAAACGATTATTTGATTGATATATAAATACATATTTACATATATGTATCCGCTTTTATCGATTCAAAATACTGGTTCGATCGATCGGACCAACAAATTAAGCTCGATCCGATTTTTACTGAATAATAAAAATAATAATATTATACTGACAACATTATCGATCCGATCAATTTAAACCAACGATCCAACTCGATGGATCAAAATTGAACAGATTTCCGATTTTTAAAATCTTACGCGGGCCCCCGAGCTGCCTTCCAAAGGGGTAAATATAAGGCAAGGACATAAGACGCCATATTTGGTGATGGGATATACCCTCTCTCCCTCCTGACATAGTCGAACCTCCCTCCCATATAACCGTTACGATTAATTACCCTTCCCTCCCTCCCTCCCTCTCACTGCTCATGGGCTCCACCACCTCTCCCCTCCATCATCACAAGCACACGCCTCCATTACCACCACCTTCTTCCTCTTCCTGCTGCTGCGCTCCCTCCTCCCCCTCCTCCTCCTCCGCCGTCTCCATGGAGCCACCTCCAACCCCCGACGCCACCACCTTCAGCTACTCCAAGTTCAACTCCGCCCTCAACGCCGGCCTCCTCAACCCCATGTCCCCTCCCCTCCTCCCCCACCACCGCAGCACCAAGCCCACCCATACCCTCTTCGAGATGATGGCCACCGAGCAAGACCCTTCTTCTCACCCCACCAACACCGTCAGCAGCAGCAACCCACCACGTCCCAACACCAGGCACACTCCTCTCCCGCTCACTCCCCAAGAACAGCAGCTCCTCCTCCAGGAACGCGTGTCTGAGATCATGGGCACCGCCATCGCCAACGCCGACATAAAGCTCACCCTCACCTCCCGGGACGCGCTCTCCGTCACCCTCAACGTCCACCGCCACGTCCTCGTCGCCCACTCCCGCTTCTTCGCCTCCAAGCTCTCCCTCCACCGCTCCAGCTCCCTCATCGAGATCTCCGACTGTGATGACGTCCTCGTCTACGCCGAGACAATCCGTCTCATGTACTCCGACGACCGCCGCCGCTGCCTCCTCTCCGAGGATGTCCTCAAGGTCCTCTCCATCCTCAAGGTCTGTGCCGCCGTCGCCTTCGACGACGGCGTCCTCGCGTGTCTCGAGTACCTCGAAGCCGCACCTTGGGCCGAGGACGAAGAGGAGAAGGTCGCCGAACTCCTCTCGCAGCTCCAGCTTGACAGCCCTTCCGGCGTGCACGAGGTCCTCCGCCGCGTGAGCTCCGACGACCCACCTGAGAGGGTCGACGACGGGTGCAGCGAGACGACCGTCCTGCGGCTTCTCCGCGTCGTGCTGGAAGGGAAGGACGAGAAGGCGAGGCGCGACATGAAGGGCCTGCTTTCCAAGATGCTCCGGGAGAGCCACTGCCGGACCGGCGATTCCCTCAGCCAGGACTCCCTCTACTCCGCCTTCGACGACTGCCTCCACCAACTTCGCCTCCATGTTGCCGAAGCCGCTGCAGGCTCGTCCAGTGCCGTTGCCCAGCAGATCGCACGGCAGGCGGATAATCTGCATTGGATCCTCGACATTCTCATCGATCGTCAGCTCGGCGAGGATTGCCTGCTGACTTGGGCCGGCCAGACGGAGCTCTCTGCAATGCACGACAAGGTTCCCATGATCCACCGGTGCGAGATGAGCAGAGTAACGGCTCGTCTGTTTATTGGTATTGGGAAGGGGCAGGTGCTGGTGCCCAGAGAGATCAGGTGGTTGCTGCTCAGGACATGGCTCCAGCCTTTCTACGAGGACTTCGGGTGGATGAGGAGGTCCTGCAAGGGGCTCGATCGCCATTCCGTCGAGGATGGCCTCGCGAGCACCATGCTCACATTGCCGCTCGCTTTGCAGCAGGAGTTGTTCCTCGCTTGGTTCGAGAGATTCTTGAGCTTAGGAGATGAGTACTGTCCCAATTTGCAGAGGGGGTTTGAGGTGTGGTGGAGGAGGATGTTTTGGAGGAGACGGGATGTGGTCAGCGGCGAGTCGCACGAGCTGAGGGTGGCATTGGCATCTCAGAGCTCTGGTGCTGGTTTCACAAATGAGGAGACCAGGATCAATTAGATCACTGTTTAATACTAGAAGCTTAGCAAGCGGGACTTCCGAGCACGTCGCGGTGCTAGTTCAAGGAAATGGACTTCTGGTATGCTTAAATCTAATTTGTCTATATTTTCCTTTTAACTCATGCATGTTTTATGGTGCTGATGAGTTCTTTGAGAGTAAGTAGTTTTGATTAGAATTGGTGTACTTAGAGAGATTATCTGACTTTGACTTAGTATGAACTTTGGTTGATAGATGGATTGGTTGTAGAACTGATTTCAGTAGTAACTATACAGAATTCAACTTGAAACATGAGATATGGACCTGAAATATTGCCTCAACTTGGTAACTGATTTGTCGATTGAAATCCAAAAGTTTGTTGGCTGGAAAATTTAATGGAGATTTTGAGTTCTTGATGGAAGTTTTGGACCATAGCAACCCGGTGGACCAATGGTTGCATGTTGAGACGCAGATCGATTTATCATATCCACTTCACCAAGTTTCAGCTCTGTGTGGTTCTTTTTTTGGTAATCAGGAGGCCGAAGATTACATATCCAAGCTTGCGATAAATCTTCTTTCTTATTGTTAAATCGAAATTTTGAAGTGTCCTTGACAAATATGAGCCTAGTAGTCATTTGTAGTAGGATTTGATCAGTCCAATTAATGCCAGTCGAGGGGGGATAGATCATGCTGATGCGGATCTGAGAGAAAAAGATATCAAAGACGTCTAGGATTCTCAATAAGGCTGTGAGTGAATAGTATGAGTTTTGAACCATTGTTGGAGCTCAGGCATAGAGGAGTGCTCATCTGATCGTCAACAAATTCAAGTGATTGGCAAAGGATGATATTACGTCCTCCAGTCCCAAACATGTTTACAAAATGGCAATTGTGTCTAGCATTCACAAAAGCATCTTATAGGGATCAGAGGTGAGATGGAGTGGCATATATTTGCTTGTCCAATCATAAAGATTTTATTTTCGCTTCTCAGGATTCTCATTTTAGCCAATAAACATTATTGTCGTGTATATCTACAAGAAAACTTGTAGGTAGACATACTACAGTGAACCCCGATGTTAGAGAGGTTTAAGATCTATGATGAAATCCTCAGCCAGATGTACTGTTTTTTTTCTAGCCAATTTAAAGGTTCGGACTTTACCCTGGACGGATTTGCACAAATAAGGTTTGAGTCGAACAACTCCCGACATGCACATATTTTACTGCAGTTTGTTAAGATTAAGAAGGATAAATTTTATATAAACCCCGTTTGACAAGCAAATATATAAGTCCGATATAATAGTTATAGTTCGCATGTATTATTGTTTTGTTTACTTTACATTTTATCACTGGTATGTGGTTTTTTTTTGAAATTAAAGGATGGTCGTCTGTCTAGGGATCACCCAAGCAAGAGTGCCATCGAAAAAATTATCTATCCATTTAAGAGAGAAGAAAAACATGTAAAAGAACTCCTTTATCTCATCAACTTAAAACCCCCCCACAATAGATATGATGCTTTCACACTATGAATCACATTTGTGCATGATACTTCTACCCTAAACAATTGCATTCCTCTCTAACAATATTTCCATGAGAATAGAATTGGGGAAAATGATTGCATACTATAGAAGAGACCCTAGGGCTCTCTTATATAGGAGAAAAGTCTTGGGTTAATTACATGAGAGGTATTGTATAAAGCCTCTCTCCCCACTATAAGTAGGGTCGGCTACATAGATTCTTGCTCAAATCCATGTTGAAAGATTCAACTATTTTTTACGCCAGTCGTCGACTACCTAACGCAACCCCTACAAGAGTGGGATTTGAACCCTGGACTTTTGTGTGGTAGACACACTGCACTACCACTAGACCATTAAGTGGGTACAAATCCCCCGCTAGGCCATTAATTACATGAGAGGTACATAAAGAAAATAGAAATGAGAAATAAATAATACGAGATACAAATATCTCAACACTCCCCCTCATGCTGGAGCATATATGTCTATCATGCTTAACTTGGAACAACACCTCTGAAACGGTCCTTTAGCAAGGGCCTTGGTGAAAATATCAGCTGTCTGATCTCTAGTAGAAATATGGGAGGTGGATATGAGATCCTTCTAGATCATGTCTCTGGTATAATGGCAATCCACCTCTATATGATTGGTCTGTTCATGAAATGCAGGATTATTGATAATTAAGACTTGCTTAGTTGTCACATAAAAGTTGCATGGGAAGAGGAACCTTAACAACTTGATCAGTCATGATCGATCTAACCCACATCATCTCTGTGTTTTCCTGTGCCATGACCCTGTACTCAGATTCTGCACTGGATCTAACAACCATTGTCTGCTTCTTGCTTTTCTATGACACGGGACATAGAAGGCCGTATCGGCGATATATCGGTTTTGACAGAGATGGAGTGTCGAAATCCCCTAATATATCCTTTTATAGGGATATCGATGATATATTGCCGATATATCGCCATATTGGCTCATATCGGTCAAAAACGACTGGTTTTAGTACAAGAAATCCCGGATATCGATCGATATCGTTGATATTTCACAATATCTCTATATATCAATGCTATTATTCATGCAAGATTGATTCCACTACTTATCTAGCTACATCTAGTATTAAAACACATATCTAGCACATCTAGTATTAAAACACACAATGGATTATATATATTTTAGGGTTTAGGGTAAGGTTCGAAATCTCGATTTCGATTTCATTTCGGTCACCTACAATACCGAAATTTCGGGAAATTTCGACAATTTCGATGGAAATGTTGGAAATGGCTCAAAAAGCTATTTTTTTAATTTTATTGTAATATATGATCTTCCAAGTTATTAGAACAATAAATAACTTATAAACACAATTATTTCACACATATTGCTCATCTATACCCCTTATATTTTACATATTGGCCATATCGGTCATATTGTACAATATGTTAGATATTGCAAATGGAGTTAATTTGAGTATTTCAAACAATGAAACAATAGATATACACTTATAGGCTTATAGCATACATATCAATCATCTTATCATCTACGACTATGACGGTATGCCACACACCATATCGAACATATCGTTATTAATACTTAATACTTAATAACAGAGTAATAATGTTACAAGTTACAACAAGTGTGGCTTCAAAAAAAAGTTACAACAAGTGAAAATACATATATTTCAAGTAGAGTAATAAGAACATGCACATTAATGATCAATGCAATAAAAGATTAAAATATTTACCTGATGATATGTTTGGTTCAGAACCAAGAGTTCTGCGGTTGATATGAATCATCCTCCCTTCCTTGTTGTCTCTCATAATGTATCGTAGATTCAATGAACTCGCGGTAGTTCTCCCATGTCATGTACGAGTATATGGTCTTGTAATCCATCACATACTGTCTGTATTGGTGGTCATCGATGTCTATGAGTATCCCGAGACGAGGATAAGCAGCACTAGATCCAGTATCACGAGTGGAGTGTCACGACGTGGTTGCGGACTACTGGCTTGAGATCCTTTGGACGACGACGACGAAGTAGGAGAAGATCTCTGTGACGGAGGAGGAGAAACTGGCGTCTACTCAGGGAAGAAACCATAAATGTCACTCCCAAAGAAGCTGCCCTGGTTCTGCTCAGGTTGGCTACCTTGGTAGTTCTCAGCGTTGTAGCTATTGTATCCCCCATACCCACTGTTATGATGGAGGTGCATATGCTTGAGGAGGAGGAGGTTTTGGAGGAGGAGCATGAAAGTATTCCCGGAAGACGCCAAATGATCTCTCATCGTACGCCGATCCATATCCGTCGAAAGGACTTGGTTTTCCTCCATGATATGGCTTATCAATGTCCATGTAGCTCAAGAAACCTACAGATGATATCAAATCGTCCTCGAGACGACGACAATGAAGTAGGAGAAGATCTCTGTGGCGGAGGATGAGAAACTGACGTCTACTCAGGGAAGAAACCATAAATGTCACACCCAAAGAAGCTGCCCTGGCTCTGCTCAGGTTGGCTACCTTGGTAGTTCTCAGCGTTGTAGCTACTGTATCCCCCATACCTACTGTAACCATATGAATATGATGGAGGTGCATACGCTTGAGGAGGAGGAGGAGGTTCTGGAGGAGGAGCATGAAAGTATTCCCGGAAGACGTCAAACGATCTCTCATCGTGCGACAATCCATATCCACCTAAAGGACTTGGTGTTCCTCCACGATATGGGTTATCAATGTTCATGCAGCTCAAGAAACCTACAGATGCTATCAAATCGTCCATGTAGCTGTCGATTGGACAATGGTCATGACCGTACTCGTAATCCATAGGTCATGGACTCGGACTTGGAACAAACTGTCCACGTGTGTTCCTCTGTCGTCCATATATTCACGTCCTGCATGTAGTCTTTCCTCAAAACTTGTATCTTATGTTCCATGACCACCTCATCCTGACCCACCTGAGTATGTTTCCCTACCATCGCCAGGTCCACCACGACCATCATCATCATCATCTCCACTGTCATCCTTTGACTTCGATTTGGATCTGGAGCTAGTGGATAGAATTTCACCAACAACCGCATCAATATCGACCTCCATCCCTCCAAAGAGGGTCTGTAATCCGCCTGGATCTTGCCAAGTAGTCACCTACATATGCTCCCATTTGCTAGCTTATATTTCATTTAGTCTTCCACTGGTTGATCGAGAATGGGAGCACCATTGGAATCCATCCACCCCTGGAGAACATCTTCATCAGCATTGTTATCATGTATCTTGAAAATGTATGCAAGATCAATAGGGTTTGTGTAGTCCTCTTTGTCTTGTCCCTTCCTTGCATGTTTCAACTTCAACCTCAAGTTGTAATGCACGTAGACCATATCATTGAGCTTTTGTTCTCCCAACCTGTTCTGTCTCTTCGAATGGATCAAGTTGAATGTGCTCCAGTTCCTCTCACAACCACCAGCAGATGCGGTTTGAGACAACACTTTTACTGCCACATTTCGTAGGTTGGGATCTTCCCCGTATAATAACCACCATTCGGCTGTAAAAAACCAAAACGAGATAAATCATTAGTAGGAATAAATGAACATACAATCAATGGATTTATTTGTCTTCGTCTCTAGTAGGAAGAGTATTGCCCCGTCCATTTACTGCAGTAATTCGATCAAAGGAACCCGAGGCATCTCGAAAATACTTAACCTACATACATAGGTTTAAGTCATAAAGTGTTACATAGCACCCTTAAAGAATATTTTTGTGAGTCCTAATCTAGCTTCAAATTCAGGATTACCTCGTTCATGCACAAGGTCTGTAACTTCTCGTCCTTGACAAGCTTTTCCACCACAATTTGCACAACTGCTAGAAGGTCAGCATTTGTACCAAGTCCATTCTTATAGTGGTATTTAGGATTGAAGTAATAAGCTGGACGTAAAGTCACGAACAAGCACAATTCTCATATTCTAAAGATCTATAAATATTTAAAAAATGAAAAACAAATTAGATTATTACATAATACATACCGGCCTTGTGAAGAGGATGTGAGAGCATCTTGAACCAACGCTCGTCTATGATGTCCAACCATGCTTTGGATCCTTTTCCAACCGCTTCTCTGACCTTCTCTCTCATGCAACGCATTGCCTCGTAGATCACTCCCATGGTGGGATTCTTATCGCCATCCAAGATCCGCAATGCAGAAACAACTAGATCCATGATCCTTGCGACCCGAGTCACGTCATCCTAAAAATGGAGATCATTAATCGATGTCTCCACTTTCATCCTCCTTCAGTCTGAGCTTCAGGTATCTCGAACCATTTACCTTGGCAACACATGATTTTCAACCCTGTCTTTTGTTGTTTGAGGCCTTGCAATGCTATAAAATCGGGTGCAAAGCATGTGATACCAGGCCTCACTAGCTCATCATTACACATCCGCCTCATCAATGCCAGCACTTTGCCGTGGTTGCAAATAAATGTGGCGATCGCTCGTGCTTGCTCCACCACCTTTGATACGAGATTCCTCTTGCTGAAATCCTTTAGAATTAAATCAATACAATGTGCAACACACGGTGTCCAAAAAATACCATAGCTGCTACACTTCATTATAATTTCTCACATTCTTGAAGTTGCTGCAATTATCCGTCATAATATGGACAATGTGATCTTTCCCAACCTCTTTAATGACGCCCTTCATCAACTTCAGCAGGTACTTGTGTTCCTTCACATGATCAGATGCATCAACAGATTTCAAAAAGATTGTCTTCCCATCGCAGTAAATAAGGAAGTTGATCTGCTTCCTCGTATAGCTCGTCCACCCATCGTACATCAATGTCACCCCGTATTCTGGCCATCTCCTCCTCTACTCGGCTATGTACTCATTCATCTCCTCCTTCTCTATCCCCAGATATTTGTTCATTATCTTGTAAGATATAGGAGCCTTCACTCCCATTCCCGCCGCAGCGATCTCATCAATGACATGCTGTAGAAATGGTCCGCTAGCAATGTTGGCAGGAATGTTGTCCCCAAAGAAGAGCTTGCTAATGGCCTTTACTACCCTTTCTCGTGCATTGGGGAATATACCCTTTACTGTTTTTTGCTTCGGATCCTTGCTTGCTTTGTATTGCATGGATCCGCTCCTCATCAAGAAGGCTCAACTCCTTTCCCCTTGTGCTTTTTGGTGGGTGGCGGTACTGATGCGCCTCCAGAATCACTCCCACTGCCACCTGCACCATAGAAGCCGCCCCGTGCACCACCGAGTTCTCTCCTCTCGAACTCGCTCCTCATTGATTCTTTTGTTGCCTTTTGTATGCCCTCCTCTCCGCCATGGTCTGAATGTCAGCGGGGTAGACAAAGTCATCGTCGTCTGAATCTGAGAGGACGTTGAATTCTTTCTCAAACATGAACTCTTTCAATTGTTCATCCCTTCTTACTCTCTCTGCATCCCTTTCCTTCTTCCCGTCCAAGTTAGCCTTCACCTTATCCCTCGCATCTTTGGGACAACGCGTGCACTTGGCAACATTCTTATTATTGCCAACAATATGTTGCTTCATCCTCGTGATCCCGCCTCCTCCCAACTTCATTCCACAGAAATTGCATTATGGTTTCGCTTTATTTCTATCAGGAGCGGAGAAATACCTCCAACCAATGTCCCCACTTAAATCGTCCATCTGATCCTCAGAACTATCATATCCTGATCAAGGTTCGAAAAAACGAAAGGCGGAACGAGGCGTTTTCCCTGGAAGCGAGGCGAGGCGTAGCCTCGAGGCGGTCAAGGCGTAAGCCTCAGTTTGTATAGAAAAATAATTATAAAATATATAATAAATATATTTATTGGTGAAATAATATAATCTGACAAACATATAGTATGTAACAATGTAATATATGATGATATTACGAAGATAAGAGCATGAAAAAAGAATATGTCAATGCCATAAACCTTTCTACTGAATTTCTACCCAATCAGAAGGAAATCATTGGCTGTAACTATTGCTAAAATTTTTATCTAAAGAGGATTGGCTATAGTTGTCATTATAAATATCCAAGTTGTTGATATGAATCATATGGTTTGAATACTAACTATATGTTCTACTTCACTCAAATGAAGAATGGTCTGATATCCTTCCTGTGCCACCATACCCTACCTGTAATAGTAAGAGTTCACTGAAATAATTTGGCATGTTAATGGTAAATATGAATGTGAAAGAGGTCAAAGAGGTCAAATTTAAGCATTCATCTTGCATAAATATATACTCAACAACAAGACCTTTATAAACATATGAAAATATGAATAGGAATAATTTTTTCCTTTAAAAAAATACTTGAAAAAGCCCTCACGCCTCACCTAGCGCCTCGCCCCGCCTCAGCGCCTCGCCTCGCCTCGACCGCCTCAGGCATCTGAGGCGCACGCCTCAGCCAAGGGGTCTGAGGCGGTCGCCTCAGGGCGTTTTCTCAACGCCTCGTTTCGCCTCGACTGCCTCAGCGCCTCGAGGCGCGTTTTTTTAAACCATGATCCTGATCCGGAACTGGAATGTGCCATGATGATGATCACCAAAACCTGTGAGAAAATTGAAGAACAATTATTCAAGAGGCATACAATGCGATCGATTAAGAATTTGCTAATTGAATTTATGTTTTAATTTTCAGATTTATTATATTTTAAATTTGTCTAACACCTAATACACACAAAACTGTAAATACTTGGTGTTTGAAATTGAAAATATACTCTTAATATTCCGATTTTCCGAAAAACACCTTAGATATATACATTAGAGTCTTAGATCTAGCCATTAGGGGCGTGAAGGGTTAAGGTTGGTGGGATATGGAAACTCCGGTTTAGAACCGTTGCTCCGATACCATCACTACATGAATTTAGGCTTTTCGGGACGACAACTAGTGACGGTTCCTCGACGACCGTCCCTATTAATAGTTTTCGGGGATGGTCAAAAGACAACCGTCTCCAATACCCATATACTGGGAGACGGTCTTAGAGATATCGTCTCCTTTTATAATGAAGTAATAGGGACGGTCGTTAGTGACTATCCCCTCTGCCCTCCCGAAGTCACTGGTCTATTTCGTCCCCCAGGAGGGGTCTTTGGGGACGGTTATGACCGTCCCCATTAAGCTTCTGTTGGCGTTGCGATAGGCCTTGGGGCATGGGTGGTGGACCAGAGGGGACGGTCGTTAGGGACCGTCCCCTTTGCCCTCACCAAGTCACTGGTCTATTTCGCCCTCCGGGAGGGGCCTTTGGGGACGGTTCTGACCATCCCCAATGTGCTTCTATTGGCGTCGCGGTATGCCTTAGGGCATGGGTGGTGGACCAGCGAGGACGGTCGCTAACGATCGTCCCTTCTGTCCTCACCAAGTCACTAGTCTATTTCGCCTCCCGGGATGGGCCTTTGGGGACGGTTATGAACGTCCCCATTGGGCTTCTGTTGGCGCCACGATTGGACTTGGGGTCTGGGTGGTGGATCAGAGGGGACGATCACTAACAACCGTCCCCTCGGCCCTCACCAAGTCACTAGTCTGTTTCTCTCCCCGGGAGGGGCCTTTGGGGACGGTTCTGACCGTCCCCATTGCGCCTTTATTGGCGTCGCGATTGGGCTTGGGGTATGGTTTGGTGGTACAGAGGGGACAGTCGTTAGTAACCGTCCCCTCTGCCCTCATCAAGTCACTGGTCTATTTTGCCCCCCAGGAGGGGCCTTTAGGACGGTTCGAACCATCCCCATTACGCTTCTGTTGGCTCGCGATCGAGGCCTCACCAAAGGGGACGGTCGTTAGAGACCGTCCCCTCTACCCGTTCACGACTGTCTCCATTGTTACGGTGTGATTTTTTTACTTAGACACAACCATCGGGGACGATCGTTTTGACCGTTCTCGATGGTCAGATCGAAAAAAACCCCTTCGACCTGCGCACTTTACCATTTCGCAATACCCCTTCCTCCCCGCCACCCTTCGCCGCCCGTCTTGCCGTGCGCCGCCCCGTTGCCTCTCGTGCTCGTTGGCCTCCTCCATCTACGTCTCTGGTGATTATTAACACTCATTTGCGTTTATTATTCTCTATTTTGCTCAGTGAAGTCTATATGGTTGTTTTTCCTCATATCTATAAGATGAAGATAAGAAAGATGTATGTCATGTTTATATCTCTCCATTTTTTTTTCCATTTTGCCCAATGTTTAACTTGACTCATTATATAAATCCTGCCTATGGTCCAATTCATGTAAGCTATTCGTAACAGTTTTGCACCTTTTTTACAATTTAAATGAATTTTGAGATTACTTGGATAATTTTTAGGAGGAGATGATCAGACTCACGACCACTGGATCTTTAGACAGCACTGGAATGAGTCAACTGTCTCTTACTCTTGATGCAGCCTTCCTTTAGGTGACTGGTCTAGAGCATCAAGGTCGAGTCCGTTATGGTGGTCATGGTGCCACCTTACGGAATTGGTATGGAGTAGGGAGCGGCTCGTCATCTTCCTTTCAGAAGATACAAAGGGAGAGGAAATTAGATAATCAAGTGTCTAGCATGAATATGGTGATTTAGGATTTGCGACAGCAAATGACAATTTTTAATGCATTCATGCAGGCACATCAATGTGCAACGTCGACTAGCCAGCCAACACAAGTGCATAATTAAGCTGTGAGGCTAGGCGACGACGATGAAGGAGAAGAAGAAGAAGATGATGATGACGACGACGATTAGGATATAGATAGTTTGTTTAGTTGGTAAATATAATGTAGTATATTGTATAATTATTTTGGACAATTACTTTGCATAGGTTACTTTGTTTGAGTAGTTTATGCTTCCGTATTTTTATTTGAATCTTATAGCGTATTCGTCATTTCAAACATTTCGTCTAGATATGAATGTCATTTTCTGTGTTGAGCATATTGTTTGTGATGAAGATTCAATTATTGTAACAGGTACTTAATATTTAGTGTCACGCTTTGCAGGGTAAAATGAAGAGCAAATCAGGAGCAATGAATTTTTTTTGTTAGCAGAGGACCAAAGGGGACGGTCATCACGACCGTCCCCTTTGTTATCGTACGAGACGGTTATAACCGTCTCCGCTACTCAAACTTTTTGGGACGGTTACAAGTCCGACCGTCCCCGTTGCTCTCACTAAGAGGGACGGTTATGACCGTCCCCTCTAACAAAATTTAAGGGACGGTTGAGCTTCAAAAAAAAAAAATTTAAGGGACGGTTTTGACCGTTCCCTCTAATCGACTTTATGGGACGGTCACGATCGTCCCCTATGTATGATTATAGGGGACGGTGTCAACTACCATCGCTTATAGAAAATGGGACGCAAGCTATGGAGACGGTCAATCTGACAATTGCGACGGATAATGACCGTCGCCTGTTCTGAACTTTCTTGTAGTGCATGTTGGGAGAAAAAAGATTACATACCATAAAAGAGACCCTAGGGCTCTCTTATATAGGAGAAAGACCATCGGTCTCTGGGGCGGATTGTGAGATGTTGACTAGACCGATTTCCATGGAAGAAACTAAAGCGGCCGTGTAGGACTTAAATGTTGATGGCTCCCCGGGGCCTGATGGCTTCTCCGTTGCCTTCTATCGCGACTTCTTGGAGATTGTGGGCGCGGATGTCTTTGCGGTCGTGACTAGTTCTGCAATGGGAATGAGGGGTTTGATCGGATTAATAGGGTCATCTTGATGCTTATCCCTAAGTTCCCCGTGGCTGTGAATATTGGGGACTTTCGGCCAATTTCGATTTCAAACGCCATTTATCTTATTGTGGCCAAGGTGTTAGCTAGGAGGCTAGCGCTGGTCCTCCATTCGATTGTATATCTCCGTTTCAGGCGGCTTTTATTCGTGGGAGACAAATCTCTGATTGCGTTGCGATGGCTGCTGAACTGGTGGCGGATTGGAAGAGCTCGGGGAAACAGGGGGTGCTTTGGAAGATCAATTTTGCAAAGGCTTATGACAGCCTTGACTGGAGCTTTTTGTGGACGGTCCTGCGTAGGCGTGGCTTTCCTGCGCTTTGGATTTCTTGGATGCGGCGATGCGTCACCACTGTGTCTTTCTCGATCTTGATTAATGGGCGGTTGGAGGGGGGATCCTTCCAGCCAAGGAGGGGGTTGCGACAGGGGTGTCCCCTGGCCCCTCTCCTCTTTGTAGTGGCGGCTGACGTCTTGGCTCGTATGGCCGTCAGTGTCATTGAGGCTGGTCTTTCGAAGGGCTTCTCGAAGGGGAACCTTTCTGTGCCCTTGATTCAAATTGCTGATGACAACATTTGCTTTATTGAGGGTGGCACTTCCGAGGTCTCTGGAATGGCGATGACCCTTGATCTGTTCAGTGAGATGTCGGGTTTGGTTGTGAATGCGGACAAATCCAAGGTTGTTCCCTTTGGGTTGTCGGAGATGATGGCGGCTGACTGCGGCAGGATTTTGGGTTCCCCCCGGGCGAGCTTCCTATTGATTACCTTGGCCTTCCGCTGGTGCTTGGGAGGGCCAGGCTTCGGGATTGGCTTCTGCTCGTCGAGCGGGTGGAGGCGCGCCTTGCTGGGTGGCGTGCGGTGCTTTTGTCGAGGGGGGCCGGCTGGTTCTCCTCAAAGCGGTGCTTTCTTCTATCCCAATTTTCTTCCTTTCGAATCGCCGTGTGCCGGTTGGGATCCCAAAGCGTATTGAGGGCTGTATGCATAGATTTCTGTGGGGAAGAAGTGGGGCGATGGGGGGTGGAAATCACCTTGTGGCGTGGGATGAGGTGGTCAGGGGGAAGCAGGAGGGGGGTTTGGGCGTGAGGACGTTTGTGCTAATGAGGCCTTTTTCCTCAAGTGGGCTAACGGGATTTGGGGAAAGGGTGGGACCTTCTTTACGGATGTGCTTCGGGAGATCCATGGAGTGGGCAGTGGGGGAGGGGAGGAGAGGGTGGTTGGTGCTGATACCCATTTCTGGCATGGGGTGCAGGAGACTTTTGAAAGACATAGATCGTTATTTAAACCAGTGTTGGGGACTGGGGACTCGTTTAGCTTTTAGAATGACAAGTGGTTGGGAGGGGATCCTCTGTGTGTTCGATACCCGCGATTGTTTGCTTTGGCGGCTGACAAGGATGCCTCTGTCGCCTCTTGTTGGGAGGAGGGGTCTTGGTGTCCGCGTTTTGTGGCGAGCTTCTTGGACCAAAGGCTTGAGGACCTTATCTCTCTTCTCAACATCCTCGATGTTGCTGGTAGGCCTCTGAAGGGCGTGACCATTGGGAATGGAAGGACGACATTTTCTCCACGCGCAAGGCCTATGGTGCGCTGGCCTTGCCTTCGAGGGGGGGGGGGGCTCGGATTTGTTTATGAGGGACTGCAGGTTCTTTTAGGGGCTAAGGCTTCCTGAGCGCCTCGGCTTCTTCTTATGGCTCTTTCGCAGGGGGAGGCTTTTGACGCGAGATCTGTGCTCGAAATTTATTGCCAATGTTTCCAACCTCTGTAGCTTTTGTACGTCCGCGGTGGAATCCTTACAACACTTGTTCTTTGATTGCCCCACGGTAAGAGGGGTGTGGGATGATGCTAGATTGGATTGGGTGAATACGGAGGGCATGGACGCCTTCTGTGACTCCATGGTTCGTAACAGGAACATGGCGAGGAAAGATCTTTTGCTGTCAGTGGCGAGATTATGGGCGATTTGGCGTGGTCGTAATGAGGCCGTCTTCTCGAGCCACAGATTTTATAAGGAGAACGTGATTTTACAAAGCGCAAGATTGGTGGAGGACTGGGACGTGTTTTAGGACTTGGCGTTGCTCCTTTTTGGTTTTGGGCGTGGTGGAGGTGTTGTTTCCTCTCTGTACAGCTTTTTTTCCTTGTTTTTGTACTTTCGTTTTCTTTTCATTTACTTTAATATATTGGGGTGAACACCGAAGAGTGTCTCCCCCTTCCTTTGGACTTCAAAAAAAATAGGAGAAAGACCATGGGTTAATTACATGAGAGGGACACAAAGAAAATGGAAGAAATAAATAATAAGAGATACACATATCTCAACAAATAACAAGCAACTTTGCCAGTGTAATTCTTCTGTTACTCTTATTTTCACCACTCGCCCCTTGATTTAAGCTCTCCCCAAACTAGTCGAACCTCAAGTGCACATGCTCGATTTCAACAAGTTGAATCTCATTAACCTCCAAATCAAGGTTATGCATGTGCAAATGAAGAGATGTTCCATATCCTCATCTCAGGAAGCCACAAGCAAAGAACATATGTTCCACAACCTCCAAATAGAACTTGTACTTAAGTATGAAGCTTCAGCTTGTCTGCTTGGTAGCACTTTCACTCTCGGGACATGAGTCATATAGCCCATGAACCATGGAACTAAATCTCGCGAAATTTCGCCGAAATTTCGGTTTCGATGGGTGGAGGATATCAAAACTCCTATGAATATCGATTTCTTGATATCGGCGAGATTTCGGGCCATCTCCCCCGAGAAAGGGAATCTGTAATAAAAAAATACACCCTTTTGGCGATATGGACCGAAATTTCGGTCGAAATTTGCCCATTTTGACCGAATTCCATCAACAACCTCTCCAAAATTCCTCCAAGGTCATTTTTCATCCCTTGCTTCAAGGTAAGCCAAATTTGGCCAAATCTTCATCAAATCCTTCAATTTTTTAGGGGTTTTACTCTTAAGATGTTGATCTACCTTGGTGTGGTGTTTTTTTGAGAGATTTGGAATATATAGCTTTATTTTTTGAGACGAAAATTAGGGGTTTTTTGTTTTAATTGCACAATAATGATAGTTACGAATGTATTATCTTGGATCTTGTGTATAACATGTAGTAAAACGTACTTTGAGAACATTTTGTAAGAGCTATGGAAGAGGAAATTGGGGTTTTTGTGTTTTAATGTTGAATGATGATGAGTTCTTCTATGATAAACTCGGATCTTAAGTTATGGAAGTAGAAAACATGTTTCGTTTTTTTTGTAAATGAAATTTAAAAATTGAGTAAATGCGAAAAATCATATGTTAGATCTATTGTTTTTTTACATGTTTTGTGTCAGGTAGTCTTTCTCGAAAATGATCCCCTAATGGCTAGATCTAAGACCCTAATATATAGATGAGTTCTTCAATGATAAACTCGGATCTTAAGTTATGTAAGTAGAAAACATGTTTTGTTTTTTTTGTAAATGAAATTTAAAAATTGAGTAATGCGAAAAATCATATGTTAGATCTATTGTTTTTTTACATATTTTGTGTCAGGTAGTCTTTCTCGAAAATGATCCCTAATGGCTAGATCTAAGACCCTAATATATAGATCTAAGGTGTTTTTCTGAAAATCAGAATATTAAGAGTATACTTTCAATTTCAACCACCAAGTATTTACAATTTTGTGTGTATTAGGTGTTAGACAAATTTAAAATATAATAAATCCGAAAACTAAAACATAAATCAATTAGCAAATTTTTAATCAGTCGCGTTGTATGCCTCTTGAATGATTGTTTTTCAATTTCCTCGTAGGTTTCGGTGATCATCATCATGGCACATTCCGATTTCGGATCACGATCTGACAGTTTTGAGGATCAGAGGGGCGATTTCAGTGGGGACATTGGTTGGAGGTATGCCTCCGCTCCTGATGGAAATACAACGAAACCGCAATGCAATTTCTGTGGAAAGAAGTTGGGAGGAGGTGGGATCACGATGATGAAACAACATCTTGTTGGCAATAACAAGAATGTTGCCAAGTGCACGCCTTGTCCCAAAGATGTGAGGGACAAGGTGAAGGCCAGCTTGGACGGGAAGAAGGAAAGGGATACAAAGCGGTTAAGAAGGGATGAACAATTGAAAGAGTTCATATTTAAGAAAGAATTCAACGTCCTCTCAGATCCATACGACGATGACTTTGTCTACCCCGCTGACATTCAGACTACAGCGGAGAGGAGAGCATACAAAAGGGCAACAAACGAATCAATGAGGAGCGGGTTCGAGAGGAGAGAACTCGGTGGTGCAAGGAACGACTTCTTTGGTGCAGGTGGCAGTGGGAGTGGTTTTGGAGGGCACCTGTACCACCACCCACCAAAAAACACAAGGGAAGGGAATTGTGCCCTTCTTGACGAGGAGCGAATCCATGCAAAAGAAGGCAAGCAAGGATCCGAGGCAAAAAATAGTGAAGGGTATGTTCACCAATGCACGAGAAAGGTTAGGAAAGGCCATCAGCAAGCTTTTCTTTGGGGAGAGCATTCCTGCCAACATTGCTAGCAGGCCATTTCTGCAGCATGCCATTGATGAGATCGCTGCAGCGGGAACATGATTGAAGGCTCCTACATCCTACGAGATAATGAACAAATATCTGGAGATGAAGAAGGAGGAGATGAATGAGTACATCGCCGAGTTGAAGAGGAGATGGCCAAAGTACGGGGTGACATTGATGTGCTATGGGTGGACGAGCTACACGAGGAAGCAGATCATCAACTTCCTTATTTACTGCGATGGGAAGACAATCTTTTTGAAATCCGTTGATGCATCTGATCATGTGAAGGACCATAAATACCTGCTGAAGTTGATGAAGGACATCATTAAAGAGGTTGGGAATGCTCACATTGTCCAGTTTGTGATGGATAATGGCAGCAACTTCAAGAAAGTTGGTGAAACAATAATGAAGTCTAGTAGCTATGGTATTTTTTAGACACCGTGTGCTGCACAATGCATTGATTTAATTCTAAAGGATTTCAGCAAGAGGAAGCTTGTCTCAAAGGTGATGTAGCAAGCACGGACGATTACCGCATTCTTTTACAACCACGACAAAGTGTTGGCATTGATGAGACGGATGTGCAATGGTAAGCTGGTGAGGCATGGCATCACATGCTTTGCAACCAATTTTATAGCGTTGCAAAGCTTCAAACAACAAAAGACAGGGTTGAAAATCATGTGTTGCCAAGGTGAATGGTTCGAGATACATGAAGCTCGGACTGAAGGAGGACGGAAAGTGGAAACATTGATCAATGATCTCCACTTTTGGGATGACGTGACTCAGGTCACGAGGATCATGAATCCAGTTGTTTATGCTTTGCGGATTGTGGATGACGATAAGAAGCTCACCATGGGAGTGATCTACGAGGCAATGCGTTGCATGAGAGAGAAGGTTGGAGAATCGGTTGGAAAAGGATCCAAAGCATGGTTGGACATCATAGACGAGCGTTGGTCCAAGATGCTCTCACATCCTCTTCACAAGGTCAGTATGTATTATGTAATAATCTAATTTGTTTTTCATTTTTTAAATTTTTATAGATTATTAGAATATGAGAATTGTGCTTGTTTGTGACTTTCTGCCCAGCTTATTACTTCAATCCTAAGTACCAATATAAGAATGGACTTGGTACAAATGCTGACCTTCCTGCAGCTGTACAAATTGTGGTGGAGAAGCTCGTCAAGGACGAGAAGTTACAGATCTTGTGCATGAACGAGGTAGTCCTCAATTGGAAGCTAGATTAGGACTCAAAAAAATATTCTTTAAGAGTATTATGTAACAATTTATGACTTAAACCTATGTGCGCAAGTTAAGTATTTTCGGGATGCCTTGGGTTCCTTTGGTCGAATTACTGCGGTAAATGGACGGGGCAATACTCTTCCGGGTAAGGATGAAGACAAATAAATCCATTGATTGTGTGTTCATTTATTCCTATTATTGATTTATCTCGTTTTGATTTTTTACAGCTGAGTGGTGGTTATTATACGGGATGGAAGCTCCTAACCTACGAAATGCGGTAGTGAAAGTGTTGTCTCAAACCGCATCTGTTGGTGGTTGTGAGAGGAACTGTAACACATTCAACTTGATCCATTCGAAGAGACGGAACAGGTTGGGAGAACAAAAGCTCAATAATCTTGTCTACGTGCATTACAACTTGAGGATGAAGTTGAAACATGCAAGGGAGGAGTAAGACAAAGAGGACGAAACAAACCCTATCTATCTTGCATACATTTTCAAGATGCACGATGACGATGTTGATGAAGATGTTCTCTAGAAGTGGATGGATTCTAATGGTGCTCTCGTTGTCGATTAACCAGGTGGAAGACCAAATGAGAATATAAGTCAGTAAATGGGAGCAGATGTAGGTGACTCTTTGGTAAGATCCGGGCGGATTACAGACCCTCTTGGAGGGTTGGAGGCCGAGATTGATGCGGTTGTTGATGAAATTCTCTCTACTAGCTCCAAATCCAAATCAAAGTCAAATGATGACAGTGGAGATGATGATCATGATGTTGATCGTGGTGGACCTGGTGATGGTAGGGAAACATACTCAGGTGGGTTAGGAGGGGGTGATCGTGGACCACAAGATAAAAGATTTGAGGAAGGACTACATGCAGGACGTGAATATATGAAGCGACAGAAGAACACATATGGATAGTTTGTTCCAAGTCCGAGTCCAGGACCTATGGATTACGAGTACGGTTGTGGCCATCATCCAAACGACAGTTACATAAACGATTTGATATTGTAGAGACTTATTTATGTTGCGTACTGTTTTACAATTTCTATTTATATATTGTACGTCACTGTAATTTACCCAAGGGCTCTCTCCCTATATAAGAGACCCGAGGGCTCTATGGAATGATCACCTGAGTATTCTTTTACCCTATCATGGTATCAGAGCCCTAACCCTAACCTAGGATTCTCTCCACCGCCGCCCCCCCCACCTCGCCGCCGCCGACCTCTCGAGCCCCTCCACCGGCTCCCTCCGCCGGGCCCCAGCCCCTCCGCCTCTCCACCGGGCCCCAGCCCCTCCGCCTCTCCACCGGGCCCCAGCCCCTCCGCCAACACCCTCCGCCGGGCCCCAGCCCCTCCGCCGCCGGCCCTTCTTCGCCCCTTCCCCGGCCTCCAGCCACCGCCGGGGAGCCCTTTCTCTCCGCCCAGCACCCCCAGCCGCTGCTGGGACCTCTCCCAGCCACCGTCTTGAGTTGGTAGAGGCTTCCAAAGCCTCTACTCGCCACCGGGGTACAGCTTCTTCACTCGGCCTCGGATAGATGTTGGATTCAAGTGCATAACGTCTACATATGCACTTGAATCCTAAAAGGTCTTGATAAACAACATTTTCTTGGTCTATCAGTAGTTGTTCTTCTCCGGCATTATGTCAGAACAAAAGCTCGATATGCCCGCCATAGGTGCTTTCAAAGGTTCGGCACCAATCGTCAAAATAGACGGGACAAACTACGAACTGTGGGCAATGCAGTTCCTCAGTCTTATGAAGTCGTGTGGTAAGAAGCATATTCTTACCGAGAATGAACCGCCGGAGAAGACAGGGATCTATGCCTCATGGGAGGCTGATGATGCGTACGCCAAGGTGTGGCTCTCAGGTACGCTCACGACGGAGATAGCGAATGATGTCCTTCACCAGCCAACCGCTAAGGCGATGTGGGATATTTTGGCCATGACGTACTCTCAGGTACGCAACGAGACGAAGATGCTCCAGTTGCAGCACGATATATTTACCACGAAGCAGAATGGGAGGCCTCTTCATTCCCTGTACACGTCGCTTCGTGGCATGTTCGAGAGGCTCTATAGACCATTCCGCTTACAGCCACGCCGGAACAGCAGAAGACGTTCCGCAACGCCACTATGGTTGGCGTCTTACTCGCTGCTCTAGACCCGGAGTACGAGGCAACACGCTCTCAGATCCTAGCAGATGCCACCATCCCTCCGATGGAAGAGGTATACAGGAGGCTCAGTCGTGTACCTGTTCCGTCCAATACAGCGACTGCATCTCCGTCAGCAATGGCAGTTTCCAGGGGACGTGGTGGTTCGTCCTCGTTTCGTGGCAGAGGAAGTGGTGGACGTGGCCGAGGAGGTCGCATACGCTCTACGTGCTCATTCTGTCGCCGCACTGGTCATTCAGAGGATACATGCTATTCCAAGCATGGCTTTCCTCCTTCTGCACGAGTAGCTGATCATGTTCAGGGTCCACCGGCATCTACTCCAGATCACAGGTTCGAAGAGTTGGTGGCACGACTTCGTGATATCATGCCACAATCATCATCAGAGGGTGCTGAAGTTTCTGATGTTGCGGCTTCGGCGTCAGCTAGTACATCTGCCTCAGCCAGTGCCTCAGATAGTTCTTCAGTCTCATTTCATAGTCATGACCTTACAGGATGGATTGTCGACTCTGGAGCTACCCATCATCTATGCCGTGAGAAAGATATTCTGCAGTCTTACAGAGCTGTTCAGCCTGGTCGCTCTGTGCTCATTGCTGATGGCACTCATTCCCCTATCATCGGTCAGGGGGAGACGGCTTTGCTACCCTCTATGCACTTACAGAATGTGCTACATGCTCCTGAATTTTCTATGAACCTCTTATCTATTAGCCAGATTACACGTGATTTGCACTGTCGTGCTATTTTTGATCCATCGTCTGTTATTTTTGAGGACATACTGACGGGCAGGGTGATTGGCTGTGGTTCTGAGCACAATGGCCTCTATCGTCTCGTTCGTAACTCTTACGCTGGCGTCTCCTTGCATTCCCAGGGCTCCGTTTCTCCGTACACCTGGCATCTTCGGTTCGGTTATCTGCCGCTACAGAAGATGCGTCACCTCCTGCCTCAGATCTCTCCGAGTTCCTCTTTTCGTTGTGAAGCTTGTCAGTTAGGGAAGCACCATCGGTCTAGCTTCCCCAGTCGTCAGAGTCGGAGCAGTAGCTCTCCATTTGAATTATTCCATATAGATATTTGGGGTCCAAGTCGTGTCCCGGATCATCAGGGGCACATGTTCTATTTAGTTGTGGTTGATGATTTCTCTAGAGTGTCTTGGACTTTTCTTCTTAAGAATAAATCTGAAGCAGGAAATGTTCTTCAAAATCTTATTAACGAAGTTCAGAATGTTTTTTCATCTATTGTTAAGTATGTGCGTACTGACAATGCATTGGAGTTCTGCACTCACTCTCTTGCTAGCTTCCTTTCTTCTAAAGGCATTGTTCACCAAACCACATGTGCTTACACCTCTCAACAAAATGGGGTTGCAGAACGAAAACATCGACATTTTCTTGATATTGCCCGCACATTACTTATTCAGAGTTGTGCACCATTATCCTTTTGGGGGGATGCTATACTCACAGCGTGTTATCTGGTCAATCGCATGCCTACAACTGTTCTTGGGGAAAAGTCCCCAATCTCTGTTCTTTTTCCCGACAGAGACTTGTTTACACTAACACCTCGGGTTTTTGGCACTGTTGCGTTTGTCCACCGCTTATCTCCGGGACTTGATAAGCTATCTCCTAGGGCTATCAAGTGCGTTTTTGTGGGTTACTCCAGGACACAGAAAGGGTACCGCTGCTATAACCCTGTTCATGACAAGTACTATGTGAGTGCAGATGTTACATTTTTCGAACCTGTCATGTACTTCCCCCCTGCAGGTGACAGATTGGTCTCCTCCACATCACCAGATTCCAATGTCTATGTTCCACCACCTCCAAGCCTGGGCCCATTCTCTACTCCACCGACACCACCATCATCACCACCGCCACCACCCCCGCCACCACCCCCAGTTACTAAGTTCTATACGAGGCGAACAGGCCCTGCTCAAGCTACATGTCAACCATCCAACACGCCTCAGGTATGTTCTGATGTTAACACTGATGATGGGTTAAATATTGTGCCTGTACAGGAGCCTTTACCACAGGAGGAGGATCAACCGGTCCACACAGTTCTGGATGATTTGGACCGGCCTATTGCTCATAGGAAGCAGCGAAGACAGTGTGCCTCGTATCCCCTGGCCTCTCATGTCTCCTTTCATCGTCTCACTGGGGATTTCCAGAAGTTTGTCGCTGCCGTATCGTCAGTGGAGATCCCACGGACATATCAGGATGCCATGAAGACTGAATGCTGGCGTCTAGCCATGGAAGAGGAGATGCGTGCCTTGCAATCTAGAGGGACTTGGTCTCTTGTCCCTATTCCTCCAGGTGCCTCTGTGGTGAGTTGCAAGTGGGTATTTACGGTAAAATATCATGCAGATGGTCGTCTAGACAGATACAAGGCCAGGCTCGTAGCACGAGGATTTACCCAGACATATGGGGTAGATTATTTGGATACTTTTTCACCGGTGGCGAGACACTCTACCCTTCGCATCCTCCTATCTGTTGCTGTGGTACGTAACTGGACAATTTTCCAGCTTGATGTTAAGAATGCTTTCTTGTATGGTGAGCTACAGGAGGAAGTCTACATGCAGCAGCCACCCGGGTTTGCTGCTGAGGGGGAGACTCAGAAGGTGTGCAGACTTCATAAGGCTATCTATGGCCTTAAACAGAGTCCTCGAGCATGGTTCCAGAAGCTTTCCCAGCTTATTGAACGACAGGGGTTCAGAAGGTCAAATGCGGACCACTCACTGTTCGTCCGGAAGACCCCTAGAGGTACCATTGTTGTTATGGTATATGTTGATGACATATTGGTTACTGGAGATGATGCACAGGGGATTGAGATAACCAAGTCCATGTTGGGAAGCCAGTTCATTACAAAGGATCTAGGCACAATATGATATTCTCTGGGGATAGAGTTTGCAAGAAATGCACAAGGAATGGTGATGACTCAAAGGAAATATGTCACCGATTTGCTAGTTGAAACAGGAATGACTGGATGCAGACCTTCAAGTACACCTATGGACCCGAGCATGAAGCTGTACGATGATGATACCGAGGAGGTGGACAAGAGAAGGTACAGAGAAATGGTGGGTAAGCTCTTATACATCACTATAACTCGATCGGATATTGCCTTTGCAGTAAACCGGGTGAGTCAATTCATGGAGCAGCCGAGGCAAGTTCATATGGATGCCTTGTATATGATATTGAGATATCTGAAGTCTTCCCCAGGCACAGGGTTGCTATTCAAGAAAGATACAGATCTGTCTATTTCAGCTTGTGCAGATGCAGATTATGCAGGATGTCCAAGGGATCGTAAGTCTACTTCTGGATTTGCTATCTTCATAGGAAGCTCTTTAGTCTCTTGGAAAAGCAAGAAGCAGACTGTTGTGGCGAGATCCAGTGCCGAATCCGAGTACAGAGCCATGGCACAGGCAAGCACAGAAATGATGTGGGTTAAAGCAGTCTTAGAAGATCTGAATGTCGATGTCCCCTTGCCTATGAACCTTCAATGTGATAATCAGGCAGCATTATTTATTGCCAACAATCCAGCCTTCCATGAGAGAACAAAACACATCGAGGTGGATTGTCATTATACTAGGGACATGATTCAGAAGGGCTTCATTTCCACGTCTCATGTCAGTTCAGAGGACCAGACTGCGGACATATTCACTAAGCCATTGCTCAGAGGACCTTTCCAGAGATGTTCTTCCAAGCTGAGCATGATAGATATCTATGCTCCATCTTGAGGGGGAGTGTAGAGACTTATTTATGTTGCGTACTGTTTTACAATTTCTATTTATATATTGTACGTCACTGTAATTTACCCAAGGGCTCTCTCCCTATATAAGAGACCCGAGAGCTCTATGGAATGATCACCTGAGTATTCTTTTACCCTATCAGATATCATATGTAGGTTCCTTGAGCTGTATGGACATTGATAGCCCATGTCGTAGAGGAATGCCAAGTCCTTTAGGCAGATATGGATCGTCGCACGATGCGAGATCATTTGGCATCTTCTCAGAATAGTTTCATGCTCCTCCTCCAGGACCACCTCCTCCTCCTCAAGCCTATCTCCATCATATTCATATGGTTACAGTGGGTATGGGGGATACAATAGCTACATCGGTGAGAACTACAAAGGTAGCCAACTTGAGCAGAGGCAGGGCAACTTCTTTGGGGGTGACAGTTATGGTTTCTTCCCCGAGTACACGCCAATTCCTCCTCCTCCGCCGCAGAGATCTTCTCCTACTTTGTCGTCGTTGTCCCGAGGATCTCAAGCTAGTAGTCGTAGCCTCGTCGCACCACTCGTGATACTGGATCTATTGCTGCTTATCCTCGTTTCGAGATACTCATGGACAACGATGACCACCAACACATGCAGTATGTGATGGATTACAAGGCCATGCACTCGTACATGACATGGGAGAACTACTGCGAGTTCATTGAATATGCGATGCGTTATGAGAGACAACAAGGAAGGGGGGGTGATTCAGATCCACTGCGGAACTCTTGGTTTTGAACCAAACATATCACCAGGTCATATATTTTAATCTTTTATTACATTGATCATTAATGTGCATGTTCTTATTACTCTACATGAAATATATGTATTTTTCACTTGTTGGAACTTGTAAGTCTGTTATTAAGTCTTAAGTATTAACAACGATATGTTCGATATGGTGTGTGACATACCGTCATAGTCATAGATGATAAGATGATTGATATGTATGCTATAAGCCTATAGGTGTATATCTATTGTTTCATTGTTTGAAATACCCAGATTAACTCCATTTGCAATATCTAACATATTCTACAATATTACGGATATGGACGATATGACCGATATGTACAATATAAGGGGTATAAATGAGCAATATTTATGAAATAATTGTGTATTTATAAGTTAGTTATTGTTCTAATAACTTGGAAGATCATAATTTACAATAAAATTGAAAAAATGGCCTTTTGAGCCATTTCCGACATTTCCACCGAAATTGTTGAAATTTCTGAGGTGACCGAAATGAAATCGAAATTGAGATCTCGAACCTTGCCATGAACCCACAAGTTTTGTTAATCGAGTCCAACCGGAGAAGGTTCACACGCCCTAAAGGAACAAGTGTGCTACAACAAGTGCAGACCTGTAAGGTGGAATGCATGCATGCAATCACCCAAAACTCTCCAGAGTAAATACCTCTATCCCACCGTGTGATGCCCGTTGAGTAGGATTAACTTACTTTCGGTTCAACTAGACCCATAGAAGGAAATATCGTAATATATCGATATCGAGACGAGACCGATATCGATATCGATATGGCGTTATATCCACCTTTTCAAGCCTTTCCTTCGCAAAAGTGTGTCGACATGGGCGATATTTCGGCAATATATCCTCGATATATCGTTGAAAATTGAAATATCGTATTGACACGATATCGAAACGATATCGATACCGATATGGCCTTCCATGGCTAGACCACGAGGTTGTGCACCCACTTGTAGTTTTCATCTCTCATCCCCTACATGTGTTATTATACTTTACTTAAAGTAATTAACCTTGAGACTTAACCATGGATTATGTGAAATAAGGTCAAATACAAATGAAGAGGAGGTCTTAGGTCACCAACCATTTCACAGGAAAACATGTTATCAACAAGGCATGCCTACATGCTGCCACTATCCCATACAACAGTACCAAAGCATGGATTCAACATCTATTAATAACATCTTCCTAAAAAATCTACTAATAACACAACGTATCTCATCATATGCTAACATATCCTGAAATCATATCTTTCCTTGATAAGACCGTTTATATTCAAGAGAAATTACCAACCACCCTCTTCATATTTCTAGCAAGTATCCTGGATTACAACAGGTAGGAGCAAATCCACATCACCTAATCATTCTTTTTTTCGAATAAGAAAACGGGGGAGCCTTCCCAAGGCGGGAGTCACTACACCAAAGTATTCATTAATTAACGAGATGGTACATTAGTTGGATATCTAGAAATTGTACAAAGCGTTATAGTGAGCAAGTACATTTTCAAAGTAAAACCGCTGCCCCTTGAAAGTGGTATCATTCCTACCAAGCCAAATAGTCCAGAGCGCGGCAACGGGCTTGGAGACATCACCGGATGACCCAAGACCGACCGCCCAAATAGATCTCAAAAAATGCTCCGCATCGGATGTCCGAACCCATGGAAGCCCCAACGACTCCCACACATTGGCCGAAGCTGCAACCAAAGAAAATGTGGTCCACATCCCTCCACGCCGTCCTCGCATCTGTCACACATCATATCCGTCGCACCCAGCAGTCTGCCTCTTCTCACTTTGTCACATATCTGGTCTCTCCTTAGACACCAAAGAAAGACCTTAACCCGAGTAGGAATCTTAGCTGCCCAAATCACCTACAAGTCAGCACATAGGTCTTCATCTCGCTCCATTACACCACCACTCAGCTTCCTGTATGCAATCTTCATCGAGAACTTACCGTTTGCCCACACAAAATGATCGGGGTCGCCCGACATCTCCCCGACAGGGGGGAATCTCCGATAGTAACCGCAAAAACTCTTTCATCCTATGATCGGAGAGAACTGTAAGGAACTTCGGCGCCCACGAACCAGAGTCAGCCACCTCCGCCACCCGCACCCCTGTCAACTGTTAATGCCATCAAACTAGAAAAACGGTCGGCCAACCCCCTCCCTCGTCCAATCATCCTGCCAAAAACGGAAACGGAGACCATTCCCCAACTTCGGCTGAAGAAGAGGCCTGAGCCCTGGAATCACGGCATGAATCCCACTCCACAACGAAGACTCATGACGCTTCCTCACAGCCACCAACTCCCGTATGACACCATAAATCTCCCTCAGCAACCGCAACACCGGCGAGTCAGATGGATTCCGAATGCGCACCACCCACTTGGCTAACAAGGCTTTGTTCATTGAATACACATCCCTGACACCAAGGCTCCCCTCCGAAACAGGTACCGCGATATCCTTCCAAGCCACCAGGTGCAACCCCCTCGTTGTCTGCCTTCCATCTGACCTGAAAAAAGATCTCATCAAAGCTTCCACCTTCCTTCTAACACCAGCAGACATTAACCTCGTCGAGAAGAAAAAAATAGGAATGGCTGAAAGAACGTGCTTCAGTAATGTAAGCTTCCCATCCTTGGACAGAGTGGTAGCCTTCCACCCTTCCAACCGCTCCTCCATTATCCGAAGAACACAACCCCAATCGGACTTCCTCAGCCTACCATCAACCGGTGGCAAACCCAAATAGGTTATCTGTAATCTCCCTAGAGGGCATCCAACCCATGCCGCTAACCTGTTACTCTCCTCGCCATCCATCCCCATAGGAACCAGGATCGACTTCTGCCTGTTAATCTGTAAGCCAAAGAGGCAGCCAAACATATCCACCAAAATAGCCGCATTGTGGGTCTGCTCCTCTGTCCCCCCCAGGAAGATCAACGTGTCATCCGCATACTGCAAAACTGGAACGGAGATGTCCCCCATCCTGAAGCCCTCACACCAACTCTCTTCAACTGCCCACTGAAACAATACCGCAAGACAATCCGCAACTAAGACAAAAAACAAGGGAGCTAGGGGGCATCCTTAACGCACCCCTCTCTTGGAACCATCCTCCCTCTGGTCTCCCGTTGACCAACACAGAGCAGGAGCTAGTGGTTACACATCTCTTAACCCATGCAATCCATTCTTCTGGAAATCCCCTATTCTGCAACGTTGTCCATAGGAATCTCCAACTGATACAGTCGTAGGCCTTGGCATAGTCAATCTTCCAAACTGCCCCCTTCTTTGCAGACCTCTTCCACTCACGGCAGATTTCCGAGGCGGTCACAATACCATCCGCTATACACCGTCCTGGGATGAACGCAGATTGTGCCGGTAAGACCACATAGGCCAAGACAGCCCTAAGCCTGCTCGCCAACACCTTGGCAACAATGAGTTAAATGCCACTAGAAATAGAAATCGGCATGTAGTCCCCAACCCCAACTGGGGTCTCTTTCTTCGGCAGCAAAAATATCAAGGCCCTGTTAACTTTCTCAAAACCCCTGTTGCCGCCCCTGAATTCAGTCAGAACCTCCAAAATGTCACCCTTCAGCAAATCCCAGAACTCCCAGTAAAAGGCTATAGAGAATCCATTCGGGCCAGGAGCCCCGTCCGCATTCAGATCCCAGACCGCCCTGCGCACCTCTTCCTCCGTAAAATCAGCCGCTAACAAATCTGCCTGGGTTCCTCTCAAAGACCCCACGCCCCGGCCTGTCTAACCCCACCCATTCTCCTCCCTCACTCTCCTCGATGCCCTCACAAAGTGCTCCCGCAAGTTGACTCCAATGTTCCTCTCGCCCGATACCCTTTGTCCCCCCACCTCCACCTCATGCAAGAAGCCCCGTCTCCTCCTTCCGGACACCACAGAATGAAAGAAACGCGTGTTGGCGTCTCCTTCCCTTAGCCACTTCTGCCTCGATCTCTGCTGCCAACGAACCTCTTCTTTCATGTCCTCCCGAAACATCACCTCTAACCACGCTGCCCTCTCCTCCACCTCCTCCGGAGTCAGTCCCCAGTCATCATCCAGCCCGTACAACCTGCTTATCCCAACCTCTGCCTCTGTCTTGACTGCCCGTCACCTCTTGGCGACATCCTTCCCAAAAGTCAGCAGCGACCGCCTTAAGGAATCAAGTTTGCCCGCAAATCCCGACACCACCGATCCTGACACTACAAAACCCTGCCAATGATCAACCACTAGGTCCCGGAAGCCATCCTCCAACAACAACTTCTTCTCAAAACGAAAGGAGAACCGAGCCAAGCGGTCCTCCCCAGAAAACCAAAGAACAGGAGTGTGATCGGAGAGCGTCCTCGGAAGAACCCAAGCCCTCGCCAGCGGGAAAGCCTCCCCCGCCTCAACCGACATCAGGAACCTGTCAAGCTTGGACCTCGATCTCGTATTCCTCCAAGTGTACTTGCATCCGACCGCATCCACAACAGACAACCCCAGAGAACGAACCATCTGCCTAAACTCGGTAGATCCGGGATCAGAACCACCGCCCCTCCCGGCCTGTCATCCGGGAACAGTGTGACATTCAAGTCACCATCGATGATCCAAATGCCATCACCAACCTCAGGCACAACACTCACCAAGTCCGCAGCCAAGATACCATCCTCTCGCCTACACGGGCCATAGACATTAGTGGCGCACAGAGAAATCCCATCTGCTCTCTGAAGCAGCCTCACCAACAAGGTGAACAAGGAGACGGAAGTCCCCAGCAGATCGAACGAATCAGACTGCCAACCAGATAGTAGCCCTCCCGAAGCACCTGCTACCTCTTTTTCAGCCACCGTGAAAACCCCTCCCATGCTCATCTCTTGCCGCACCTGATCGTCCAAAGACTGCATCTTTGTCTCCTGAAGCAAGAAGATATCTGCCCCAGCCTCTCTCACCAGATTCTGCACCCCGAGCCTTTTTTCCAGGCCGACCTAGGCCCCTTACGTTCAATGATAGCAACTTCATTTAAGCAACGGAGTGCCCATCTTCCTCGAGGGAATAACTCCCAAACCCCTCGCAATACCTCTGTCGAGAGCAGCAAAACGGCTCCGCACCACCAACAGGTTGGCCACCCCCAAGTCACACCTTCTGCTGCCACTCCTGATGCCAAAGAGGCCCTCAACGATGCCCTCACCCCCCTCTCATATGCCAACCCGAAACGTCGCTGTTGCGGCCCCACCTCATCCTGAAGCGGCAACCCAAAGCCCATCCCCTCAACCACGATGGTGGCTCCCAAGACCGGAGGCAAAGACCCCACCGCCACCCCCAAACCAGCTGGATCGGTCCCAAATCCAGCCGAGCCCCTCCACCAAACTTCATACACCAACGTGCCCGCCTCCCCTCCCAGCAGGTCCACCCCTCTCCCCCTCGCTCAACAAGCAACTCTCCCGCTTCGGTCGCATCTCCCCTCCTCTCACAGCTATCAGACTGAGCAAGGCCCGTCGCATCTCGGGCCGAACCAGCAACCTCGTCCTCCAACTCCGGAAGCGCATACACCACCCTACTACCAAGAGACAAAGCGACGGAGCCGAACCCTCCACCCGGGCAGTGTCCTGTACCAACGAACCGAGACCGATCGTGGTCCAACCCGACAGAATGCAGAACCTCCTGAGTGCCATCAAGCTGGGCCCCACCACCTTCCATCCATCTCGTGTGCCAATCGCAAGACGCCAAGGCAGAGGAACCGTCGCCAGTTTCGGAAGCCCCACCGCAGATATGGCATCGAACCAAATTGCCTCCATCGGGGAGCGCGCCACGCTCGGATGCCACCCACCCACACAAGGGCGCTCCACCTCCGGGAGCCAAGAATCCACCACCGTGGGCTGAATCGGAGACCGCTGCTTCGTCCCACCACCCTCTGACGACTCCTCGGCCAGCTGGATCTCCCGCCTGCAACAACCGGCCGCCTGAAAAGCCACTCAAACATCCGCGACTACCAACTCAAGAGGCAATCGCCTACCATCAAGTCGCACCTCCCACCAACCCATCTTCTCTGCCCCAACCGGCCTCACCCGAAGCACGACCTCCAACGACTGTTCGGGTTGACAACCCGAACTCTCAACTGAGACGACCTCAAGAATGCCCCGCAGCAACCCCGAAACACTCTCTTGTGTCCTCGCCCCCAGCGGGAGCCCCCTGACAATGACTTTGTCCACCCTATCGGGCATCACGGCGACATCCCACTCCCTTGGCCTCTGCCACTTCAACTACAACGACCCAACCTCCGACCCACGCAACAAACTCCGCACCTCGGAGTCTCAGAGTCCCCTCGCCAACGACCTCCACGGAGAAAGTCGAGCCACATCGCCCTTAAATGACGCCTTGGACACGAGCCCTGTTGGAAAAGAAAAGAGCTCACCCATGTGTTTAGTACCACATGGGGGAGCGGTCACTATTGGGTCTGTCCGTGGGGCTATATAAGGAGACCCACACCCCCTGTACTCATTGAGAACTTCAATAGAAGAAATGCCCAATTCAGGGGCTTCTCCCGTGGTTTCATCCCGCTCCTCTCGGAGTAGGGTTCCACGTTAAATCCCGTTGTTCTTTGATGTTTATCTTTATTCCATGTTTTTGCTTCCGCTTCATATTTATCTACATGGTATCAGAGCGGGTCGATTCTCGAGGAGTTTTGATTCTGTTTTTTTTATTCGAGATTCATTTTTTTGGAGATCTGTTCTTGAAAGATTATCGCAAAAGATGATATTCATTTTCGAAGATTATTCATTCTCCAGGGTTTCTGCACCCGAGATTTGATGTTATGTCCGTGTGATGGCAACTCCATTTTCATTCTAGAGCAAGCTGCGATTAGGTTTTTTAATGGTCCAGAAATCCTAATGCTCCTGGACAGGTTCCAGGAACCTTCTTTTGACGGAGGCCTTTCCAAGCGTGACCTCATGTTCATGCAACCCCATCTCCAAGAAAATCTCAGGGGACATCAGAACATCTTAAGCGCAAAGATGCAGCGCGTTGCCCCTGATCCACAAGCAAGTAGCAATCCACGCCTTGATTTTTCTATGGGCACCGCCAACCCCAGATCAGTAGGCGGAAGAAAGAACGCAGTCCAGGCACGATCTCAAAACACATCATGCGCTGGTCTTCTTCGCACCCTCCTTCCTGGAGGCGGCATCAGCCCTAGCCGCACAGGCGTGACTTAGCCCCTCCATGCGGCGTTCGAGCAACAGGCGGAACCTCAATTGGGGTGCGATCCTTCAGATCCCAGGCTGCAGCCCTTCGCGCTCCCCAGGTCCAAGCTCCTTCTTGCGCACAGGCGGCGAGGAAATCCCAGGCGCGCAGGCGGTGAACTCCACCAACGACGCATCCTCTCTCGCGCGAAACCTCTGATGAGGCGAGCCCAAGCCGTGCAACTCCTCCGCTTCCTCGATCCCAGCAGCGCTCCCAGATCGCCTTGCCCAGGCGGCGGCGTCCTCCAGGGCCCAGCGGCGCCTCCGCTGCACCTTCCAGATCGGGCGCTCCTGCGCTGGCGGCGTAAGGCGGGACCCCAACATGGGGTTGGCGGCATATCAAAGATCCCTAGGGTTGTGTTTCCCGATGTTATAAAAAAAAGGGTAGAAGTTTTTTTTAAGCCCAACAGTGGGCTTGGAATTAGAGCACGTTGCAGCATTAAAAAAATGAGGGAGAGCGAGGGAGTTCATTTCTGTAAGTCCAAATGGACTAATTATAATTCGATCCAATTGGACCATACGGTCTTTGTTAAAAAAAGGAAAAAAAATGTGAAAAAGGCACGTACATTTGAAAAAGCCGTACGTTGTTAAAAATAAAAAGGCCGCGTACAAAGAAAAGTCGTACGCAATTTATAAAAAAAGGGAAGAAAAAAATCTGGAAAAAGGCGCGTACAAAATGAAAAAGCCGTACGCATAAAAAATGTCATTCATGTTTGCTTCTCCCAACTTGTCTTTATTTTTCATTTTCCTCACAAGTTTGGGAGAAAGGGGGAGTAAAAGCCATGTGCATCCTACATCATTGATTGACAGACCAAACACTCCGGATTTCAAAGAATATCAAGCCATCTTCACCGTGCATCAATCTTCGTCGTGGTGTCTCTATCCTCGACATCGACTCCGCACTGGATTTGTTTTCTTCAAGGCACGACGGAGACAAAGTCCGGTGACTCGCAGGCACGACTGAGACAGAGATCCGGTGACCATGCAGGCATGACAGAGACAGTCCGGTGACCTTCCAGGCACGACAGAGATACGTTCCGGTGACCTGATATACCCGTCAGCAAGCGGGTTTGTCTACCAGTTGCGGATATATACGTTTATTGTGGTGATTTCAAGTGAAGATGTAATGATGTATATTTTTCTTTATTGTTGCAAGTTGCAGCTGTCCCAGCTACCAACTTGAGGGGGAGTGTTGGAAAAGAAAAGAGCTCACCCATGTGTTTAGTACCACATGGGGGAGCGGTCACTATTGGGTCTGTCCGTGGGGCTATATAAGGAGCCCCACACCCCCTGTACTCATTGAGAACTTCAATAAAAGAAATGCCCAATTCAGGGGCTTCTCCCGTGGTTTCATCCCGCTCCTCTCGGAGTAGGGTTCCACGTTAAATCCCGTTGTTCTTTGATGTTTATCTTTATTCCATGTTTTTGCTTCCGCTTCATATTTATCTACAAGCCCCACGTCAGAAGTCGCCAAGAAAAGCGCCCCCTCTCTACTACCCTCGCCAATTAACACGTTTGAATGGAGCTCAGCTAAAGGGTTGCACCTTCGCGAATGTCCAAAGCACTGGCACGATAAGCATCACAAGGGCTCACGGCACGCCCGTGTCCAATGGTCGAGACCACCACAGCGAAAGCGACCCCGACCGAATGGGGACAACGACGGTGGCCCATGCCCTCGCCTAGAGGCAGCAGAGATCTGCCATCTCTGACTCATATCTGAGGCCTCACTGGCAGTCTTGCTAGGACCCGCACCCGGTTGGCCCTGATCGCACCCCTCGTCGAACCCACCGCTTGCCGGACAAGCTGCGCCTGGTCGCTGCTCCCGGTCGCCACCGAGCTCGCCGCACCCAGCCACCCTCACGCGCTGGCGACCTTCGATGGAGAAGAGCGTCGCACCCAGGCTCCCTCACTCGCTCGCGCGCTGGCGACCTCGCTCGCTCGCGCGCTGGGAGAGGAGCGCCGCACCTAGACGCCCCGCTCGTACGCGCACTGGCCACCTTGCTTGGAGAAGATCGTCGAATCCAGCCGCCCCCGTTCGCGGGCACCGCTCCCAGCCGAACCCGTGCGCCCTAGTTCGCATCGCCTGTCACCTCCGCTCGAGCCACGCGGAGTCCCCGTCGAACTCTCGCGAATGCGAATGGAGGCGCTCGCACAGAGGCGCGCCCCCAAAGTCGCCCCCACAACCCTAGCTCGCATCGCTCTCTCCCCATTACCTAATCATTCTTATGCACAACTATAATAATCACAAGTACTATATAATGGTCTAGTACAGATGCACTACCTTCCCATAGGGGCATTACATTAGTAGTATCAACAAGACCATACTCCCCTATTGTATTGGTAAGTATTGATATATCATGGTCAGTGTTAACATAAACCGCATATGATCGCCTATTCAACATATGCTGTAATATGCGGTCTGAACACGTAATCATACAACATAAACCGCATACGTTCACTTATTCACTGTATATTTGATCTGGCATGGTTAGGGATTCTTTTAGTGGAGTAGCCCTAAACCAAAACCTTTTTATTCAGCACCCTTCTCCACTCCCCATTTTCTCATTCAAACCCTTCTTCCCTAGCCACAATATTTGCGACCACATGGCCACTATCTTACAATTATGTTGGCACCACATTAACAGAAGGGCTCAATGACCAATATGGTGAACCCTTGCGACTACATCAGATCTCTGCCACTGTTTTGGCACTACATTGAGACTACATTGCTATCATTGTGGCAGCAAAATAGTGGCGACGTACCTGATTAATATGAAAAAAAATAAAATTCATACTTGTAACATCTAACCTGTTCACAACCTGTTAGTATTGAAAAAAATATATAAATTAATCAATTAGGTTTTTTTAAACTACTATCCAAAAAATAATGCACACACACCGCAAAGCACATTTCACATAGAAGTAAAAATCAAACACATATCTTGCAACCAACAAAACATAACTTCACAATAGTTCATGTGAACATGTATTTACTATCTATATTGCAAACCAAAAGGTAGTCTAAAAAAGTTGTAAAAAAAGAGTTATAAGTACTAGATAATACATATGGTTTTGAAATTACAAAGTTCAAGAGTATAATACAACTAGTAAGATAACATGATGTTCCTACTAAAATTTCCTTTTCCTCCATTTGTTAAACATGCTATCTTTTTTGCCCTTATCCTTCTGATTTTCCTTGTCCTTCTTATTCTCCCTATGTTCCAATATGACGCCTTTTCTTTGTTATACTCTGATGTAACATCCTCCTTGGTCTCATCATCGTCGTCGTCGTCGTTCTCTTCCTCTTCATCCTCCTCGTCCATTTCCTCATGACCAGGTCTTGCTTGCAATTTCCTATAAAGAACAAAAAAGGAGTTCTAAAAGATATAAAGATAACCCAATTATTAAGTTTAAATCTATTATTACATGATAATGAGGATGTTATGTGTACCTGAAATGACTAATGTTCTTTAATGAATCCATACCAGAGTACATGTAATCGACCTTCATCAACAACTCATGCACCAATTGCGTAAGCTGTGTAAACTCAGTCTGGGACACACTGGACTGAGGGTGTTGCACAAAAAGTAGAGGTTGCATTGGAACTAGTAGAGGATATCAACTTAGGTGGCAAACCACCTAAAGTATGTCTTCTATTAGGCCCCACCTCACGCTCGTTGAAGACTTCATCCCATATACTTGCGTTGAGTTCTATTTCTTCCTCAGAAGCGGAAGCACCAAACTTGACTCTATACAAGTCCATGTAATAAACCTAGAAAAGTCTTTGTAAAGGCCGCTATTCATGTGGGCGCACTACATATATGATGCTTTGCATGACAAGTATCTTCCAATATTAATTATATGATGCTTTGCATGACAAGTGACAACTCCACGACAAAGCAAAGTTTTAGTCAGATGTTGGTTGTTACACTCAGCTGATCTCCGTGTTAAGGGAAAAGGAAAGTGTTGTTCTTATAGTATAATATTCTTGTCATTTCTAGGGAGGAACCACCAGTATTGAAGATATATGCATTCCGATCATTGTGCTTTAATATGATTAGGATGTACAAATATTTATTTGTCTACCCTGGGTTCTTTAAAAAGGCCATTTGGCATAATCGTTTCAAGGGTTAGGATCAAGGCATGCATTCATAAAAATTCAAGCCGCCCGAGCTGAAATGTGTGCTTAGTTATATCAATGTGAATTTAAATAATGTTTTTTTTGAAGTCTAACGGTTCGGGGGAGACACGTCGTGGTGTTCGCCCCAGCATTTTATTAAAAAGAGAAGAGTAATTACAAGAAAAGAAGCAAGAGGAGGAAAAGAAGGGGAAGAGACCGGATCCAAACGATCCCCAACAAACAAGAACGCGCAGGTTACAACATCGACCAGTCGCAAGCTAAACGACCCGCGTGAGCTAATACATTTTCTTTGTAGAATCTCTGGCCCCTAAAAATTGTTGCGTTACGCCCTAGCCAAATCGCCCAAATGCAAGCAAGGAGACCCAAAAAATCCCTGCGCTCCCTGTCCTTGTTCGACCGAAAGGACACCCATAAGTCGTCCAGACCAGAAGTATTCATCCAAGGCATCCTCGCCTCCTATACGCCAGCAGTGATCGGGCAAGCGAAGAAGATGTGATTTAAGGATTCCACGTCATCGCCACAGAGAGCACAACCCACCGAGGGCACGCCACCAAAAAGTCTATCGCAACGATCCTGCGTTAAAATCCTCCCCCTGCGAAAGAGCCAAAGGAAGATGGCCACCCTCTCCGGGAGCTTCAACTTCCAAAGAAATCTGCAGTCAAGGTAAAAGGGGTCCGAATGTAGCTGCGGTTGATGGGATATCGCCATGAAAGCCTTCCTCGTGGAGAATTCGCCCTCCCTCCAAGCCAAGTGATCTCTTCCCGACACGGGTCTAGGCGCATTCTTGATAGTATCCAGAAGAGAAAGCAGGTCGTCGAACCTTTAGTCAGAGAGGTTGCCATGAAGTGACGGAAACCAACCATCCCCCGACCAACAAGAAGCCACAGAAGCTCGCCCATCGGTCGCCAAAGCAAATAAACGCGAGAAATATTCCCTTAAGGGGGCTCCACCAGCCCAATTGTCCGTCCAGAACTTGAAAGACCTGCCATCCCCGAGGACTGGAACAAAGAGATGCGCGTAGCGAAGGCCCACCGACGACACCCCGCGCAGAAGGGGGTACGAGAACGAACACTGCCACCCTCCCCCAACAGAACCCCATTTAAACCAAGAATCTCACGCAATATGAAAGAGTAGAAATTATCACATACGCCCCATAACTTGTTCACCCATTTAAGGAGAAGAGCGATATTGACCCAGTCGAGTCGACGGATGCCAAGACCCCCTTCGCACTTCCTCATCGTCACCTCCTCCCACCCCACGAGATGTGGACCACGCGAAGAGGTCCCACTTCTCCCCCAGAGAAAGTTCCGCATCATCTTCTCAATACGTCGCCGCACCCCCGCCGGTAGTAGCTAATTGGAAAGAAAATAGACGGGGATAGACGATAGGACATATTTGATGAGCACCAATCGGCCACCCCTCGAGAGCAATGCGGAACTCCAACCGGAGAGCCGCCTCTCCACCTTCTCAATAACCTTGAACCAGTCGCGATGTCTAGCCCTCCCCGCCCCCAGGGGCATGCCTAGGTAGTCGATCGGCAGAAGGGTGGGGGGGAGCCCAGAGCCAAGCCACAATCCGACGCCGTCTCCGAATCCAAAGCAAAGGGGATCACCTTTTATTTCCCTTGATTGATGCGCAAGCCCGATAGCTCGCTGAAGATTTCCAGAGTTGCCGCCATGCCCCTGACCTCATCAAGTCCCCCTTCAATGAACGCGATCGTATCGTCAGCGTATTGGAGGATCGGGATCGCCCGGTCGCCGCAAGAGAAGCCCTTGGGTAGACCGCAGTCGACCACGTGAGCCGCCATCCGAGGAAGCACATCCACCGCAAGAATGAACAAAAGTGGTGCCAGGGGGCAGCCTTGCCTAACCCCTCTTCTAGGTTGAAAGTGCTTGCCCACGATGCGCCCATTAATCATAACCGAGAAGGAGACCGTGGAGACGCATCGACGCATCCATGAGATCCAAAGATTAGGGAACCCACGAGATCGCATGACCGACCACAGGATTATTTGCATTTTAGTCCTCGAACTTCGTCAAAATTAGATTTCATTTATTATTTGCATAAAATAATATAAAAATACTTCTTTGAAAACCTAACTTCGAGATCGATTGTAAATAAACCTAAGAAGACAAATTACCTCCTTAAGTTCGACCTTGGATTTACCAAGTAAAAAATTAAATCGACCGCTTTCCTTAATTGACACATTATTTAAGTGGTCATTTTGATTTATCCTGAATTGCCTAGCATGCCTGCAACGAAATTACGCCTAATGGAGAACCAACATTCTATGTTCCTCCCAGCTCTATCGATCCGATGTGGAAATGTGTGCCTCATTGAGAGAATACATTTGATTGTATGTTGCTTGTACGACAAAGTTGTAAAAGGAGACATCAATATGATGAAGCGACAGTTAGCCCACATCAAGGGAAATACAAGAGCATGCCCAAAAGTTGATGGGAATGTATAGAAGGAAATCAAAGATTACATGTAAGGTATCACGAAGAAGAATGAGAAAGTTGTTAGTAGAACTGCGAGAGGAAGTGACAATCAAGGTTGCAAAAATTGATAATTGGTATTTGGTTGGTCATGTCACTAACTAAAGATTAATCGGATGTTGGGCGACTAATTTAATTTAGCTAGGCATTAATCAACTTTGATTTTTTAAATATTATATATATAAATTATTTTTATGCATATATTCTTATATATTTACATAGATTTGTACATTTTTATAGTATCATAATAAAATAAAAGAAGCAAATAAATTAAAATAAAACATTAATCGTATTAGAATAAGTTTGCTTATAAAAAGTAAAAAATGGTATCTCCAAGCATATATTGGTCGACTAGTCGGCCTAAGTTGGAATTAGTCAATACTCGGTCGGCCTCCCCACTGACTATCTAGTCGGACCTACTAGTCGGGCCTATCGGCCGACTTTTACGACACTAGTGATAGTTAAAGCATCTGATAGATCTTCTACCACAACATGTCAAGAAGGAAGTGATGCAAAATGACCTTGAGTTTTCGAAGATAATGTTTCTTTGGCATAACAATGCGATAAACAATAATTAAAGATGCATTAGCCAAAGACGAGCAGACATGCATTCAACAATTACGTGGCAAAGTTCTTTTATGATTTTGACATTCCGTTCAATGTGGTGATCGAGAATTTCTTTATACGTACGTGCGAGGCAATTGGACAATATGGAAGCAAATACAAGTCGCCTTCATACTTTGATATTGTAGAAACTTTACTGAAGGAGGAAGTTGACAAAAATGAAGGAATTTTCAAAGAGTTATAACAATCATGGAAAAAAGCTGTTGAGTAACTGGTGCATGGATTGATTTGAGGGGGAGGGGCATTACGAACCTATGTGCGAACTGTGAGTTGGCCACAACTTTCTTGAAGTTTGTTGATGCGCATGTCAACTCGCACACTACTGAATACATCTAATCTCTTGTTGAGAAGTGTATCAAGTACATTGGAGCAGAATGGTCTACAAGTTGTTATCGATAATGCTTCTATAAATATGGCAACTGGGAGGCTACTTTAGACCAAATATCGAAGGTTATTTTGATGTTCATGTGTGGCTCATTGCATAGATCTTATTCTTAAAGAAATTGCCAAGGAACCGAAAGTGAAAGACTGCATCAAAAAGCCATGACTCTTACTATTTTCATGCAAAGACAGTAGAAGGGTGAGATCGATAGGCCATGGCAAACAAGATTTGCCACCACTTTCCTCGCACTACAAAGTGTGATGGATAAGAAAGAGAAATTGTGGTTGATGTTCTCTTTTGATGAGTGGATAGAGTGTAAATGCTCAAAAATAAAAAAGGTGGCATGGCCTCATCCATTGTCCTCAATGCATTATTTTGGAGCCAAGTATCCTCGATCCTGAAGAGCTTTTCTCCACTACTCTACTTCCTACGTGTAATTGATGGGGGAAAGTAGACCGTTAATGGGATTTGTTTGTGGAGGATTGGGGATGCAAAAAAGGAAATAAGTGTTATTTTTAAAGATGAGGAACATTCATACAGGCCCTTTGTAGATGCCATTACTTTGAACACTAAATGAAGATTGGACAACGCTCTTCATTTTCCAGCTTTCTATCCCAATCCCTATTATTTTTATAAAGATATAGATGCAATTTCTAAGGATAGTTTTGTCATAGATGGTTTTTTCGGAATGCTTGGATATTTTTTATCATGAGTTGAAAATTCAAGATTCCATCACTAAGAGAGACGATGATTTATCGAAGGGAGAATGAGTGTTTGGGAAGTCATTAACCATTAAAAAAAGATATACCAATGGCAATGATTTCAATCCCATTACTGTATTATAAATCTATTAAGTTAGACATATTATTGTATAAGAAATTAACTGCCTATTTTTTCTGGTAGCTGATTGAAGGTCGTTATATGGTTATATGACACCATATTTGAAAGTAATGACTTTGAAAATTCTAAAGTTGACATCCTCTTCTTCTGTGTGTGAGAGAAGTAGGACCTCATTTGCAGCGATATAATTGTGACCATTAGGATGTACATATACATTCATTGAGTCATTATGATTTATGGTGGATTAATTTCAAATATGGGATATTTACACCCATAACCCTAAGTAATTTCGTAATTACCCTGGATAATCACGAATTACACCCAAGACCTTGAGTAATGCTTAACTCTTACACCCATAACCTCGTGTTAATTTCCATCTAATTTTTCGTTAACAATGACGGTATCCGTCACGTATTTTATATTTTATACCCTTTTACTTTCAATTATTGTAAATAAGACTGTCCCCTTCCTCCTTCCTCCCTTCATCCTCCAAGCAGCACCACCGCACACTGCCTCCAACCGGTCACCCAGCCCGCCCCCACCCCCCTCCTCCGGTTGGAACCCCAGGTCGAGACACCCCAGCCCGCAACCCACAATGCCCCAGGTCAGAGCCCCCCTCCCCCCCGCCCGCGCACATCGTGGTCCTGGTCAAGCCTCCCCGCCTGTGTGAGCCTCCGTCGTGTTGAGACCAGGGCTGGGGATGGCACCCCCGGCGTAAGCCCCAGGTCATTCCACCGCAGCGCGTCCGCCTGGAAGTCTAAGTCGAGACGCAACCCCTGCTCCAGGTCGTGCACCCAACCCCCGCCGCCTCACATTCACCCCCCTCCCCACCTGCACCTCCACCTGGTCGAACCGTAGCTCGCTTGCAAGACCAGGTCGAGACACAACCCCCGCTCGGAGCACCCCTGTCCCGACCTTCGCCTGCAAGCCCAGGTCGAGACGCAACCCCCGCTCGAAGAACCCCTGCCTACCCCTGCCCACCTACAAGCTCACCTCAGGTCAGATCTTCCTCATGTCTTTGTGAAAGATCCCACCTTCCTCCTCCACGAACAAACCCACATCTTCCTCTCTTTTTTTTTGATTAATCTCAACCGTTAGATCACAGATTGGGTTAAATTAACTCATCCATCTGGTTGAGTTAACGAACTAAACTAACGGAAGGTTATATGTGTAAAATGGAGCAGCTATTCAGGGTCTTGGGTATAATTCATGATTATCGAGGGTTCCTGGGGTAATTATGGACTTACTTAGGGTTATGGGTGTAAATATCCTTTTAATTATTTATACTGCATATTCACATCCAAAAAAGAAACAAAATTGAAACCAAGAGATTGAATGACTTAGCTTTGTGACACATCAAAAAAAGAAACAAAATTGAAACCAAGAGATTAAATGACTTAGTTTTGTGAAATTCAATTCAAAGCTGATGGAGCACCAATCTCTAAAAGGGGGAGATCCATTTATTTCATAGGATAAAACACATATTATGAATTAGATTGGTACCAATGAAGAGTAAGAAGAAGTCTTCCGAGGACAGGACTTGCGTGGAACTCGGTGGTTGGAGCATGTGGAGCGGAAGAGTTCGTTCAACACATGAGGAGTCATAGGAACATGGAAAAGCTTTGTAGGCTTTGGATGAAGAAGAAGAATTTAATAGAGATATGAAAGTGATGAAGATATTCCAGATATCAATTTTGAAGATGAATTAGAGTAGAAGTTTGGTTTTTATTTATAATATTATTCATATTTGGAAACATATGAGAAATATGAAATATGTAGCTTTTTGTTGTGAACTTTTTTTGATATATATAGATGGATTTTTAAAAGCACACGCGTGAATCTAAAGGAAATGTGTTACTTTGTTGTTCTCTGACACAATAACTAAATATATTTTTAAATATTTTAAATAAGAGTATTACAAATCGCATGAATCATATATGCTCTTGTATACTCTTCTTCATATATGGGTACTCGCTTTCGACCGCCTGGCCAGATGAATACCCCATATCGCATTTTGAACCTTGGTACTGGTACATAGAGGGTGTATCAGTACAACTCGCCTTCAGGGGTCGATACTCCTAGTTCTTGTTGCACGGTATATAAAATGTATACATGTACAACTTTTACCAATGAGTTGATACCCTCACTCCATCTTGTAATGATACAAAGATAGTATAACGGTACAACTCACCCCCAGGGAATTCCTAAGATGTTCATCTCTAGATGCACCAATGCAGTAGGATCTATAGTGTTACACACAACAAACTTCAAATCTCGAACAATAGCCTTTGTATATTTTCTAATATAGGTGTACTAGTGAACAAAAACCGATATCGATATGATACACTAGAATCCATGGATGCCAAAAATCTACCTCTTTCTCATAGTTTATATCTCTTACCCCTGGCATTTCCTAAAGGTTGAGATTCACTACTCCATCGTTACTCAAATGATATATCGCATCCGTAAAACAAAATAAGATGATAATACTCGTTGTAATCAATAAGGAATCAAACAGGTGCAAGAGGCAATCTTAGGGGTAGGATCGAATCCGGCATTCATCCTCAAAATTTGACAGTCTCCATATATCATTGCTAAACAAGTGAAATTGATATGAAGAAGGTTTAAGAGTTGTTATCTATGTGTGAAGCTACCAACAACAAGAGGCAATCTTGAGGATAGGATCAAATCCATCATTCATCCTTGAAATTCGACAATCTCTATATGTCACTAGACATATCTTGAGACCTGTGTATGGGAAATGTTTATGTATTTCTATGATTGCTAAAGTTCCTCCATGAGTACGATCCATTTAACGACAAGATGAGTGTCTTTCAATTGCGGAGAAGCTCTTATTTCTCTCATTAATGCAAAATTTCCAAGTTCTGTGGCCTGCCAATGGAGGATTCCTCCTCTTGTCTCTCTTGGAGAAGAAGAAAGAAGGAGAAGATGAATGTGGAGAAGAGGAATGGAGGTAACTTATTGATGGTAGGGATGCGTTAGGTTATATACATTTATATGGATTAAAGAGGAAGGTGGGCATCATTCCTAAGGTGGTAATTGTCCAATATCATACTCAAAATTTGACAGTCTCCATATATCATTGCTAAACATGTGAAATTGATATGAAGAAGGTTTAAGAGTTGTTATCTATGTGTGAAGCTACCAACAACAAGAGGCAATCTTGAGGATAGGATCAAATCCATCATTCATCCTCGAAATTTGACAATCTCTATATGTCACTAGACATATCTTGAGACCTGTGTATGGGAAATGTTTATGTATTTCTATGATTGCTAAAGTTCCTCCATGAGTACGATCCATTTAACGACAAGATGAGTGTCTTTCAATTGCTGAGAAGCTCTTATTTCTCTCATTAATGCGAAGTTTCCAAGTTCTGTGGCCTGCCAATGGAGGATTCCTCCTCTTGTCTCTCTTGGAGAAGAAGAAAGAAGGAGAAGATGAATGTGGAGAAGAGGAATGGAGGTAACTTATTGATGGTAGGGATGCGTTAGGTTATATACATTCATAGGGATTAAAGAGGAAGGTGGGCATCATTCCTAAGGTGGTAATTGTCCAATATCATCCTCAAAATTTGACAGTCTTCATATATCATTGCTAAACAAGTGAAATTGATATGAAGAAGGTTTAAGAGTTGTTATCTATGTGTGAAGCTACCAACAACAAGAGGCAATCTTGAGGATAGGATCTAATCCATCATTCATCCTCGAAATTCGACAATCTCTATATGTCACTAGACATATCTTGAGACCTGTGTATGGGAAATGTTTATGTATTTCTATGATTACTAAAGTTCCTCCATGAGTACGATCCATTTAACGACAAGATGAGTGTCTTTCAATTGCGGAGAAGCTCTTATTTCTCTCATTAATGCGAAGTTTCCAAGTTCTGTGGCCTGCCAATGGAGGATTCCTCCTCTTGTCTCTCTTGGAGAAGAAGAAAGAAGGAGAAGATGAATGTGGAGAAGAGGAATGGAGGTAACTTATTGATGGTAGGGATGCGTTAGGTTATATACATTCATAGGGATTAAAGAGGAAGGTGGGCATCATTCCTAAGGTGGTAATTGTCCAATATCATCCTCAAAATTTGACAGTCTCCATATATCATTGCTAAACAAATGAAATTGATATGAAGAAGGTTTAAGAGTTGTTATCTATGTGTGAAGCTACCAACAACAAGAGGCAATCTTGAGGATAGGATCAAATCCATCATTCATCCTCGAAATTCGATCATCTCTATATGTCATTAGACATATCTTGAGACCTGTGTATGGGAAATCTTTATGTATTTCTATGATTGCTAAAGTTCCTCCATGAGTACGATCCATTTAACGACAAGATGAGTGTCTTTCAATTGCGGAGAAGCTCTTATTTCTCTCATTAATGCGAAGTTTCCAAGTTCTGTGGCCTGCCAATGGAGGATTCCTCCTCTTGTCTCTCTTGGAGAAGAAGAAAGAAGGAGAAGATGAATGTGGAGAAGAGGAATGGAGGTAACTTATTGATGGTAGGGATGCATTAGGTTATATACATTCATAGGGATTAAAGAGGAAGGTGGGCATCATTCCTAAGGTGGTAATTGTCCAATATCATCCTCAAAATTTGACAGTCCTCATATATCATTGCTAAACAAGTGAAATTGATATGAAGAAGGTTTAAGAGTTGTTATCTATGTGTGAAGCTACCAACAACAAGAGGCAATCTTGAGGATAGGATCAAATCCATCATTCGTCCTCGAAATTCGACAATCTCTATATGTCACTTGACATATCTTGAGACCTGTGTATGGGAAATGTTTATGTATTTCTATGGTTGCTAAAGTTCCTCCATGAGTACGATCCATTTAACGACAAGATGAGTGTCTTTCAATTGCGGAGAAGCTCTTATTTCTCTCATTAATGCGAAGTTTCCAAGTTCTGTGGCCTGCCAATGGAGGATTCCTCCTCTTGTCTCTCTTGGAGAAGAAGAAAGAAGGAGAAGATGAATGTGGAGAAGAGGAATGGAGGTAACTTATTGATGGTAGGGATGCGTTAGGTTATATACATTCATAGGGATTAAAGAGGAAGGTGGGCATCATTCCTAAGGTGGTAATTGTCCAATATCATCCTCAAAATTTGACAGTCTCCATATATCATTGTTAAACAAGTGAAATTGATATGAAGAAGGTTTAAGAGTTGTTATCTATGTGTGAAGCTACCAACAACAAGAGGCAATCTTGAGGATAGGATCTAATCCATCATTCATCCTCGAAATTCGACAATCTCTATATGTCACTAGACATATCTTGAGACATGTGTATGGGAAATGTTTATGTATTTCTATGATTACTAAAGTTCCTCCATGAGTACGATCCATTTAACGACAAGATGAGTGTCTTTCAATTGCGGAGAAGCTCTTATTTCTCTCATTAATGCGAAGTTTCCATGTTCTGTGGCCTGCCAATGGAGGATTCCTCCTCTTGTCTCTTGGAGGAGAAGAAAGAAGGAGAAGATGAATGTGGAGAAGAGGAATGGAGGTAACTTATTGATGGTAGGGATGCGTTAGGTTATATACATTCATAGGGATTAAAGAGGAAGGTGGGCATCATTCCTAAGGTGGTAATTGTCCAATATCATCCTCAAAATTTGACAGTCTCCATATATCATTGCTAAACAAGTGAAATTGATATGAAGAAGGTTTAAGAGTTGTTATCTATGTGTGAAGCTACCAACAACAAGAGGCAATCTTGAGGATAGGATCAAATCCATCATTCATCCTCGAAATTCGACCATCTCTATATGTCACTAGACATATCTTGAGACCTGTGTATGGGAAATCTTTATGTATTTCTATGATTGCTAAAGTTCCTCCATGAGTACGATCCATTTAATGACAAGATGAGTGTCTTTCAATTGCGGAGAAGCTCTTATTTCTCTCATTAATGCGAACTTTCCAAGTTCTGTGGCCTGCCAATGGAGGATTCCTCCTCTTGTCTCTCTTGGAGAAGAAGAAAGAAGGAGAAGGTGAATGTGGAGAAGAGGAATGGAGGTAACTTATTGATGGTAGGGATGCGTTAGGTTATATACATTCATAGGGATTAAAGAGGAAGGTGGGCATCATTCCTAAGGGGGTAATTGTCCAATATCATCCTCAAAATTTGACAGTCTCCATATATCATTGCTAAACAAGTGAAATTGATATGAAGAAGGTTTAAGAGTTGTTATCTATGTGTGAAGCTACCAACAACAAGAGGCAATCTTGAGGATAGGATCAAATCCATCATTCATCCTCGAAATTCGACAATCTCTATGTCACTTGACATATCTTGAGACCTGTGTATGGGAAATCTTTATGTATTTCTATGATTGCTAAAGTTCCTCCATGAGTACGATCCATTTAACGACAAGATGAGTGTCTTTCAATTGCGGAGAAGCTCTTATTTCTCTCATTAATGCGAAGTTTCCAAGTTCTGTGGCCTGCCAATGGAGGATTCCTCCTCTTGTCTCTCTTGGAGAAGAAGAAAGAAGGAGAAGATGAATGTGGAGAAGAGGAATGGAGGTAACTTATTGATGGTAGGGATGCGTTAGGTTATATACATTCATAGGTATTAAAGAGGAAGGTGGGCATCATTCCTAAGGTGGTAATTGTCCAATATCATCCTCAAAATTTGACGGTCTCCATATATCATTGCTAAACAAGTGAAATTGATATGAAGAAGGTTTAAGAGTTGCTATCTATGTGTGAAGCTACCAACAACAAGAGGTAATCTTGAGGATGGGATCAAATCCATCATTCATCCTCGAAATTCGACAATCTCTATATGTCACTAGACATATCTTGAGACCTGTGTATGGGAAATGTTTATGTATTTCTATGATTGCTAAAGTTCCTCCATGAGTACGATCCATTTAACGACAAGATGAGAGTCTTTCAATTGCAGAGAAGCTCTTATTTCTCTCATTAATGCGAACTTTCCAAGTTCTGTGGCCTGCCAATGGAGGATTCCTCCTCTTGTCTCTCTTGGAGAAGAAGAAAGAAGGAGAAGATGAATGTGGAGAAGAGGAATGGAGGTAACTTATTGATGGTAGGGATGCGTTAGGTTATATACATTCATAGGGATTAAAGAGGAAGGTGGGCATCATTTCTAAGGTGGTAATTGTCCAATATCATCCTCAAAATTTGACAGTCTCCATATATCATTGCTAAACAAGTGAAATTGATATGAAGAAGGTTTAAGAGTTGTTACCTATGTGTGAAGCTACCAACAACAAGAGGCAATCTTGAGGATAGGATCAAATCCATCATTCATCCTCGAAATTCGACAATCTCTATGTCACTTGACATATCTTGAGACCTGTGTATGGGAAATCTTTATGTATTTCTATGATTGCTAAAGTTCCTCCATGAGTACGATCCATTTAACGACAAGATGAGTGTCTTTCAATTGCGGAGAAGCTCTTATTTCTCTCATTAATGCGAAGTTTCCAAGTTCTGTGGCCTGCCAATGGAGGATTTCTCCTCTTGTCTCTCTTGGAGAAGAAGAAAGAAGGAGAAGATGAATGTGGAGAAGAGGAATGGAGGTAACTTATTGATGGTAGGGATGCGTTAGGTTATATACATTCATAGGGATTAAAGAGGAAGGTGGGCATCATTCCTAAGGTGGTAATTGTCCAATATCATCCTCAAAATTTGACAGTCTCCATATATCATTGCTAAACAAGTGAAATTGATATGAAGAAGGTTTAAGAGTTGTTATCTATGTGTGAATCTACCAACAACAAGAGGCAATCTTGAGGATAGGATCAAATCCATCATTCGTCCTCGAAATTCGACAATCTCTATATGTCACTTGACATATCTTGAGGCCTGTGTATGGGAAATGTTTATGTATTTCTATGGTTGCTAAAGTTCCTCCATGAGTACGATCCATTTAACGACAAGATGAGTGTCTTTCAATTGCGGAGAAGCTCTTATTTCTCTCATTAATGCGAACTTTCCAAGTTCTGTGGCGGCGTGGCCTGCCAATGGAGGATTCCTCCTCTTGTCTCTCTTGGAGAAGAAGAAAGAAGGAGAAGATGAATGTGGAGAAGAGGAATGGAGGTAACTGATTGATGGTAGGGATGCGTTAGGTTATATACATTCATAGGGATTAAAGAGGAAGGTGGGCATCATTTCTAAGGTGGTAATTGTCCAATATCATCCTCAAAATTTGACAGTCTACATATATCATTGCTAAACAAGTGAAATTGATATGAAGAAGGTTTAAGAGTTGTTATCTATGTGTGATGCTACCAACAACAAGAGGCAATCTTGAGGATAGGATCAAATCCATCATTCATCCTCGAAATTCGACAATCTCTATATGTCACTTGACATATCTTGAGACCTGTGTATGGGAAATGTTTATGTATTTCTATGGTTGCTAAAGTTCCTCCATGAGTATGATCCATTTAACGACAAGATGAGTGTCTTTCAATTGCGGAGAAGCTCTTATTTCTCTCATTAATGCGAAGTTTCCAAGTTCTGTGGCCTGCCAATGGAGGATTCCTCCTCTTGTCTCTCTTGGAGAAGAAGAAAGAAGGAGAAGATGAATGTGGAGAAGAGGATTGGAGGCAACTTATTGATGGTAGGGATGCGTTAGGTTATATACATTCATAGGGATTAAAGAGGAAGGTGGGCATCATTCCTAAGGTGGTAATTGTCCAATATCATCCTCAAAATTTGACAGTCTCCATATATCATTGCTAAACAAGTGAAATTGATATGAAGAAGGTTTAAGAGTTGTTATCTATTTGTGAAGCTACCAACAACAAGAGGCAATCTTGAGGATAGGATCAAATCCATCATTCATCCTCGAAATTTGACAATCTCTATATGTCACTAGACATATCTTGAGACCTGTGTATGGGAAATGTTTATGTATTTCTATGATTACTAAAGTTCCTCCATGAGTACGATCCATTTAACGACAAGATGAGTGTCTTTCAATTGCGGAGAAGCTCTTATTTCTCTCATTAATGCGAAGTTTCCAAGTTCTGTGGCCTGCCAATGGAGGATTCCTCCTCTTGTCTCTCTTGGAGAAGAAGAAAGAAGGAGAAGATGAATGTGGAGAAGAGGAATGGAGGTAGCTTATTGATGGTAGGGATGCGTTAGGTTATATACATTCATAGGGATTAAAGAGGAAGGTGGGCATCATTCCTAAGGTGGTAATTGTCCAATATCATCCTCAAAATTTGACAGTCTCCATATATCATTGCTAAACAAGTGAAATTGATATGAAGAAGGTTTAAGAGTTGCTATCTATGTGTGAAGCTACCAACAACAAGAGGTAATCTTGAGGATGGGATCAAATCCATCATTCATCCTCGAAATTCGACAATCTCTATATGTCACTAGACATATCTTGAGACCTGTGTATGGGAAATGTTTATGTATTTCTATGATTGCTAAAGTTCCTCCATGAGTACGATCCATTTAACGACAAGATGAGTGTCTTTCAATTGCAGAGAAGCTCTTATTTCTCTCATTAATGCGAACTTTCCAAGTTCTGTGGCCTGCCAATGGAGGATTCCTCCTCTTGTCTCTCTTGGAGAAGAAGAAAGAAGGAGAAGATGAATGTGGAGAAGAGGAATGGAGGTAACTTATTGATGGTAGGGATGCGTTAGGTTATATACATTCATAGGGATTAAAGAGGAAGGTGGGCATCATTTCTAAGGTGGTAATTGTCCAATATCATCCTCAAAATTTGACAGTCTCCATATATCATTGCTAAACAAGTGAAATTGATATGAAGAAGGTTTAAGAGTTGTTACCTATGTGTGAAGCTACCAACAACAAGAGGCAATCTTGAGGATAGGATCAAATCCATCATTCATCCTCGAAATTCGCCAATCTCTATGTCACTTGACATATCTTGAGACCTGTGTATGGGAAATCTTTATGTATTTCTATGATTGCTAAAGTTCCTCCATGAGTACGATCCATTTAACGACAAGATGAGTGTCTTTCAATTGCGGAGAAGCTCTTATTTCTCTCATTAATGCGAAGTTTCCAAGTTCTGTGGCCTGCCAATGGAGGATTTCTCCTCTTGTCTCTCTTGGAGAAGAAGAAAGAAGGAGAAGATGAATGTGGAGAAGAGGAATGGAGGTAACTTATTGATGGTAGGGATGCGTTAGGTTATATACATTCATAGGGATTAAAGAGGAAGGTGGGCATCATTCCTAAGGTGGTAATTGTCCAATATCATCCTCAAAATTTGACAGTCTCCATATATCATTGCTAAACAAGTGAAATTGATATGAAGAAGGTTTAAGAGTTGTTATCTATGTGTGAAGCTACCAACAACAAGAGGCAATCTTGAGGATAGGATCAAATCCATCATTCGTCCTCGAAATTCGACAATCTCTATATGTCACTTGACATATCTTGAGGCCTGTGTATGGGAAATGTTTATGTATTTCTATGGTTGCTAAAGTTCCTCCATGAGTACGATCCATTTAACGACAAGATGAGTGTCTTTCAATTGCGGAGAAGCTCTTATTTCTCTCATTAATGCGAACTTTCCAAGTTCTGTGGCCTGCCAATGGAGGATTCCTCCTCTTGTCTCTCTTGGAGAAGAAGAAAGAAGGAGAAGATGAATGTGGAGAAGAGGAATGGAGGTAACTGATTGATGGTAGGGATGCGTTAGGTTATATACATTCATAGGGATTAAAGAGGAAGGTGGGCATCATTTCTAAGGTGGTAATTGTCCAATATCATCCTCAAAATTTGACAGTCTACATATATCATTGCTAAACAAGTGAAATTGATATGAAGAAGGTTTAAGAGTTGTTATCTATGTGTGATGCTACCAACAACAAGAGGCAATCTTGAGGATAGGATCAAATCCATCATTCATCCTCGAAATTCGACAATCTCTATATGTCACTTGACATATCTTGAGACCTGTGTATGGGAAATGTTTATGTATTTCTATGGTTGCTAAAGTTCCTCCATGAGTATGATCCATTTAACGACAAGATGAGTGTCTTTCAGTTGCGGAGAAGCTCTTATTTCTCTCATTAATGCGAAGTTTCCAAGTTCTGTGGCCTGCCAATGGAGGATTCCTCCTCTTGTCTCTCTTGGAGAAGAAGAAAGAAGGAGAAGATGAATGTGGAGAAGAGGATTGGAGGCAACTTATTGATGGTAGGGATGCGTTAGGTTATATACATTCATAGGGATTAAAGAGGAAGGTGGGCATCATTCCTAAGGTGGTAATTGTCCAATATCATCCTCAAAATTTGACAGTCTCCATATATCATTGCTAAACAAGTGAAATTGATATGAAGAAGGTTTAAGAGTTGTTATCTATTTGTGAAGCTACCAACAACAAGAGGCAATCTTGAGGATAGGATCAAATCCATCATTCATCCTCGAAATTTGACAATCTCTATATGTCACTAGACATATCTTGAGACCTGTGTATGGGAAATGTTTATGTATTTCTATGATTACTAAAGTTCCTCCATGAGTACGATCCATTTAACGACAAGATGAGTGTCTTTCAATTGCGGAGAAGCTCTTATTTCTCTCATTAATGCGAAGTTTCCAAGTTCTGTGGCCTGCCAATGGAGGATTCCTCCTCTTGTCTCTCTTGGAGAAGAAGAAAGAAGGAGAAGATGAATGTGGAGAAGAGGAATGGAGGTAGTTTATTGATGGTAGGGATGCGTTAGGTTATATACATTCATAGGGATTAAAGAGGAAGGTGGGCATCATTCCTAAGGTGGTAATTGTCCAATATCATCCTCAAAATTTGACAGTCTCCATATATCATTGCTAAACAAGTGAAATTGATATGAAGAAGGTTTAAGAGTTGCTATCTATGTGTGAAGCTACCAACAACAAGAGGTAATCTTGAGGATAGGATCAAATCCATCATTCATCCTCGAAATTCGACAATCTCTATATGTCACTAGACATATCTTGAGACCTGTGTATGGGAAATGTTTATGTATTTCTATGATTGCTAAAGTTCCTCCATGAGTACGATCCATTTAACGACAAGATGAGTGTCTTTCAATTGCAGAGAAGCTCTTATTTCTCTCATTAATGCGAACTTTCCAAGTTCTGTGGCCTGCCAATGGAGGATTCCTCCTCTTGTCTCTCTTGGAGAAGAAGAAAGAAGGAGAAGATGAATGTGGAGAAGAGGAATGGAGGTAACTTTTTGATGGTAGGGATGCGTTAGGTTATATACATTCATAGGGATTAAAGAGGAAGGTGGGCATCATTCCTAAGGTGGTAATTGTCCAATATCATCCTCAAAATTTGACAGTCTCCATATATCATTGCTAAACAAATGAAATTGATATGAAGAAGGTTTAAGAGTTGTTATCTATATGTGAAGCTACCAACAACAAGAGGCAATCTTGAGGATAGGATCAAATCCATCATTCATCCTCGAAATTCGACAATCTCTATATGTCACTAGACATATCTTGAGACTTGTGTATGGGAAATGTTTATGTATTTCTATGATTGCTAAAGTTCCTCCATGAGTACGATCCATTTAACAACAAGATGAGTGTCTTTCAATTGCGGAGAAGCTCTTATTTCTCTCATTAATGCGAAGTTTCCAAGTTCTGTGGCCTGCCAATGGAGGAATCCTCCTCTTGTCTTTCTTGGAGAAGAAGAAAGAAGGAGAAGATGAATGTGGAGAAGAGGAATGGAGGTAACTTATTGATGGTAGGGATGCGTTAGGTTATATACATTCATAGGGATTAAAGAGGAAGGTGGGCATCATTCCTAAGGTGGTAATTGTCCAATATCATCCACTCGTGTGGGAGGTTCCCAATTTCCACAACTCTTAATTTGCATAAATGCCCATGATCCTACTACATCAAAATGTCCATGACTCTCTCATCGGATTTGGAATCGTACGCTCTTGGTCTCGTTAGAAAGCTTGCAACTAAACTCTTATTTGGATATGATATTGAATAGGCTCTAAGTTTTTTTGAAGAAGCCAAAATTATTTCGGGACATTATATGTAACTTTGTAAAGGCTTAATGACCTGTAGTAGGGATATTCTCCTCAATTCTCATAAATGATAGATTTTCTTATTGGAATAGATCAAATACAACATCTCAAATCACAAACACGGTTATCAAAATAAATTCTAATAACAGCAAGTGACACCAAGTGACACCAGTCATCGTCATCAATGCCATCATCAACATCCAAAGCAAGATATTCTTTGGCAACATCATCTTCTCAATCCGTTCATTGAAAATTGAATTCCTCATCTTCCTCATTTATCAACATAGCAATTGAGCCTAAAGCTGAAGCTCCCTTGCTGCGTTGACATTACCCATCCATTTATCTAAGTGTCTAGTCAACATTCCTTCATGTTGAAACTGAAATACACATAAATCAGATTTATTTATTCGTCTCTGACTTACCTCTCTTCTTGGTGTGGATCTTAAAGCAACATGATTAATAACGTTACAAATTTATTTTCAATTAGTAGTATTCTAATTAGAGTGGTCAACAGAGTCATTCCCGAGTCAAACATACTCCAATTATGCTCATATCTAAGGATAAAGAAGTCAAACTTAGGATCTTAAGGCATGGTTTTTAGATGTGGTGTTTCATCTCTATGAACATACCACCGATTAGTTGTTAAAATAAAGAAATGATTTTTTTTCAAAAAATATAAAGAAATAGTTTAGTTAATAAACTTAAAGATGAATGCCATGGATAAAAAATAGGTAATGGTACACATAGCTCCTTTGTGGTGATGATGTCATATATATCCAAATATGGTAAACTTTTTCCATGCATTCTATAATTATTTTCCTTCACCACCAAATTTATATCAAACGTACCAGACTCATATAAAAGTATGTATTCAAAAATTAAGCCGTTGGATGTAAAGGAGTATCAAGTCTTCTTTTGGTCTTAAAGATAATAGCATCCATATGACGAGTTCACGTCACTAAAAGATGTTATTATCTCCTTTTGGCCTCTTCAACCCCTTCGTAGTCAAAGCCCATGGACAGTTTTCGATCTGCATCGACTACATGCAATAAGAAAACTAAAGGTGTAAAAACGCGAATTGCAAGTGTAATGTGGTTCTAGAAAGAAGGGCTCAAGATTATGGATACTACACCATATCGCTTTTTGTTCCTCGACCATTTGCAATTACTCTATTTGTCTGAGGAGAGATATCAACTTCAGTTTGTCTTTTTCTAAAAATTGCTTTAATGTACGAGAAAATTTGCCGTGAACCTAGTTTGCTCGGGTCTAGCAACGTCTCTCTTATTAGTGAACTTCCATCTCAACTTTAGAGCTTTTGTGTGAGCATAAATGAAAACCATGAATGTTTCGCCTTTTTAATTGCACCCTTCAACTCCGTCTCTTTGTTTATCTCTTCTAAAGCCAAATCAATGGAATGAGCATCATACAAACTCCAACATTTCTGTGAATATCTTGTGAGCAATAATTTTCTTGCTCTTATGATGCTCGAAGTAACCTACTTTGGAGGGAGCAGGGTCGTCGGTTTCATGATGATGTAGACACCCACCCGCTCCGCATGCTTTGTGATGTCTTTCTACCAATTTTGACATACTAGCCCACAGCTCACCGCTAGGCTCATACTCATTCCCTGAACTGCACCTATCCTCACTCATACGTCAGTTGGCTATTATATTTGAATTTTCACTATCGTGGATAATAATATATTTGCTAGAAAAGTGTCTTCTGTTATAAGAAAGCCCGACTGCAGGTCAAAAAAGATGAGCTAAAGGATAATCGATAGAAAGGTGATCTTCTTAGGTGTTACAATCTGAACAACACTTTCCACTACGACTTCGTTCATGCAGTTATCATCCAATTGAAAGATACATTCCACATTGTGTGTCTCGTTAGATGCATATGTGGTTTTCATAAATGAAGTTCTGAAGAAGCATATTGACACAAAAGTTCATAATGCTCCTTCACATGTTTGACCATGCATCAATCATTATAGAACATCTCATCTTCCACGTATCTCAATGACATTGTAAGTCATCATATATTCTCCTTACTGGCTTCTTTAAATATGGACCACTTATCTCATACCTCGTATAAGGTTTAAGACTTGGTTCATATTGCCTAATACTCCAAAATATGCCAAAATGGTTTCGTTGTCAATTCTGAAAGGAATTGATGCTTTATATGCCCAGTTGCATATATGAGATGACCCTCTCTTGATGATCCTTGGATAATACATCCTTTATGGTTATCTGATATCATGCTCCTTGCATTGACATGTTATTCTCTATAGATTCATATAATTGAGATCTTTTCATGCATCCGCCATCTCTATTAAACTCGTCTCTTATCTCAATTGATGTTGCTTTCTGAATCTTCTTTCGAGAGATGTCATCTGGATATGTTACTCTTTCTTCTTAATCTCTTTACTGACCTTGACACATGTCGCTACATTTCCTATCGATGTGCAAAATATCGTTTGAACCTATAAACTCTTCCTTTCACCACCTTTTTCACAATCGACGTTTATTGGGATCTGTTATCACTTATCTCATATCTCATGGGTGGCTTGAAGCTGGGACCATATTGCCTAACTGCCTCCAACATCTCCATCAAAATAGTTGTATATCAATGCCTTAAAAGTAATTGATGTTCTATTCCCTATTCACATATGTAAGAGATGACCCTCTCTATGATCCTCATATATTAAGGCTTGAGAATTGGTTTATATTGCCTAATAGGCTCCAAAATATGCCAAAATGGTTTCGTTGTCAATTCATTCAAAGGACTTGCTGCTCTATATGCCCGATTGCATATATGAGACGACCCTCTCCTGATGATCCTTGGATAATGTATCCTTTATAGTCATATGACATGATGTTCCTTGCATTGACATGTTCTGCTCTATAGATTCAGATAATTGAGTTCTTTTCATGCATCCAACATCTCTATTAAACTTGTCTCTTATCTCACTTGATGTTGCTTTCTGAATCTTCTTTCAAGAGATGCCATCTAGATATGATATCATTTTCTTCTTAATCTCTTTACCGACCTTGCACTTGTCGCGACATTTCCTTTCGATGTGCAAAATACCGTTTGAACCTATAAACTCCTGCTTTCACCACCTTTTTGCACAACCGACATTTATTGGGATCTGCGATCACTTATCTCATATTTCATGGGAGGCTTGAAACCAGGACCATATTGCCTAGCTGCCTCCAACATCCCCATCATAATAGTTTTATATCAATGCCTTAAAAGGAATTGACGCTCTATTGCCTATTCACATATGTAAGAGATGACCCTCTCTATGATCCTCAGATAATGCATCTTTTATTGAAAGGTTCATAAATGTAGTACGTGATATTCGTTTGATCAAGTGGTCAGAAGTGAGTAATTGGATATTCGAAGGAGTATACGAAGGCATATGTGGATCATGCACTTTGTAGTTTTTGATTAAAATATTAAAGAAATAAATTTTAATTACGGCGTCAAAAAACAAAAAAGCAACATATTTCCTTTAATTCTCACACATGCTATAAAAAATTCATCTAAAGATATCAAAAAGGGACCAGAACAAAAAGTTACATACTTCCTAATAAACACATGTTCCTAAATGAATCAACAACAACAACAAGAACAAAGCCTTTTCCCACAATTAAGTAGGGTCAGCTACACGGATTCTTCGCCTCCATTCAGATCTATCTTGGGCCAATCCCGGGCTTATAACCACAAAACTAAGATCCCTTCGTATGGTCTCTTTCCAACACTTCTTGGGCCATCCTCGCCCTCTCTTAGCCGGCTCAACATCCCAACACTCGCATCTCCTAACTGGTGCATCAGCTGATCTTCTTTGCAAATGTCCAAACCATCTTAAGCGGTTTTCTCGCATCTTATCCTCGATCAGAGCTACACCAACTTTCTTTCTGATTACATCATTCCAAATCCGATCTTTACGTGTGTGTGTGTCCACACATCCACCTTAACATTTTCATTTCTGCTTCATTCATTCTCTGCACATGTCTATGGTTTACAGGCCAACATTCAGATCCATAAAGCATAGCAGGTCTCACGACTGCTTTGTAAAACTTTCCTTTAATCTTTAAAGGAATTTTCTTATCACAAAGAACAACAGAGGCTCCTCTCTACTTTAGCCAGCCTGCATTTATTCTATTAGTAACATCTCCATCAATTTCCCCATCATGTTGCAGAATAGATCCCAGATATCTAAAGGAATCTCTCTTCTGAATGTTATCGTCACAATCTTCACCTCCATTCCTTCACCATTGCTTCCATCAAAGGTGCACTCCATATATTCCGTCTTAGCCCTACTTATACGAAATCCTTTAGTCTCCAACTCATGTCTCCATACCTCAAGCTTCTCATTTACTCCATCTCTAGTCTCGTCAATTAACACAATGTCATCAGCAAATAACATGTTCCCAAATGAATAATATTCAAAAATATAAACCAAACTCCTAATCTAATTCATCTTCAAAATTGATAGTTGGAATATCTTCATCATTTTTTTGGATCACTACTAAATTCGTCTTCTTCATCCAAATCCGACAATGATTTCGTATTCCTTTGGCTCCTTCTATGTTCAACAAATTCTTTCATTTGCTTCAACCACCAAGTTCCACGTGAGTCCTGGTCCTTAGAAGACTTCTTCTTCATCGGTACTAATCCAATCCATAATATGTGCCTTGTCGTTTGAAAGAAATGGATCTCTCCCCTTTAGAGATTGTCGCTCCTTCAGTTTTGAATTGAATTTCACAAAAAAAGTCAGTCAATCTCTTGGTTTCAAGTTTGTTTCTTTTTTGGGTGTGAATTTGTAACATAAATAATTGAAATTAATCAAAACTAATGAAACATATCTAGTTGTAAATGCTAATGGTGAGAATTATACCATTATAATTGAGCTTCAATTTCTCTTACACCTAGAAAAAGAGGATGCCAACTTCAGAATTTTCAAAACCATGGCTTTTAAATATGGCATCTCAAAACCATATATCAACCACCAATCAACTATAAGAGAAATCTGACAGTCAATTTCTTATGCAATAATATATCTAACTTAATAGTTGTAATATATATTACAATGATTGAAATCGTCATTGGTGGATTTTTATTTGATGGTCAATGGCTTTCCAAACTCTTCATTGCCTCTTCGATAAATCATCACATGTCTCTTCGTGAAGGCATCTTAAATCTCCAACTCAAGATAAAAAATCTTTGAACACTCAAGAAAAACTCTACGACAAAACTATCCATAGGAATTGCATTGTTATCCCTATAAAAATAATTGGGATTGAGACATAAAGTTGCATGGAGTGAGCTATCCAATCTTCCTTTCATCTTCAAGGTAATGCCATCTTTAAAAATAGCCATTATTTCTTTTTTTGCATCCTCTAGTCCTCCATTAACAAATTCCATTGATGGTATCCTTTCCCATCAACAACACATAGGAAGTAGACAAATGGAGAAAAGATCTTCAGGGTTAAGGACACTTGGTTCCAAAATGATGCGTTGAGGACAATGAATGCAGCAAGCTCACATTTTTTTGATCACTTGCACTCCCTCTCATCGGAAGAAAACATCAACCATAATTTCTCTTTCTTATCTAGCACACTTTGCACTGTGAGGAAAGTGATGGCAAATCTTGTTTGCTCTGGCATAATAACCTCACCCTTCTAGTAAACTGATTCATCAAACTCAATATCACCGCATGACTATAGATAAAAAAGTAAGAGTCCTGGTTTGTGACGTAATTTTTAATATTTGGTTTCTTGCCAATCTATTAAAAAATACGATATATGCAATGAACCACACATGAAGACCAAAATATCTTTGGATATTTGGTCTTAAGTAGCATGTCAACTGAGATATTTGCATAAGCATTGTCGGTAACAACTTGTAAAACATTATCCACTCCAATGTCCTTGATACACTCCTCAACAAGGATGAAACGTATTCATCGGTGTAAGAGTCGACATATGTGTCAACAAACTTCAAAAAAGTTATGCCTGACTCACATCACACACATATTCATAATACTCCCCCTCATATCAGTTCATTCATCACTCATTATGGAACAACTACTATTTTTCTATGATTCGTTGTCACTCTTTAAAAATTCCTTTGTTTCGTCAAATTCATCATTCAACGAAGTTCTTGCAATTTCGTAGTTTGAAGATAGCTTGTATATGCTTTTGTATTATCAATTTGCCTTGCACATGTGGATAAAGGAATTCTTGGTCACAACATCGAATGTAATGTTAGAGTCGCAAAAGAATTTCTCCATGTATTTATTGATGCGTGCATGCTCTTCTTTGGCTATTGTATCTTTAATTACCATCTATTGCATTGGTATGCCCAAAGAAACATCATCTTTGGAAACTCGAGATCGTTTTGCATCACTTTCATCCTGACATGATGTGGTAGAAGATTCATTGGATGCTTTAACTGTCACTTTCTCTTGCAGTTGTCTCATGCTAACAACATTCTCATTCATCTTCTTAATGATTTCTTCCACGTAATCTTTGGTTTCCTTGTGCACATTTTCGTCAACTTTGGACATGATCTTGTATTTCCCTTGATGTGTGTAAGATGGTGCTTCATCATAATGATGGATCCTTTGACAACTTTACCGCATAAGCGACACATGGCACACAATCGTGTTAGAATCCATCCTCTCAACATGGTACCTGTATTTCCACCCCGGATCGGTAGAGTTGGGTGGAACATAGAATGTAGGTTTCACATTAGGCATGGATGTGGTAGCCATAACAAATCACCTAAATATGAGCTAAGGAAGGGAATTTCTCAATCTGCAGAATATTCTAAAAGTCCAATTAATATACCAAAACTCCAATATTATCTTTTTTTGTCGGTGTATGTCATTATTGGTAGTTTGAGGTATGTTTTTGGGTGGAACTACATGAATGTCGTTAGGGTTTTGTGGAATGATCGAGAAGTCCTCATATAGTATTATCAAATGGACGAGGGATTATAGAAAACTGCCATATTCTTTAATTGAGATATATAGATTGTTGAAGTAAAATAATGAATTGATTCATATTGAGGCCCTAGGGTTCTCTTGTATAAGCAGAGAAACATGTTGGTAAAAATTACATAATAAAGATAGAAAGAAAACATAATACATAAAACATGAAAATATAAAAGATCTCTCTCAACACTCCCCCTCAAGATGAAGCATAGATACCAATCATGCTCAGCTTAGAACAATAACTCTAGAATGACCCTCTGGCTAGAGCCTTGGTAAACTCATTTGTTGTCTTGTTCCATTGAGTTGATGTGGCGAGTAGAGATAAAACCTTCTAAATCATGTCAAGAATGTAGTGACAATCAATCTCAATACGCTTGGTCCTCTTGTGGAAGGCAGGATTGTTGACAATGAAAAGAGCAGCTTGGTTGCCGTATTGTAATCTCTACTTAGTCGACTATGAATGATTAATTGAAATTCTCAAAGGATAATGGGAACTAAATTAGTAGAATCAAGAGCAGCTTTGCAACTCTTTTGCATCGACGTTAAATCATAAAGTTGAAAGTTCAGTACCCTTTTTGTTGCATTTTAATATTGAACCCCTTAATTGCGAAGTGAGGCATGATTGGGGCTTTTTTGTAATATACCCTGAAATCAAAGCATCATTCTCGTTATCTATTTTTCTCAACTACAAACTCGTGAAAGTCTTCTCATCTGCAACCTCTATGATGGTCGCATCCGCTAGAGGCATCATGATCATCGATTGCACCTTCTCTTCCTCAACAACTCCTAGGCTTGAGCGTTTTCATCCTATCATTGTCCAATGATGCACATATGACTTGTTTCTTGAGGACACACATCTTGACCTGCTGGAGGCCAAAATCGTTCCTACAGATGAACTTATGGATCTTCATATTCCAAGTATGAACGAAACTGTCTGACACAAGATTTACAAGGTTCACCCCTAACTAGGTTACGTCTATGTCGGCTACGACTCTCTCTCTCTCTATCTACAATGATAGAATGACAACACATATCACAGAAAATAGACCAGATCCCCCCCTAAACATGAGGATCCACTATAGCATCCTCGTAGAAGCTGATCCGCCTAAACAAGCGGGTCCAATGATATGAAAGGCACACATCTTGACCTGCTAGAGGCTGAAGTCTGTCATGGTGATCGCCTTCTCTTAATCGTTGGATTATGCAACATCATCTCCCTACAAACTGATTCACCTAAACAGGCAGATCCGTTGATCTCAATATCCAGATGTCCTGCTTCTTGAAAAGAGGCATGCATCTTTATCTATCAAGGCCAAAACATTCATGCCGGTCATCTTCTCAGTCATCAGATTATGCCACATCCTCTTTACTTCAGATGAACCCGAAAACTCTGATACCAGTTTGTTCCGCATGGTGGAAGTAGAACATGGTAGGTCAGACAATCAATCCAAGCAAAAACAAAACAAGCACGACACAAGAATTATGATGTTCACCCTTAACTGGACTACAACCTCAGCATCGGTGGTGAATCTCTGTATAGGTTGGTAGAATGGTAATATTTCTTGAATAGTAGACCTAATCCTAACAGGATTTATATAGTATGCATGCATATATAGATGAACTCCTAAATGTGTGAATATACTAGTCCGAATACAAATAGGGGACCGCATATTAAATGTTGTTTTCAGGAATGTTAGCTATGTGGGAGAGGTTGCAGAACGGGTTCTATAATGTAGAAACAAGGCATCTCAACACTTGTATCATTTATTAATCCTATTCGCTACGCTTCGTTTGTCTCATTTGAAGAATCTGATGGCTCTTCTGAAATGGTTATTTAGTTAACATTTTTTGTTAATGAAATGGTTATTTTGATTACTCTTGCACACAACTTGCAATGGTTTAGGCTGGGATAAAATGTCCCTATTTCATAATGTTATGTTTGCCGAAAATTTTTGGTAATGTCAAGGATATCAATATGTGCTAACTTCATCATAGACAGCCTAAGTGTGGAAATTTCAGAGTCCAGATTGAATCGAGCATGTTTTTTAATTTTTTAGTTACCTTGGGATCCTTTTTCTCTTGCCTTGAAAGGTTGCTTTTTACAGATTTTTTCCTTGTTGAGAAGTTGTTAGAACTATTGGTTGATTCATAAGTATTTTTTTAAGAATAGCTATGCAGATCTTTACCTTGCCAAAAATTGGAGTCAAGTATTGGTTAGGATATGCTCAAAATAGCTGTCTGGGACTTGAACAGTTCTTGTTGAAAGTGTGATACAGAAACTGGACAGGTTTTACTGACAGAACAGAAGGCGTGCTGTTATATAAAGTGGGTATAAAAACTAAGCTAAACTATAAAATACCTATGATTATAACTTTATACATACGGGAAGAAATTAAGCGAACTCGGAGTTGATCTTCTTTTGATTTTGATCTTCCCAGGCTATATACAGTTTGAACTCCACAGGTTTATTGACAAAGCCACCATGTTCTTCGATAACTGTACACACAGGCTCCACATCTTTGCATCGTTTAGGTAATTGGTCTGCATTCATGAAATGTTGGTCCTTGCAAACAGACAAATCATTTGTTCGTCTCATTAACATCCAGGTTGCGAATTATGTTCAAAAGCAGATCAAGACTGACTTGAAATATGACATGTTATCCGAGTTGGATTTTAGTCCCTAATAAAGCCAGGCATGACAAGATCACAGTGACCTTGACTTCTGGATTGTTATGCAATTATTCAGAATGTAATATCATATGCCTGACCTAGGAATTAGGGTGCAGCAGCATGATTTACTAGTAGATCCACAAACAAGGGAAATGGGAGCATTTAGTAGAATGCATTTTATGATAATGATACCATGTTAATGTATCCTTTTTTAATAAAACTATATGATTTGTTGATTATTTTCCAATAGTCTCTTATCATGCACTTTTGAGATATTAGAATCCACATCTGAACAACTTACTCCAATTTCCTTTGTAGAAATATTGTTCTAATGGATGTCTGAAGTTTATAATTTTTGCGCATGCTTCGCAAATTCTTTTTCATAATTTGGAGTTGTGGAGCATATGTATTTTTGAATATAGTAAGATATAGTAAAATACTTGCATTATCTGTATCAAGTCCTATTGGCCAGTTTGATTTTCATTAAGATATTTACATGAATATGCGAATACTTTTTGGGATTATCTTGTGAAGAGTAATTGCTGATAACTGACTGATCCTCCTTTTTGCCTTGTGAGTTAGTTGTGAGGATCTTTAGATATGGACATTTCCTTCATTACCAAATAGTGAAATTTGTTTACCTCCATCTTTATTTATTGATGAAACAAACAAGAATTCCCAACTTTCTAAATACGTGATCAGATAGAAGATGTTTAGAAGCAATGGATCATAATAACTTTTATTTTCATTTACATGTATATTGCTATATTGTTTTGCAATGGACACACTACAATAAAATGTGTTTATGCTGATCTTTATTGACTTTTGTTATATTATCTGTTATATACATAACAAGAGTGTACAGTGGTTATTTTGATGAAGGCTTGAGCCATAGGTTACGAAGTTACCAGTAGTATCCGAAATGAAGTTTTTGATCAAACACAAGATGTTATATATGTATTTTAATTTTTATTTTGTTGTGTCGAAAGTCGAACTCATGGAGGTAGTTGTAGAAGGAATGTACAGTAGATAGATGACTTCGTGTTTTGGTCTGATTCCTTTTTATATTTTGTATTTTCATATTTTCTTTTTATTTTAAATTTTGATATTATTTTAGAAAGTGATAAATTTTATTTTTTAAAAAAATAATATTTCACTCTAAATTCCATAGGTTGGGATTTTTATTTTTAAGCAAGTATAAAATCACCAAAACTTAAAGCTGGAAAATATTTATGTTTTATTATTATTATTTAAAAGTGTTTTTTTGTGAATTGTGTGGTATTTTAAATACTTTTTGTTGTTTTTTAATAAAAAGGTTATTTCAAAATTTTCATTAATAAGAAATTATAGATTTAAATACCCTAAAAGTACCGCGTAATAATGATTTTGAGTATGGATAATTTTTTAAGGTATATACTTTTATTATTGATAAAAGTTTCTTTAATTGTGTTGTTCTTAATTCTGTAGAGATAGAAATAATAGAGATTTTGGGTTCTTTATATATGGTAAAACAAAATAAAAGGCAATTTAATTATTTGGGAATTTTCCAAATATTTCTATTCTTGTGGATTTTTAAAAACATTTTCTATTTTTTATGAGTTTTTATTTTTTTAATGGCAAACATCAATAGTTTTGAAAACTAAAATTATGAAAGTTCTAAGGGGATAGATAAATGCTAGGTAACATGTGGGTGTAAGATTATAATGTGCTCAATAAAATTCAATTAGCGAAAATTAGGTGGACATTTATATCATGTCAATTTATCAATAATTGCCTATGAAAATTTTGGTGGCATAAAGATATCCAAAATACATCGCACTTGGCAAAAAAAAAAAGACTTACTCAACTACGTTGGTTTTAAATAACATGAATCTGACCCAACTTGCACTCGACAAAAAAATATTTACAATAATTGCATGAACAAAAAATTCCAAGTAAAGGTTTAAGGTGGTTATTACAGGCCGCTAAAGAAAATTTGCACGCAAAATGCTAAGGGCCAGTTGGTAACTGGGTTGGGTTGGGTTGGGGTACCTTTGTGAATAGTAAACTGTGTAGAGAGTTGGGATGGTTGGAACGAGGGGAACACCAATGTACACCGGTGTACACCAGCAACCAAACTGGCCCTAAAGATGTTACGACTAAAATGCAAATAAAACTATAAGAAATAGGTTTTTTTATTCACTTGTGCCCCTTTGAGATCTCGCAATTTTAGTTATGCCCCTATCTTTTTGGTAATATCAATTGTGCCCCTCACTTCTTTCTCCGTTATCACTTATGCCCTTCTGTTAGATTGACCGTCAATGAATTGGCTTAACCATGGTTTTTTTCAAACCTTCGTGCAGTTAAAAGGGGTACTATTGTCCCGACATCTTCATCTTCTTCCTCCTCCATTTGTTCTTCTTCCTTCTCTTCATAATTTCTCTCTCTTAGTGACACCTTCATGCATCCATCGGATCTCTAAAATTTTTACATTTCCACGGATATATCACTCGTTACGGATCAAATGGTGAATTTTATCGAATTTGGTGACTTTTTATGAATCAATTAGTCAAAAATTTATCAAAATTTAACAAAAAAACTCAACTCCAGTTTCAGCCACAGGCGGAGGAGGCACGGGGGAAGGGGAGGCATAGGGGGCGGGGGCAGTGGGGCGACCTGGGGACGGGAGCGGTGGGGGGAGGTGTGTGGGGGCGAAGGCGACGGGGGGACGGGGTGCGGAGGGGCGGGGAGGGAGGTGCGGGGGGGGGGGGGGGGGGGGGTGTGGGGGGGTGGGGGGTGGGGGTGGGAGGGGGAGGGCGGGGTGAGGGTGACGGGGGGAGGGGGTGTGGGGGCGGAGGGGGGAGATGCGGGGGTGAGGGCGACAGGGGGAGGGGGTGCGGGGTGCGGAGGGGGGTCCCCATCGGAGCTACTCCAATTCCTGCGTCCTGAGCTGCTCTTACCCTCGTCACGAATCCCGGGTGACCTGCTCCGAGCTGCTCCTGCCCCCGTCACAAATCCCGGGTGACTGCTCCTGCTCTGAGCAACTCCAAGCTGCTCCTGCTCGACCTCACGAATCCCGGGAGAGGTTGGCGTTGGGAAGCTCGGAGGCGAGGAAGAGGATGTGGGAGGAGGAAGAAGAAGTGACTGGACATTTCAGCCCAAATTTTAAAAGTAATTCCTATTGTATCCTTAAAGTTAACGTCCGTTTGGGTTGGAGATGGACGACAACTAACCCCGAGGGGACAAGGG